>CM057342.1:365589082-366047123 GCA_030015575.1 Agapanthus africanus
ATCAATGTGCGATGCGCGTATCACGGCATAAGTAGCGGATGTTTATTCTAAGGAAATAACTATATATATTTATATATCCTTTGTTTAACATACACCCCCGCCGTTTTGAAAATAATTTAGAAGGGTTTCCTTTGTAAAAAAAAAAAATTTTCGTGTCATCTCGGACACATAGGTAAATACTGAGACTATAGCTCCTTTTTGGAAATCCCTTCGGTACTATCGATGCATGCAAAAACATATTCAGGTACTGTCCTCTGACTAGTCCTGCTCAGCTACTAAACCAAATAGTAAATATCATAAAACGTACTCAATAGTACAAGTAATAATGCAACGTGCGTCTGGTGCGCACAAAACCGAAATCAATGAATGTGCCATACATGTGTACATAAACAAAAACTAAGTGCAATGGGTGTGCACGAAAACACCTGTCAAGGGCAACGAGTGTGCCTGATAACAAAATCATGTGCATCTAATATGCACGAAGAATCCCGATTTAGTGCATCTGGTGTGCACCAAAATCACATCAAGCGCCCAAGCATGCGCAGGAATCCAAATCAAGTTCACATGGTGCACGAAAAAAATATCGAGTATCACAATCGAAATCGACGGCATACAACACATCTCAATCCAAATCAGGTATACCGTGGTATATAATCTCACAACCATGTGCATCAGCGTGCACAAAATCGAATCAAAATACTAAAAGTGGATGGAAACTACACCGAAAGCACAAGTCAAATCACATGCATACCATAGGCATGAAATCAAAATCAAAATCTCGAATGACATCAAATCGAAATCAAGTGCAACTGTGGTGCAAAAAATCTCAATCATGCAAATAAATCGCCCAAATACCGAAATCAAAGATGGCGAAAACAGTTCCGCTCTAGCACATCCTCTAAAGATCTCTGGCCAACTGTCATGGTCACTCATAACGTGTCTCGTCGACGATGTCGAACTCTGGCCTTCTGGGTGTGCGTAATGTGACCGATCCTGGTCCAAGTCTTCTCGTATAGTATTCCAGAAAGGTTCTGTCGAGGTCTCTCCCAAATCTCGTTTCAGCTGAACTGCCCGGAAGTCATCATCCTTTACTAAATCTATTTCTTGTTCCGGAACGGCTACATATTCATCACAACTCCTTCTGGAAGATATATCCATATACAACGCCTCTGCATGTGTATCACATCTCTGATGTCAACGGAGTGGAACGTCATCTCGTCGAAATCTCGTACGGACCTCTTACTCCACTTTTCTCTAATGTCAACTGATTCGGACTCGTCTCTTCATGGCTGCATGGACTGCGCTCCAACGGCTATACTCGTATCTGGAGTCTCCCAAGCAATGTATCCCATCACATGATATCCGAACGACGTTGAACTTTTCGATCGCTTCGTCAAGGTTCCATAATCCCCCGTGAGCTCAACATCTTGAGTACATTTTAATAGTACTCCAGTACATGCCACAGTACCTATGGACCAGCCATAGAAGGGCAAACTCAAGCCTCATTAACGGCATCGCGGAACTGCTACAAACCCTAAGGTTTCAAAGCGTTCTCATGGTCATTATATCGAGTTAGGGTTTCATTCTTCTAGAGGTTCCACGGAATTACTTGCATGTTTTTCCGAATACTTTAAACTTGGAAAATGGGTTTCTGACATTCGATCGTCTTCTTTCGACTTCCAACGTACCTGCGTGAAGTCGTCTCTAGCTGGAATAAATCAATCTGATGACCTCGCATCGGGGTAGGCAACTAACCACATGTCCTAGTCGTTCTTCCATGGGTGACTAGCGATCTTCTATCATATCTCTAAATATAAAATCATGCGGCATTAGCTTCAAACATCTGGGCGACTTATCGTCAGTCGTAGCAACAACTGAATCATTCGTCCGCATGCTGAACAGTGCCTCAATCATCATGTATAAATGGTGCATTGACGGTCATCACATTCTGGCTGGCCTCTAGCAGTCGCCCAATCCTCTGGTGATGATCTGCACGTCCGAGAAATCTTGTAAAAGTGATCCATCAAACGCTCATGGCGCGAAAACACAATAAAATGACACATCTATACAATCGTGTGTCCCTGGAATCACGCCCTGGTTAGTCCTCATCCATGACGAGCTCGTGCTGACGCAACTTTAGCCATAGCTCTCTCTGCCCGTGTAATCGGGGCAGCAAAACCATAAACCGATATCGATGAGGATAGATCATAAGAATGAATATAATACTGTGCAAGGAAATGTACATCTTAAGGCTTCTTAAGCGGAGTCGCGTATCGTAAGTATGTCGCGGAATATACACATGGTACGTCACTCTCCTTAAGTCACCTACTCCATCAACCAAGGTCAACCTACACGACGAAAGTTCGGGTCTAATACCCCCTCGACTAAGTCTATGTTCCGTAAGGTCAAGCATAGGTTCCGAATATATATATACTCCCAAGACTCTGCATAGTCAAACATAGACTAGAACCAAGGTTAACCTAGCGCTCTGATACCAACTTTATCACGACCCGAAATAACACATGTCTGGCACTTGAATCATATGAAGTCTATAGGACCCTATCTAATTCAAGTAAGCCAAAAGACCAGAAATCTAAACCATTTTAAAGAAGAAGTGAAGAAAACTTGTTTTAAAGCAAGTGGTTTTAATAAATAAGTGGCACTAAACATTTAAAAGCAACATCATATTTTCCGAAAATTTCGGCAGAGTCTCCTTTGTAAATACTGGCCCCAAATGGGTACAAACAAGAATAATATACATAATGATGAATAAAGGCATCCCCAAGCGGGAGCTAGCTCTTCGCCAATCAGCGGTGACAACCACGCAAGCAATATAATATACAACGCCGAAGGGCGAGGATCAAAACTCAGAATGAAATCCAATATCCTCAAGAAAACCATAAAGGAATCATAAATACAAGCGCGCGACTCTAAGGTCGATAGAATACGCTGGTCCTCTAAGTCTATAAATATACAAATCTGGTCGATGGAGTTACTAGATACAACAATGTAAATAAAATACAATGGTGGTCACGATGCGAGTGAAACCACCTACCAAAGCAATCACCCGGAATGAAGTAATGTGCCAGCAAAGCCGCCAAGGAAAACCTGTACGGCAAAACCTGCAAGAAACTGTGGCACAATGGGGGTGAGTTGCCAACTTGTGAGTAGAAAATATCACAGAGCAGAAATCGCATGTATGACTCAATCCTAGGTCATACGATCAAATATATATAAACCTCAAATGATAAAGCCTGAAGCATGATAAGGTGACAAGGGTAAACATCTATACATAAGTGTAATACCAAGTGCTCGTGTCAGTGCCTCGGGTAGCAACATATCATAAATATGAGGTATGAATGCAATATAATGAAAACAGAATACATCATGCATGTGAAAACGGTTTTCTTAAATTAGTGAGATTTCTGTATATTTAAATCGAGGTATCATCAATGAAATCAACATAGAATCGGTGTCAAGCATCAACACAAAACATAAATAAATCCCAATATTTTAATATCTCAGGCTTCGGCAATCCGGATTGGCCTGTATCCTCGAATCTCAATATTTAGGGCTCCAGCTATCCGGACTGGCCCATAACATCAAATCTCAAAATCTAGGGCTCCGGCTATCCGACTGGCCCATACTCTGATCGGTATCCTCCGGATATCCATCGAGTAACAATACAATCACCGGTCGGTAGTGCTCCCCTGCCAGGCTCAACGCCATCATCTGCGACCATCTTGTCCCGGGATACCGCACCGGGTCCACCATGCACCCACAGACGGTTCCTCCTCCTCCTCGAATCGGGTGTATGATATCGCTCAAGAGCCGAGAAAACTCATGGTAGACATATCTCAAATCATATCAGGAGAAAACCGCACTTTTGTATCTTTAAAATTGTTAATACGTTTTATAAATCCTTGCGGTTTCTCCAAATCCAGAAATCTCATGGAAATCCGAAATAACAATCTCAAGTGTAAAGAAGCAATGAATTCTATAATATTGGGCTCCGGCAATCCGGACTGACCCATAAAGTCATGGTAAATGAATATATAAATATGCATGAGATATCAGTAATAAATGCAATGTCTAAGATATCATATAAAAGCAAGCTCACTAGTACTATGTCGAACTATCAACTAACATTTTAGACTAATGAAGTAGTATTTTCTAATGTGTACGTGACATGGCAATTACCGATGATGATGTGTGTGAGCCGACAAGTAAGTTTACGTGGGGCATACGCATCATCGGTAATGGTGCAGGTGTCCTGACAGCATGGGTATCATAATACTTACGAAAACACAAATAAGCATGCAATGCGATGCGAATAATAAGAATATGTGGAAAATGAATGGTAAACGCAGCAATAAAGAATATACATTTATAAAATCGAGTCATACTGTCTTGTCATTTGAAATAACACGAATCTTGGTGTTTAGAAAATAAGGGCTACGGTGTTTTTAAGAAAAGGTACGTCCTTTGAAATATTCGTAGAATCCCTTGGCCTGTCTTTAAAAAACTCACGATTCGTTAGTTTTGATATATGTATGACTCGAGTCTAGTTTAACATCTACAAGTAAACTACATGACTAAACTAACAGCCTAATCGAAAAGGTAAGGAAACCACCGAAATCTGAGTCGATATATATAAATATAATAGTCGGTGATCCCGCCTCATTAGTATCACATACGATATAATATATAACATGACATCCTCGAGTCAAGAGTGCAAATCTATCATCAATATCATATCACGTACGGTAAATCCATCGTACGGCATCCCAAATCTGGGTACGGGTCTATATCACATTTATCTCATCATTTATCTGGTATCCTTATCATCATATCATGAACTGGGGTACTGATCTAAAGTCTAGTACATACTGATACTATCTACATATATATGTTGGAGATAGTGCCCTCAGAGTCAATTATTGGATCACAGGCACGTGATTGCAATGATTGAGGGGAGGACCTGTCCCAGTAGGACAGTCTTACTCGAGATGATAGTATGCTATCTGGTTTATCTTTATCATCGTGTACTGCTTTAGGTAACCTTACGAGTCACTATTACACGTTGATAGAGCCCCTAGGATTCTTGTTTGACTACCAGCAGTATGAGGGCGATCATATACGTGAGAGCTGGAGTCTATAAGCACATCCTTAAATGGTCCCTAGTCGTGGGAGTTTCGAGACAGGGCATCGATACTCCAGAGTAGACTAGTGTATACAGTCGAGACCCCGACGAGGGGCGGTGGCCGGTCTCACAAGCCACTGGTGTCAGTTGGTTCACCTAAGATGGATACAGGTGCTCATTAGGTTATGAGTACACCGGACAGGACTCGCCGGGAACCTGCTAGTTGGGATTATACCAGACGTCAGATAGCAGTTCCCTGGTGACATGTGTACAGGTTAGTTCATCGACCTGAGATCGTCATTTGTCTCGTGTGAGTTCCCACTGTGCTTTGATTACTACCCTACCACGGCTCAAAGGAGTCGTGCAAACAGGTTTTAGTTGGATACAGTCCCGAGCCACATGGAGGCAGTGAGCGGATCTGCAGGGGTTCGTCTCTCCCGGTATTGGGAGTGAGGTCGCGCTGTGTCGAGGAGAGCCAGAACATGAAAAGTCCTTGGCCAAGGCAGGAGATTTGCTGGTAGGTATTCCAGTAGTATCTCAGGGTGTTCTGGGCTACACTCCGACACGACTTGTACCGCTTTTGGGGGTCTGACTTTTACCAACCCCCTAGGCCCGCCATGCGATGCTCATAGACGAACGGACCGGAATGTACGGATATTGTCACTGACAGGCTCAGTAGGGTGTCAGGATGAGTTCGCTCATCGACGTCCCTTTTGGTCAATACCTGGTAGCTCGTCACGTATTGGCTTATACCTCTGACGTGCAAGTGGTTAAATCCATATCCATAGTATTGACGTGTCTTTAGAGTCCACCATACTCAGTTACTCAGGTTTCGGGCGAAATGCTGTAGAGGCTGTATGGAGATATGGCAGGGTTCGATCAGATACGTGCGGTATTGCACGGATCGTGATCGGGCGGATTTTACTAGCCGGCTTTGGCTTAAGCCGGATCCTAGTATTAGATAGTGTAGTTTTGTCTCTTTGCATTTGTGTTCAGTGGGAATACAAATGCGGGCATGTATTTGCAGTAGCGGGGTTTTCCTGTAATTTATTACGGGATCAGTTTTTTAGAGTTGCCAGTTTGCATTCTGTTCCGGTCGGTTTTCTTTTATTCCTTCACGGCCGGACTTTCTGATGGAGGGGGTTAATTGCAAGTTTGCAATTAACTTACTTGTGAGGGACTTTCTTGCATTTGTGGATTTATGATGAGACTTGCATCATGATGAGATTCTATTCTAGTCTTTATCACTTGCTATTATTTTGATAGGATTGAAATAAGAAATGTGAGTGACCATTTTTATATATTGTTTTTCCATTCTATTTTCTATAGACTTGGAGAGGTCTTTTTCTCTCTCCAAATCTTCTTGGTGAGGAGAGAGGGCCGGCCACTTGGTGAGGAGAGAAGGGGAGTGCTCCTTTTAGTGAAGGATTGAATCATCTCATTTCATGCTTCTTTGCTTGCTAAAATTCCAAGCTTCTCTCATTCATTCATTCTCCTCCTCACATCCCTCCATCAAGGCAACTTCATGAACCCTAAAGAGACAACCCACTACACTATTCTATAGAAAGCCTTGGACGCATCGGCTAGCCAACTTCGCGCCCGAGTTGCCTCGGTCAAGAGGCGGGAGCCCGTAAAAGATTCCGGCTACGTGGTGCTTTTCCGACGAGCGAGGAGGTGACGAACTTTCCGCAGGAGATCGGAGTGGAGATGAAGACCGAAGGACACGGATCGCTTGGTATACTTCTCTACTCATCTTTTACTTTGCTAGTTGCTAGGTTAATGGCCCGATCCGGGTGAAAAGTGTAAGTGCACGGCGGCGCCCCGGCCGTCAATCCGACGGCCAAACGCGGAAATGGTGGTAAACTAAAATTTTTGCGGACTTGGAAAAACGGCACCACCGCGCACTAAACCCCGGATCGTTAACCATTAACAAGTCTAAGCTACAAAGAGGATGGGAAAGAGATATACCGACGATCCAAGTCCTCCGGTCTTCATCTCCACTCCGATCTCCTCGCGGGATCTTCGTCCGTCTCCTCCTCGTCGCCGGAAGTGCACCACGTTGCCTACATCGTTTACGGGCTCCCACCTCAATGCCGAGGCAACTCGGGCACGAAGCCGGCTACTCGACGTGCCCAAGGTTCGTTGTAGAATATGTAGTGAGCAAGTCTCATTTTTGGGGGTTTGTGGAATTGCCATTGGTGAAGGAAAAAAGAGCTTGGAGAGAGGTGAAGGGAAAAAACTAGCATCCAAAAGAAAATGAGAGTATCATCTATTTTCTCCACACTACCAATGAAGCATTTTCCCCTTATCCCTCCAATAGTGGCCGGCCCCCCTTTGTTCATGTGTGATTGGAGAGAGAAAAAGCAAGGGGGGGAAGGAACCATCATACAAGGGAGAGGTCAAGTCATGATGTGTAGAAATGATGACTAGAAAAACCAACACACCAAAAACCATCCATCAAACATGATGACTCAAAAAGTCATGCCATCATGAAGATACAAGTCAAGCAAGGTCAAAGGATGGCACCCATCATGAAAACCATCATGATACAAATATACAAAGACCCCCCTCCACAATAGCTTATTTGCAACAATGCAAATAAACCCTCCTCCACCAAACTTCGGCCAATGAACGGAACAATGGAAATTGGCCGAAACGGAAAGCAAACTGGCAACTCCAGAAAACTGGTCCCGTAATAAATTACGGGAAAACCCCGATACTGTGCATACACACCCGCATCTGTATTTCGACCGAAATACAAATGCAATGAGACAAAATCTCCACTGTACTATACTAGAATCCGGCTTATACCAAAGCCGGCTAGTAATATCTGTTCGATCCTGATCCGTGCAATACCGCACGTATCTGATCGAACCCTGCCATATAACCATACGGCCTATAGTACAGACTGTCCGATCCTGATCCGTGCAATACCGCACGTATCTGATCGGACCTTGCCATATCTCCATACGGCCTCTACAACCTTTCGCCCGAAAGCTGAGTAACTGAAAGTGTGGTGGACTCTAAAGACTCGTCAATACTATGGCTGTGGATTTAACCACTAGCACGTCAGAGGTATAAGCCAATACGTGACGGGCCACCAGCTATTGACCAAAAGGGACGTCGATGAGGAAGCTCACCCCGACACCCAACTGAGCCTGTCAGTGACAATATCCGTGCAGTCCGGTCCGTTCGTCTATGAGTATCGCATGGCGGGCCTAGGGGGTTGGTAAAAGTCAGACCCCCAAAAGCGGTACAAGTCGTGTCGGAGTGTAGCCCAGAATACCCTGAGATACTACTGGAATACCTACCAGTAAATCTCCTTGCCTCGGCCGAGGGCTTCGTGTAATGGCTCTCCTAGACACAGCACGACCTCACCCCCAATACCGGGAGAGACGAACCCCTGAAGATACGCTCACTGCCTCCATGTGGCTCGGGACTGTACCCAACTAAAACCTGTTTGCACGACTTCTTTGAGCCGTGGTAGGGTAGTAATCAAAGTACAGTGGGAACTCACACGAGACAAATGACGATCTCCAGGTCGATGAACTAACCTGCACACATGTCACTAGGGAACTGCCATCTGACGTCTGGTATATGACCAACTAGCATGTTCCCGGCGAGTCCTGTCCGGTGTACTCATAACCCAATGAGCACCTGTATACATCTTAGGTGATCCAACTGACACCAGTGGCTTGTGAGACCGGCCACCGCCCCTCGTCGGGGTCTCGACTGTATACACTAGTCTACTAATGGAGTATCGATGCCCGGTCTCGAAACTCCCACGACTAGGGACCTTTTAAGGATATGCTTGTAGACCCCCAGCTCCCACTTATATGATCGCCCTCATACTGCTGGTGGTCAAGCAAGAATCCTAGGGGCTCTATCAACGTGTAATAGCGACGTGTCATGTCACCTGAAGCAGTACACGATGATAAAGGTAAAACCAGATAGCATACTATCATCTCGAGTAAGACTGTCCTACTGGGATAGGTCCTCCCTCAATCATTACAATCACGTACCTGTGACCTAATAATTGACTCTGAGGGCACTATCTCCAACAATCTCCCACTTGCACTCAAGGCTATTTATTGCGATGTCGCATACTCACAGCCCGTGTGATACCGAACACCCAACTCCTCTACTAGTCAGTCTCACAAAGCTCGTTTGCGGAACTATTGCGTTCGAGGAATAGCCTCAGTGAGTGGATCCGCTTAGTTGTTTCTTTCTATGTCTCTCTATATCTCAAGTTCGCGGAGAAACCTATCTCCCGAAAAGAGCAATACCTGTCTTAGAATGTGTCTGGATGTCTGATGGGACATAGCTCATAAATGAACTCCAAATCCAAACTTCTTAGACTATATCGTCAACTGAACTTAATCAGTATCCTGCGCGCCATGCCTCCCTCAGTATTGCCTTGGACCACCTGTCCAAAATACTGCCCCTCATCAGAAGGAAAACTATAACTCTGACAACCTTCTTGTCGTCCATGTCACCTTGGAAGCCTGGAATGATAACTGTCTCCTGAATGAGGCTGTCGTTATCATCTCCCTAGAACATCCACTTATGTTCTAAAACTGCTTCCGACTGTTTCTCCAGGATTGGATTAATGTCAACTTATTGCATCCAGTGCAAGAACAATATCTGGTGTGGTACTTGACATCTCATGATTGACTCAATTGCCTAAGCAAGTGATCTGCCAATCATGCACATCCCTCTCCCCTTTAGTCTGTAAGACACCTTTAGAGAGGGTGACTCCATTACCTGCAGGTACACTACCGTGCCAGGAGTCGTCCATCCTAAATACTCTTAGAATGCTGTCAAGTACCCTGATTGGGAAACCACCCAAATCTAGATCTAAGACCATAGATCTAGTAACCAGTATGTCTGATATAAAATCCATTTCCATTGTGGAGAAACAATTGTGTGACGACCAAAGTATAACCGATCGTAGTATAGGAGTTTCCTTTCCTACTTTGTGTATGTCATCCAAATACCAGGATATCACACCCTACTACCTTCTCAACAGATCCATCCCCTATTCTGATGAAGTCAAACCCATGACTGTCACGTCAGAAATAGATGATCTATCTCCGCTACTGGTGCTTCAGTCTGTAAATAGACATAAGCTACCTGTCCACCAATGCTTCCGCTGCTCCCACTGACTACGACAACCCTCTGGCAGAGTCATATAGACGTGCACTTCTAAAACTAGTTTAGAACGACGCTATACTCATCCTCCCGCCGGGTCTCGCTGCCTGGAACAACAGCAATGGTAATTGTGGGTAAACAAGAACTTCCCTGTCACCGTCCTTGAGGCTACCGTAGTACCTCTCGGGTGCCTGAAGTTACCCACCTTATCTGCGGAGTGGCCAATGGAATGTCAATCCAGATTGAATCTTTAGGTTCCTTATCAAATCTTCAGTAATCGTTTGTGGTTCTGGAATCACTTCCAGTTCTACCATACTCCCACTTCTGTTTTCTGAAAAAATCCATTTTTTTAATAAAACTGTGGCGAGTCTAGAACAATATTGCTATTGTTCATCCAGATGGTAGAAAGTCAACCCGCGTCATAGCCTGGGTCAACCCACAAACAGCCATTACAGAAACGTGCCTTGAGTTGTCCAGTGTCTGGTTTTAATCATAAACCGGACAACTCCCCGTACCTTAACATCGTTAAGATATGAACTGTTCTATATCCAATATAGAAACAGAGGCACTGATTTAATTGAACTAGATTCAAATCATGCAGCTGTCCCCAGCGCATGTCAACTAAATGGAAGGAGGCCGATCAGCGTTACTCAACTTAGGAATACTTCCAATTATGAGTAACCTGAAAGAGAAGCAAGATCTCTTTATCATTACTATCAACTGAATACCATACACAAGTATCTACATCTTCGATCTCTTTGAAGAATCCCGATACCTGCTACACCTGGTTCTCTACTCTATTCAAATACCTATAACTCCTCAAAACTTAGACCCTGTGTTTCAACGAAACACATGTCTAAGAACTAGAGAAGTTAAAAGTAAACAGAATATAGTATGAGGACCAACCCCTTTGTCCTAATGGACACTGGACAACATACAATACTCTGTATAAGTCCCTTGAGTCTGATAACTCTTTCACTGTGTGTCGTAGGTTGAAAACTGTACTTATGGTTAAGAAGAATTACACCGCTGTTTAATGCTCCTTACCTAACCATCCACTGATATAGGTAAATGTCGTAGACATAATTTCAGAAAGGTATATCTCACTCTATGAAAATAGACGTACAGATATATCATTTTGATATTGGTGCATAACAGCGGATATTCAAAACCAAATATTTGCCGACCGGCAAACAGCCCAGGTGATTTCCTCAAATATCACTGATTACAACGAATCCCGATATAATGAGGATAATCACCCAATTCCCAATAACTTACTCCCACTCATCATCTGTAAAACCATACAGATGTGAGAGACATACCTGGTAAATACATACCCTGGAGCAAGTGTCCAATCGGGAAATCAGTTTTCTTTTAACAGTACACAGTGAACCTGAAACATTGAAATGTTCCGATGGGGTATCCCGGTATTCTTAGTAATGCCTCTACCAGATTCACGACTGTAACCGTATAATCCTTTGCCACCTCTCCAAATCCCTTCATATGTCTTTAGTCTTTACCTTCTGCACACCCCTTTAGGCCAAATGGTTTTCTTCCTTCCCTACCGTTCGGCACCAGCCTATGGTTTGGAAGAAGACTATCCAAAAAGGATAATGGGTGTACTGTCCTAATCCTAGGATCACTCGCAACACGAGAGAAGGTGAAGATAAAAGATACCTGAATGTGCTTTATTCCTATTTCTCCTGAACCAGGATCCATCCCCGAACTGGAACAAGTTCCTTTCGAGTTCGTATATAACCATACGATGGAATATCCAATAAACTGTGGATCTTCGTAGTGATACGGAGTGTCCTGGAGAAATACAAAGGTGATTTTAGGATTGGCGAAGAGATACTTGGTTTGGTCGTGAATATCTGTTGCAATTTACTTTGCCCTCTTACTAATCCCTTGCTTTGTCTTAACCTAATACCTTCTGCACACCATCGTTATGCTAATTGGTTTTCTTCATTCCCTACCGGTCGGCACCTGCCTATGGTTTGGAAGAAGACGATCCAATTTGCGTAATAGGTGTGCTACCCCTAAACCAAGGAGTACTCGTAACCTGAGAGAGGGTAAAAGGAAAAGACAACTGAATAATCCTATCCGTTTTCTCCAGAACCGGAAACCATCCTCGAATAAATCTGTCGAGTTCGTATCTAACCATACGATGGTTTTGTCCAATGGAAGTGGACGTTCGTAGCAATACGGGGTGTCCCGGAGAAAAGGGTAAAAGTAGGAGTGGCAATGAGGTCTGCAACTCTGACAATCCAAAAGCCAGTGTTTAGAAGGTTCGGTCAACTTGGTCACTGAGTCAAAGTCTTAGGGTCGGGTCAATGGTCGCTGCCAAAGAGAGAGAGAAAAGAAACACTCAGCGTGCACTCTAACCTAGATCAGAATGGTCACCAATTTATCTAATCTGGAATCCTCCCACTGTACCTCAAATTCTCCTCCAAACCTGAAAGAAGAATTAGTCGGTGTCACCCGAGGAGTAAACTAACTCATCAGTGGGAATCGGGATCCAACTCTCATCGCATGACAATGTGACGGAATCCGCTCACGGTGTCACACTCCAGAAGGTATGCGCATATCTGGCAAGTTTCAGTACTTTTGAAACTCCCGATGTGATTTCTGCCCCATGCTCTTATGACCTTGACGAAGGTCAACAAATCATAAGTCACATGTCAAGTTCTACCCGTCATTCTCCAGGTTAATTTGAATCCACCCGTACAAGCCCTTGACGAAGGTCAACAAGGCTATACGACTGTCCCAAACCAACGCATCTATCTATGCAGCAGAAAGGTAACAAGCAGCTACCATACACTATGCCTTGACGAAGGTCAACAAACATAGCATGAATACTACGTGCTACCCGTCTGAAACGACGGAGGGCTACGAATGGTTTCTGGCGAAAACCTTTAACGTAATGAACTTGATATCGTTGAAGGAACGGATAGCTTTTTGAAAATATAGTGACGAAAACCGTTGCTAAAGAGGTCACTCCCGGTGAAGGGATCTCGGCTCTTTCCCCGTAGAATGGGGTGCAGGATATTCCAAATGAATACCACGGTGCAAAGCAAAAGTAATCGGCTATAGTGAAGTTAATGCCCTGACGCAAACTTTTGTCCAAGGGGTCACTCCCGGTGAAGGGATCTCGGCCCTTGCCTCGTCGACTGAGGAGCAGGATATTCCAAATGAATACCACGATGCAAAACAAAAATGAACGTCCTTGCAATAACAGCTTTTTGAAAAAGTGTTCCAACAACATCAGATTAGGTTTGTTTTTAACTTGCATTGATCCGAATCAATGCAGTCCCATCAATTGATCACACCAAAAAGAACGAAAATATACTGATGTACGTATATGCCATCCGCATTCGCCACTGGGTCCCGTCATCACTCGTTAGGTTAGCTTACTAACGACAGAGCGGGGACTGGACTAGCGCGGATGAAAAACATATACAACATCTACTAATATATATACCAATATATTATATTTCGCTCAAGGCGTGAATAAAATGCAACATCACAGAGAATGAACAGCATCACAGAAACAATACAGATATCTGGGAACCCCGGGTTTCACAGAGCCACTACTGAAACCCGACGTTCCCCTGGTCGTGTGGATAGCCTGTGCAATGAAATCCTAGACCCCTATGGGCGCGGCAAGTTACCCGCCAAAACCTGAAGCGAGGCAGCCCCCTTCAGCGCCGTGAATGGACCACCCAGCACTTCACGGAATCCGGTAACTTGGGCACCCCTCCTGGGTCAAACCTGTACCCCCTACGAGTGCGGCGAATAGCCCGCCAATCCTAGAGTGAAGCCCCCTCCGTCCCAATGCCATGAGATGCGGGCTTGCTGCCCTCTAGAACCCGGCTATCCGTGCACCCCTCCGCGGGGTAATCCTAGTACAGAAAGTAAAATATACATACAACGGGTACATCGACCGCAACCAGGTCGTGCCCCAAAATAATAATACAAACAGGCAGTGACGGCAGTCCACATGTCGGACGCTCGCCCCGCAATAACAAATGTACATAATACAACCACAACTGTACTAGCATTGCATCCAGGCTATCCCCCACGACCGATCCGCAACATCACAGCATAAACAAAGAACATCAACGTGAAAGTCACGTTCGCAAATCCGTCTAACCGGGCTATAGCAGTTAGACCGGATTTACCGATCGAGTGACATTCACGGTCGCAGATATAATGTAAATACTGTGAAAAATGTGTTTAAAATTTTCCGATTGACCAAAAATTAACAAGTGGGCCCCCAAGCAATACTGTAGCACTCACAGAAATAATTGGCCCAATTTTAATATTCCAAAACCCCTAATTACTACCCTGAAGCCCACTGGAAAAAGATGGCCCACTGACCTCTCCACACTACGGCGGATCCGCGGCCCAATATAGAGGTGAGGCCGCGGTTCCGCGCTCATGAGGAGAGATCACAGTGTCGAATTTTTCCAGTATGCTTAGAATTTCCTGCACATCATTCTGAGACCACCTGAAAAATTTTTGGACACCAAAAAATCTTAACAGAAAACTGATGTGCACAAAAACATAGATTTTGGAATTTTGGTCGATCGGAAAAGCAAAACACATCAAACGAAAGCTAGACGAAGTTAATGGCGAGGCTCTGATACCACTGTAAGTGCACGGCGGCGCCCCGGCCGTCAATCCGACGGCCAAACGCGGAAATGGTGGTAAACTAAAATTTTTGCGGACTTGGCAAAACGGTACCACCGCGCACTAAACCCCGGATCGTTAACCATTAACAAGTCTAAGCTACAAAGAGGATGGGAAAGAGATATACCGACGATCCAAGTCCTCCGGTCTTCATCTCCACTCCGATCTCCTCGCGGGATCTTCGTCCGTCTCCTCCTCGTCGCCGGAAGTGCACCACGTTGCCTACATCGTTTACGGGCTCCCACCTCAATGCCGAGGCAACTCGGGCACGAAGCCGGCTACTCGACGTGCCCAAGGTTCGTTGTAGAATATGTAGTGACCAAGTCTCATTTTTGGGGGTTTGTGGAATTGCCATTGGTGAAGGAAAAAAGAGCTTGGAGAGAGGTGAAGAGAAAAAACTAGCATCCAAAAGAAAATGAGAGTATCATCTATTTTCTCCACACTACCAATGAAGCATTTTCCCCTTATCCCTCCAATAGTGGCCGGCCCCCCTTTGTTCATGTGTGATTGGAGAGAGAAAAAGCAAGGGGGGGAAGGAACCATCATACAAGGGAGAGGTCAAGTCATGATGTGTAGAAATGATGACTAGAAAAACCAACACACCAAAAACCATCCATCAAACATGATGACTCAAAAAGTCATGCCATCATGAAGATACAAGTCAAGCAAGGTCAAAGGATGGCACCCATCATGAAAACCATCATGATACAAATATACAAAGACCCCCCTCCACAATAGCTTATTTGCAACAATGCAAATAAACCCTCCTCCACCAAACTTCGGCCAATGAACGGAACAATGGAAATTGGCCGAAACGAAAAGCAAACTGGCAACTCCAGAAAACTG
Source organism: Agapanthus africanus (assembly GCA_030015575.1). Taxonomy (NCBI): domain Eukaryota; kingdom Viridiplantae; phylum Streptophyta; class Magnoliopsida; order Asparagales; family Amaryllidaceae; genus Agapanthus; species Agapanthus africanus. The sequence continues at coordinate 365,604,915 of CM057342.1, forward strand.
GTCCCGTAATAAATTACGGGAAAACCCCGATACTGTGCATACACACCCGCATCTGTATTTCGACCGAAATACAAATGCAATGAGACAAAATCTCCACTGTACTATACTAGAATCCGGCTTATACCAAAGCCGGCTAGTAATATCTGTTCGATCCTGATCCGTGCAATACCGCACGTATCTGATCGAACCCTGCCATATAACCATACGGCCTATAGTACAGACTGTCCGATCCTGATCCGTGCAATACCGCACGTATCTGATCGGACCTTGCCATATCTCCATACGGCCTCTACAACCTTTCGCCCGAAAGCTGAGTAACTGAAAGTGTGGTAGACTCTAAAGACTCGTCAATACTATGGCTGTGGATTTAACCACTAGCACGTCAGAGGTATAAGCCAATACGTGACGGGCCACCAGCTATTGACCAAAAGGGACGTCGATGAGGAAGCTCACCCCGACACCCAACTGAGCCTGTCAGTGACAATATCCGTGCAGTCCGGTCCGTTCGTCTATGAGTATCGCATGGCGGGCCTAGGGGGTTGGTAAAAGTCAGACCCCCAAAAGCGGTACAAGTCGTGTCGGAGTGTAGCCCAGAATACCCTGAGATACTACTGGAATACCTACCAGTAAATCTCCTTGCCTCGGCCGAGGGCTTCGTGTAATGGCTCTCCTAGACACAGCACGACCTCACCCCCAATACCGGGAGAGACGAACCCCTGAAGATACGCTCACTGCCTCCATGTGGCTCGGGACTGTACCCAACTAAAACCTGTTTGCACGACTTCTTTGAGCCGTGGTAGGGTAGTAATCAAAGTACAGTGGGAACTCACACGAGACAAATGACGATCTCCAGGTCGATGAACTAACCTGCACACATGTCACTAGGGAACTGCCATCTGACGTCTGGTATATGACCAACTAGCATGTTCCCGGCGAGTCCTGTCCGGTGTACTCATAATCCAATGAGCACCTGTATACATCTTAGGTGATCCAACTGACACCAGTGGCTTGTGAGACCGGCCACCGCCCCTCGTCGGAGTCTCGACTGTATACACTAGTCTACTAATGGAGTATCGATGCCCGGTCTCGAAACTCCCACGACTAGGGACCTTTTAAGGATATGCTTGTAGACCCCCAGCTCCCACTTATATGATCGCCCTCATACTGCTGGTGGTCAAGCAAGAATCCTAGGGGCTCTATCAACGTGTAATAGCGACGTGTCATGTCACCTGAAGCAGTACACGATGATAAAGGTAAAACCAGATAGCATACTATCATCTCGAGTAAGACTGTCCTACTGGGATAGGTCCTCCCTCAATCATTACAATCACGTACCTGTGACCTAATAATTGACTCTGAGGGCACTATCTCCAACAAAAAGTGCGCGGTGGTGCCGGTTGCAAGTTTTTGCAAAGTTTTTGTTTCCGCGTTTCCGGCGTTGGATCGATGGCCGGGGCGCCACCGCGGGCTTACAATATATGTGTGTGTGTATGAAAACATATCGCCTAAGGACCCACTATACTAATCATGTCGTATCTCATAATACAAACCATGTCATATCACCGATCTCGTGGCATCATGCCCAATCACATCGACTCATCTCCAAATACCATATACTATCCTCATCATCCATGTATATGTATATGTTTGTGTGTGTGTAGACACACACACATATAGTCCCATACCTATGTGTATGTGTGTGTGTACATATCCACATATACGCATAAGAAAATAAAATGCATGCATGAGTGTGTGCATGTGTGCAAAACTTTACTCTAGGGTTCGCGACTAGGAAATTAACTAACGACACTATCATCCAAAGTCTTCTAAAGCAATTCTAGCTAAGTACACACATCTTATAATACCATATAAGTATATATCTATATATAACATAACGCATTCACGTTCTATACTACGAACTGCGTGGGTGCTATACGACATCCACCCGACTTCCTCCGTAAATATATATCTACTCACTTGATCCTCGCTTGCCGAAGTCGATGTCGCCATCCTCTTCTTTATCGTCCGAAGTCCACGTGAGGGATACCTATATGCAAACATAAAATATCGTAAACCGAAATCGCGGACAAAAACCAAAACGGCACACGAAACGCGCATAGGTTAAAACCTATGACCCGCTCATGCAAAAGGACCAAATAACCCTCGACATTGGCATACAAATGCCGATTGATCGAGAAAAACCCAAACGTACCAATCGTGGTTTCACAACTCACTAAATATATATATGAAATAGGATGCAAATCATCAAAACCTTAAAATTGATCAAATCGATTTATTTCAAGAAACCTAGTAAGCATCAATTAACCGTTTTAGTACAAAACTTGATGTTTTAACAATTCTAATGGACACAATGTTCACCAATTATCTTAATTAGGTCACATAAACATTTACTAGATTTTATCACACTAATTTGTATTAATTTAAAAAAAACTATTTTGCAAAATGGCTTAATTAGGACAAATTAAATGTTCCAATTAGCAAACTAGCAACTAGGTTAGGTTTTGCAAAACTCAAGATGTTAAACTAAACATCACAACCATAATTCAATAACCAAAAACCTTATGTTTAGATTTCTAACTTTCTATTAAACCTACAATTAAACACTTAATTAGACAAGATTGAAGTAATTAATCAACAATTAACCAATAGGTTAGGATTATACCTCAACAAGTTTGAGATCAACATGCAAACTAGCCTCCTAAACTTGCTTCCATGCACTAAGATTCATGCTAGAATAGCCATAGAAAAAAGGGTAAGGGTTGGATTCGGAGTTTGTGTGAGTTTTTCATTGATTTTTTTTTGAAGCAAAATAAGGAATTTTAGAGAGGAAAAGAGATGAAGCAATTGGGGGAGCTGCTGCTGCTCATAGGGATGGGGGGCTCTGCCAAATCAAGAGAGATGAGGAGAGAGAGTGAGGTGTTGAAAGTCAATAACAACAATGTCTCACATATCTTAAACCATACCTTATTAATTTACTATATTTCCTCTCTTTCTCTCTTTTTTTTCTTTTATCTAATTTGAAGTGTGAATGGGGAGGGCTACAGTTTCGGCCAGATATAGGATGGTGTGGATGTGGGTGGATGAGTGAGTGAATAATTTTCCAAGTAACCATCCATTATACATTAACTCACTTTCTTATTAATTTATTTCTTTTTCTAAAAAAACCCTAGACTTTTCTAGAATTGTGGAGACACATTAAAAACATGGAGCATGTTACAACTTGTTTCTAAGATACCATGATTCACATTTGTAAAATTTACCCATATCAATTTGTAATTATCACTAATTAAATGTATTAGTGAAGGCTTAAAATAATATTAAAAATTAATTAATTACGGAAAATATTTTAGTAAACTAGAAATTTACAAATGACCAATTAAATACCAAATACTAGGAATTACATAGCTAGAATAGATATATTTATGTCTATGTCAAAAAAATGATTATATCTTGGTTTTTACGGAAAACACCGGTTATAACACCGATTATCGGAAATTTCACCTAAACGATTTTCAAAACGTTACAGTAATGGAACGCGTGGCTTGTATTCTAATCGTATTTGGATAATCGATATTTGAATGGAATGGATTTTGTATTAGAATCGTTATTTAAATGGAATGGATTTTGTATTGGAATCGTTTTTTGAATGGAATGGAATCGATATTAAATTGAAGTAGATTGGACTGTAGATTTTCTAGACTTTTTTTTAAAAAACAAATTTCTGTAATGCACTCTATTTCGACCGCTATTTCCCGTCGAAATAGAAAAAATGATTTTTAAATGATTCCTGAAACAATTTTTTAACTTAAAAAAATTATATATTTCGACGGAAAGTACCCGTTGAGAAAAAACCTATTTCGACTGGAAATAGCAGTCGAAATAGATATGATTATTGCGACGAACGTTAGCCGTAGGAATAACCTATTGTGACACACGATATTGCGTCGGCATTCCTTCGTGACTGTTTGGTGTCTCCTGACAAAATAGACCTATTTCGACGGTAGATTGCCGTCGAATTAAGTGACTATTTACTGTAGTGGCTCTCTAATGTCTAGTAACTAATTTACTAGGTTGAAATGTGATGGTACTTTTTATTGATTATCTCCCAGATCAGGACACATGGCAGATGACGTGTCCCAGAACTCGGAAGCAAGGGCCCACTGGGGCCGACCAGGCCACCCCTGTACTCGAACTGCAAGCACAAAGCTGGCTCTCCTCAGAGCCCCCTGCAACTTGGTCTCCTCGGTCTCACGGCTCGCCCCCGAGCTACCACAGGACCAAGATACCCCGGCCTTCCCTCCAGTTCCCGAGGTCTCCCGCCGAGGTCATTTTCCTCGGTCCCTTTGGCTGACCAACTCCTCCACTCACAGGCGTAACCACCGCTCCGCAAATCTCGCTATGCGTAGAGTCTCCGCCAGCAACATCCCACGTTCTACGCCATCACGATCTCCATTAATGGGCGATCCGCTCTTTACCCAGGCATGATGTCGGGAGCATAACCGCGGGCGAGATTCTCGCGCCTGCTGCTGCGCATTGCCACCGCTATAAAAACCCCCATCACAGAGGGGTCAAGTAAGCCATTTTTGATTCCACATAGCCGTTACTCAGCTTGGATCTAGTGTTAACTTGATCGTCAGAGGGTCCTCGGTGGTACCAAACCACTCCGGGACTTCTTTGCAGGTACTCGGCGCTAAGCTCCTCAAATCACCAATCACCTTAAAACCCATTGAGACCCACACGCAACAGGAGTTCATCTCTAAAATCCACCGGGAGATCGACGGAAGACAACATCTGACGGAGGCCCGAAAAGGAGCTCCATCAGCTGGCGCCATCTGTGAGAAAAAAAGTCCACAAAAAAAACAAAATTGGCCTTCCGATCTCCATCCATATGGCAAGCGATCACCCTGAGGATCTGGGTATCAGCCGCCGCCTCCCCTTCACCAAAGGCGCGGATGAACCTCCGACGACGACCGTCATCAACGCCCTCACCAGCCGAATAAATCGGCTACAGTCCCTCGTGGAGGCGCTCGTCCGCATCCAAACTGCCGGGCCAGAGGCCCTGGATCGCCGCTCCTCCGCCTCCAGAAGGCTCTGCCCTCGTCGGCACAGCTGACCACCGGCAGGCCACGACCCTTGGCCACATATCTCACGGGCCGATACTCCCTGAGGCCCGCTGGGCGCCCCACAGCTCCACACCAAGATCCGCAGCCAGAGCTCCTCGCCTTGAGCCTCCCCGCGACCCTTACCCCCCTGAGGAGATGTCGGTCACCTCGCCTATCCCCAGGCATGATCGATGCCCCCTCCGTCGATGAGGTCACACAGAGTAGGCCCGAGGGCCACCTCACCCGGTGATCTGAGGAACCTCATCGAGAGGAACCGGGGCCGCGCCCAGACGCGGATCTCCCACAGAAGAAGCCAGGGATCACCAGGAGCTGAATCCTCAGGGTACCACGGTCGTCTCAATGCCATCGAAAAGAAGATCGAGGGCATGCGCCGGGAAGGACACCTCTCGGGAGACGGGGCTAAGTACGCTGCGGACTCGCTCACCAAGCCGTTTACTAAGGAACTGCTCGCTGTCCACGTCTCCTCGCCCAACAAGCCCCCGAAGGTCTCTCTGTTCGACGGGAAAACCGACCCGAAAGACTATTTGGACGCTTTCACCGGGGGGATGAGCTTCCAGGACCACTCCAACGCCGCCCAGTGCAGGGCCTTCCCAGCCACCCTCACCCGCTCTGGTCGAAACCGGTTCCGAAGACTCGAGCATCGCTCAATCTCAACCTTGGACGAGCTGGCTACTCAGTTCCTCGGCCATTTCGTCGGGAACCGTCGGCAGAGGCGCACGGTCGACTATCTCTTCACAATTAAGAGCAGGGACAAAAAGACGTTCAAAGCTTACATCACCCGCTTCTATAACGCCCTCCTCGAGGTCCCCGAGCACCGGGACGAGACCGTCATCACGGCGCTCAAATCCGGTCTGAGGCACAAGGAGTGGTTGTGCTCCTTTGCGTTGGCACAGCCTAAGACCATGGCCGAGGTCAAGGCATGGACCGAGCGCGAGGTTCAACTGGAGTCCGAAGTGAACGCGAACCTCCCTCAAGCAGACCGGTCCGGCCAGAAGAAGAGGGCCCGGGAAGAATGGCCGAAGCGTCAGCATCCCTATCACCCAATGTTCCAGGAGTACACCCCACTCATCGTCTCCCTCGCAGTGTTGCTAGAGCAGGCCCAGAGCGAGGGGTTCTTTAAGTTCCTTCCAATCCCGCGTCAGTCCTCGAAGCGAACACGGGGCCCTTAATGTGCCTTCCACCGGACATTGGGCCACGCCACGGAGGATTGTAAGCAACTCCGGGACTACATCGAAGAGCTCATCCGATCGGGGCACCTCACCGCCTATTTGAGGGACAAATGGCAGGCCGACCGCGAGCAGGAGCAGCGTCCCCCTTGTTAGTGTATATGCCCTAGAGGCCATTACTGTATCATACTAGTATGTATATTACTTAATGGAAGCTTGGGATATTCACCATGTATTGACAATCTTGCTCAAAATGGTAGTATGCTACTTGGTTTGTTTCTGCTTTAATGTGTGCATGTGTTTCTTTTAGCATATCGCCTTTACACATTAGTGGAGCTCTTAGGATCTTTGCTTGATTACCAGCGTTGTGATGGCAGTCACACTCGTGGGGGCTGGGTAATCTACAAGCACATCCTTATGCTGGTCCCTAGTCGTAGGACTATCGAGACAGGGCATCGATACTCCGGAGTAGACTAGTGTATGCGCTTCTCATCCCAGTATGGGAGACGGTCTGTCCCATAGCCATCAGTACGTCGTACTTGAGATAGTATGCGGGTGCTCGTTAGGTTACGAGTAAACATGATAGGACTCGTCGGGAACTGTTGGTTGGTACTATACCTATCGTCAGTTATCAGTTCCCAGGTGACATGAGTACAGCTTAGTCCGCTGACTTGACACTGTCACTTCGCCTCGAGTGTGTTCCCACTGTACTTTGATTACTACCCTACCACGGCTCAAAGGAGTCATGCAAACAGGTAGTAGTTGGGTGCAGTCCCGAAGCACTTGGAGGCAGTGACGGTTAGACAGGATTCGTCACTCCCGGTATTGGGGGTTGACATCGCGCTGTGTCTAGGAGAGCCATTACACAAAGTCCTTGGCCAGGGCAAGCGAGATATACTGGTAGGTTTCCAGTGTTATCTCATGGTGTTCTTGTCTACACTCCGACACGACTTGTACCGTATTAGGGGACTGACGTTTACCGCCACCTAGGCCCGCCATGCAATGTTATCAGACAAACAGACCGGACTGTACGGAGATTGTCACATTCAGGCTCAGTAGGAGTTCAGATGGGTTTCACATCGTCCGTCTTCTTGTCGGCATCTACCTGGGGACCATTACGCACAGCTAGTGCCGCTTGCGGTCTGTGGTTAAACCCACTGCCAGCGTAGTGTCGAGTCTTTAGAGTCCCACAAAGAAAGCTATTCGCCTTTAGGCAAAGGAGTAGAGGTCGAATGGTTTTGCGACAGGTCGCATGGTTTTGCGACAGGGTTCGGTCACATCCGTTTACTTGTGCACGTTTAGTGTCCGGACAGTTAACAATAGCGGGCTTTGGTTTAAGCCAGATCATAGTGTATGTTTTGGGGTTGGTTTTATCTCGTTTGTATTCGTGTTCCTCGGAACGCGGATGCGGGTGTGTATGTACAATTGACAGAGAGACAGAGGCAGAGGATTCTTATTGGGGTTGTTGACTGTTGACTGTTGACCATTGACTTTTGCTAAACCCTAATGAGAATAAGAAATATGATTAATGATAATATTAATTAAGTATTATTGTGCCATGGTTGGGTTGAAAGGTTGACTTTGTTGACTTGTTGACTTGGTTGACTAGGTTGGACTAGTTGACCATCATCATTACAATGGTTGTCATTTCATGCAAAGACTTTTGCTTGCTTGTTATGCTTTGCAAAATGAGTGCATGAAATGATAATGCCACTTGATATGATATGAACCATCACATAATACTCAATTATTATTATTATTATTATTTTTATTATTTTGTTATGAGAGCATGGGAAGAAAAGAGGTTGGCTTATTCTATCATTCTTATTCTCTCTTTTGCTCAAGCTCTCCCTCTTGCTCTTCCTCTTGCTCTCTCTCTAGCTCAAGGCAACTCCATCTCATGAGTTGAGAAACATTGCCTTAGAGATAAAAGAAAACCCATATCACTTCTCTACTCATCCTAGTTCACAAGGTTTAGCAAACCAAGTGTTCTAGTTTCTTCTAGTTTGAAGAGAAGCCAAAGGTAGAAGCTTTCAGGTGGATCCATCTTCGGCGCAAGGAGACGACGAGGTGAGGCTGATCCGTACACCGCAAAGAGTTGAAGACGAAGGAGTTCAAGAAAGGTATAACCCCTAACCGAGTAGGTAAAACTCATGTTAAGTTTGTTAGATAGTTGTTTAACAAAGATCCGTATTTTGAGTCCATATTACCACCTCTTGAAAAATCGTTTTTCTATCATTTCCGCAAGCCCGTAAGTACTGGGAGGGGTAACGTGGACTTACAGTGGTATCAGAGCCAAGTTAAACACTATCTAACATGTTAGCAAAGTAACTAGAAATTCGATCGGAGAAAAAGTCGCGAAATACGTCTGAAATGCCTACTTTCTGCCGAATTTTTTCTGTTCCAAAAAATGATAAATCTTATCTTAAAATTCGGCTTAGGGCTTTTAGAAGCAACTGTAGAAAAATGGTCCACTGAACCGGTCAACGCGCCGCGGAACCGCGGAACCGCGGCCGGAGCTTGCTCCCGCCGCGGATCCGCGGCCGAGTTGACTCGGCCGTAGGCGATTTTTCTCACAGTTTGTTCAATGGGGTATTTTGGGATTTTTACAATATGATTTTTCTTCCCAGATTTTCCAGAAAGAAAAATTAGTTTTTGGGGCTTGAAAATCCGTATTTTGATCGAACTTCTAAAGACTTAAGTTGACGGGTATATATCTGTGATGTGTTATATGTATTGAATGTCCGCTAATCGCTATACGTCGATTAGTGGGGGTTATACATATCTGTGATCTGTAATGTTGATGGTATGCGTATATGAATTCATTGGATTGTCGAGGATGAATAGCCGGGGCGTTGTGAGATGAGAGTTTTTCCTTTTATCTTTCAATTCATGTAAATTTGTAATTGATGTAATATTATTTTTGGCTGTACAACCGGGGTGAGGTTGTAGCCGTCATTGTATAATTTCTTTTACTGTTTTTGCTCCTAGGATAGACCCAAGGTTGGCTGCACAAACTACCGGGTATCTCGAAGTGCCGAGTGGCCTACTCACGTCGTTGAGGGAGGTTGCTCCGCTTTGGATATTTGGCGGGTAGTTTGTCGCACCCGTAGTGGTCTAGGGTGGGGTATTGGCTATTCATCGCGACCGTGTAATCCGCTCTTCGTTAAAGGCTCGTACGAATACGGGATTCCTAGTATATCCAATGTGTTCATCTGTGTTCTGGAATGTTTATCATTACATGTGACGAATGAGTATATCTATATATGATATCTATTTAGGCATTGCTTATGTTTTGCATCCGCGCTAGTCCAGCCCCCGCTCTGTCGTTAGTTAACCTAACGGGTAATGACGGGGCCCCGTGGCGAATGCGGATGGCATAAGCGTACGTCATATTTTCGTTGTTTTCTGCAGTGGTAGGATTAATTGATGGGATGCATTAAAATTAATGCAAGAAAATAAACCAAGTAAAAGTTGTTAGAACAATTTCAAAAACCACTCGGTTTCTTTTCAAAAATAACTTTTAAAACGCGGAGCTTAAGCCACTCCTTGTAAAACCTATCAAGGTTCTTTCGATTATATCAAGTTCACTACATTCAAGGTTTCGCCAAAACCATTCGTAGCCCTCCGTCGTTTCATATGAATATTCAACAGTATTCAAGCTGTGTTTGTTGGCCTTAGTCAAGACACAGTGTTTGGTAGCTGGTGGATATTCATATGTTGCATAGATAGATGCGTTGGTTTGGGACAGTCGTATTACTTTGTTGGCCATAGTCAAGGGTGTAGGGTTCCTAGGCACACTAATGAAGTCTCACAAGTGATCAAACACGGCCAATTCAAATTTTTCATGTGCTTACAAACCCTAATACGGATCGTTAACTAGATATATAGGCGAAACGATGCAAATAAACAACTTTATCTAAAAGGAAAGTGGCTACAACCTTTGTAGATCCGGTCCTCCACATCCTAGACTCCGTGAAGAGGTCCCTCTGCTGTCCAAGTCGGATCCCGAACTCTAGCGTCGTCTTCATCGAAGAAATGGGCGAACTTGATCGTCGGTTCGATGCCGAAGATGATCTACGTCGAGGCATCAAAAGAACAAGCTCCAACTTCACCAAGTCAAGAAAACTTGTGAAGGAAACACCCTATACTACTTGGCAAGAGGTAGAGGATGAAGAAATAGGAAGTGGGTAGACTTTAGATTTGGATTTCTCACACTTTTTCATCAATCACCATTGATGTAGCAAGCTTCTTTTCATGGAAGAAGAAGATGAATAAGAAGAAGAAGATATGATAAGTTATGTAAATTAGATAAATAAATCAATACTTATCATTTACTAACCCTTGGTTAAGTGTAGAGAATGTACTATGGTTAGTTCATATGGTTAGGGTTAAGCATGAGACAAGAATGGTGACTTAGTCAAAGTTTCATGAATGTTCAACTAAAAACAAATAAAGCCACCATTCATCTTTCTCTTTTCAAAAATGAATAAGATAAATAAATAGATAAATAAGTAAATGAAAAAACAAAACCCTAACCATTAGTTTAACCATGGTTTAATTCTTTACACTAAGCCTAGCTTGCATGTATCATCAAACATGATACAATCTTGTGCACAAAAGTATATCACATATACAACTTGTGCATTTCAAGTGAGAAAATCCATTTAAAGTGAACCAATACTAGTTAATGCAAAGTAATATATCAAATATATAATTATACATTAAATCATTAAATCAACACTTGATTCAATGATCCGGTCATGTCGCATATAACCGGCTAGTATCCAATGTATCGGCTTATCGAGTCAATCCTTGATTCGATAACTAGGTTATATCGCATACAACCATTCGACACATTCATCGCGAGAATGAAATACGGTATCACATACACGCATTATTCTCGGTCCCGCACATATCTCATATGCGCTCCTATTTCGTTTCGCTTGAGCCAGGAAACCTCTGTGTAGGACTCTAAAGACTCGTCAATACGCCGGCAGCAGGTGATGATCATATCAAACAAGCACAAGCCGCAAGCGGTCTGCTAAACGTAACGGCCACCCGGGTATTGAGCGATCAGAAGATCGACGAGCAAGCCCGCTCACACTCCTGTGAATCCAACCAGTAACACTTACCGTACAGTCCGGTCTGTTCGTCTGATATGCCGCATATCTCGCCTAGGGGTGGTAAACGTCAGACCCCAATAGCTCGATAAGTCATGCCGACGTAGGGTCCATAACTTTCGTGAAACTACTGATAACTCTTACCAGTATATCACTGCAACCCTGGCCAGGGATTCCTGTTATGGCCAGTCGAGCATAGCGCAACATCAACCCCCAATACCGGGAGAGACGAATCCCCTCCTATCGCTCATTGCCTCCATGTGAATCGGGACTGTACCCAAAAACCACCTGTTTGCACAACTCGGTAGAGCCGTGGTAGGGTGGAAATCAAAGCACAGTGGGAGACACACAAGACTCTATGACGATCTCGGGTCAACAGACTAAGCTGTACCAGTGTCACCAGAGAACTGCCATCTGACGTGAGTTATAATACCATCTGGGAGTTCTCGGCGAGTCCGTTCAGTGTACCCAGTCTCCACTGAGCACCCGCATACCATCTCCGATGTCAAACACCAATGGATATGGGATCATCCATCGCCCATCACATGGGTCGAGAAGATATACGCTAGTCTATTCTGGAATATCGATGCCCCGTCTCGATATTCCCACGACTAGGAACAATGAAGGATGTACTCATTGGCTACCCAGGCCCCACTAGTATGATCTGCATCATAGTCCTGGAAGTCGAGTATACAACCTAAGGGCTTTATCAACATGTAACAGAGAGACAGAAAGTATACATGTTAAGATAAAGAGCAACCAGATAGCGTACTATCATGTCGAGCAAGAAAGTCCTACCTATATATGTCCCAGCATCCACTACAATATACATCCAATGTATAGTAATGGCCTCTAGGGCATACATATAACTAACAATCTCCCATTTGCACTAGGGCCATCTGTAGCAGTAGTTGTAGTATCTAATACTCAACCATCCCCTAAAAGTCTTTCTTTGGGAAAAGGCCTTCGTGAGTGGATCCGCCGTGTTGTCCTCTGAGTCTACTCTCCTAACCTCGATCACCTTGGAGATCAACTATCTCCATGATCGGGTGATGCTGCCTCAGAATATGTCTGGGTCACTTATGGGACCATGGTTCCAGGGCCGAAGCCACACTTCCATTGTCATACAATGGCAGGAACCAAGTTCATCTTATGAACCAATATACACCCAAACTGCCTCTTTGGTAGGATCTTTAATAGCGATGTTACCAGCCTTTATCGTCTAGTTTGCCACGGTATCTAGCTTGGAACTCTTCCAACATACCGTCCCTTTACTGAGGGTAAAGACAATGCCTGTGACTGACATTCAGTCGTCTTTATCACCGTGGAACTCTTCCAGTGATTCTCCCCAGGATCAACTGATACTATCTCACTATATCTAGTGAGAATCCTAGCATCCAATTACATCTACCTCATAGATGAAAACTCAGGATTTAGGAGGTATCATTTTGATCCTATTTGGAGAATCCTTGTGATAATAGGAGATTGACCGATCGTAGTATAGGAAACTCTTTTCCTATCAAGAGTTTGTTGTCTACGTACAATACGAAGATGACCACCTTACTCTCTACTACCCTTTTGTATATACAAGGTTCGTCTACCATTTTGATGAAGTCAAACACTTTGACTATCACATCAAAACAGACGTTCCAACTCCGCGATGCCTGCTTTATTCTGTAAAGCAACTTGCACACGTTTCCGCTGCTCCCACTGTCTACGAGGCCCTCTGGCTGTGTACTTACAGACGTTCTCTTCTAAATCAGTATTTAGAAAAGCAGTCATGACACCCAAACGCCAGATATCGTAGTCATGGTATGTAGCCGTGGTAAGTAGGATCTGGATAGACTTAAGCATAGCTACTAGAAAAAGGTTTCATCATTATCCACGCCTGGTCGATGACGAAAACCTTTAACAAGTCAAGCTTTGAAAGTCTCAACTTTTCCATCTACACCAAGTAATCTTCTCAAGATATACTTGCTCCTGATGGGGATTTAACCCTTCAGTATAGCAGCTAAAGTCCATACTTTGCTGGTGTACATGGATTCCATCTCAGATCGCTAAGCATCCAGCCATTCTTACAGAGTCCCTACTCTAGATGGCCTGATCGAAACTAGTTGGGTCATCATCTCATGATGCATTCCTCCCTCCCACTGTCATCGAGAAACCGAGGTATCTCTCAGGCAGGTGAGGAACCCTACCAGATCGGCGGAGAGGCCGAGGTTCGTCGGGGACTATAGAATCCTTTGGTTTTATCAAATCATCTACTGTAGTTTGTAGAGCTGGAACCTTTCCAGTTCTACAGAACTGACCTTGCCTCGATTTTGTCCGGATTTTGCTTTAAACATAGGCCGGACAACCCCAAATCTTAACTCGCTTAAGATATGGGTTCTTCCCATACCATATTTCATATGGAGTGGTAGGCACTGATTTGATTCAAACCTAATTCAATAGGTATGCAGCTTCTCAAGTGCATAACCCCAAAAGGAAATAGGTAACTCAGTAATACTCATCATAGAGCACACCATATCTAATATTGTGCAATTGCTCCGCCCTGATACACCGTTGTGCTGTGGTGTATTCAAAGGAGTAACACTGAGAGAGAATCTCATTCTCCTTTAGAATAGTCCAGGAATTCTATGCACAAGTATTCTCCTCCCTGATCTTATCATAGGACATAATACTTATACCCGTATTTTGGTTCTCTACTTCTAACTTATATTCTGTGAATATCTCAAAAGGTTCGGACTTATGTTTCAACAGAAACATATGACTGAATCTTGAGAGATTATCAGAGAATATAATGAAGTATAAAGAACCAGTCCTGGCATGTATAGACAGGAGACCTTACATACATCATCATGTATCAGTCCCAAGAGTTTACTGACTATTTCTCTGTTTACAGTAAACGGAGCTATGGTCATCTAATCTTTGTGACATGACTGGCAAGTTTCATAAGATGTAAATTCAAACTGATTTAAATATGCATCTAAAATGTAACTTCAGCCAGTCGGGTCGCATTGATGTGACCTAGTCTACAATGCCTCAAGAAGGATTCGTTCATTTCTGAACTCTTCCACTTGTGTGTTCTGTATACTAGGAACTGTGGTTTGATTTAGAACGTCAATGCTTTTAGATAACGTGCCTGAATCGATCAACTTTTGATATAGGAAATGTTCAAAACATTATCCATCAATACAAAATTATATCCTTTCTTTACTAATAAAGAGACTGATATGATTTTGTATATCAGGTTCGGTATCTAATAGCATTTGTTCAGAATCAATGTATCGGTAATACAGGGTGACGGTGACCAACAGACTTGGCTGCAACACTTTCCCCGTTTTCTGTCTCATGAAACTTATCACCCGTTCTCAGTTTTTCTACCCTTTTGTAGCCCTATGTAACAGATTACATATCTGGGATCCTGATCCGGTATCATATACCCAGGATGCAGAGGATACTGAGAAACAGTTCTTTATAATGAACACACCCGAAGGAGATGCATCATCATGCACTCTCTTCGTTTGGGCGGCACGGGAATTCTGGTAATCCCCAATTTCCTGCTCTGTCTTATAACAATTATAAGTTGGAGCGGGACCAACGTTCCCCAGCTCAGTATAACAAGCGGGTTCGGTCAATTATCCGTATTATTATCTTGATTAAGGCGTGATATGGTCGCTACCGGGAGAGAGAGAGAGAAGAAAACACTCAGCGTGCGCTCTTGCAAGATCAGATTGGTTATTTATTTTATCTAATCAGGATGGCTCCCACTGATTTTATCAAATCTTCCTTCAAACCCTAAAAGGAAAGACTAGCCGGGATTAATTACACTCTACAAGTTCGCCAATCTTTCAGCCAGGCCAGTGTCGGTACTTTGAGGGGGGTTCCCCGTGCTTTCGCACGGACCTAATTACAGTAAACCTTATTTTCCCAAAGGCGTAACCCCGTTGACACCTTTCTAGACACCTGCTTGATCGGCTAATTGCAAAGTGCAAAACTCTCCCAGGAGTAACAATTACTCGCAGTGGGTATCAGGATCCAACTATCATATAGAAGGTATGCAATCTCATTGAAAATTTCAACACTTGAAACTCCCGATAAAGGTTTTACCCCTAGCACCTATGACCTTAACTATGGTCAACAAATCATAAGTACTATTCAAGTTCTACCCGTCATTTCGTGATTAATTAGACCCACCCACATGACCCTTAACTAAGGTCAACAAAGTCACGCGACTGTCCTAACTAATCGCATCATATGCGGTGTAGGAAGACATCACTTAGCTACCGTACACTGTGCCTTAACTATGGTCAACAAACACAGCACGAATACTAAGTACTCTACTTCCTAAAATGACGGAGGGTTGCGAATGGTTTTTGTGAAAACCTTTAACGCTTTGAACTTGATCTCGTTGCGGAATCAAATGGTTTTTTTTAAATGGAATGTTTTTGAAGCTTTTCTAGTTTTGCTAAAGGGGTCACTCTCGGTAAACGGATCGTCGGCCCTTTCCTCGTCGAATGAGGTGCGGGATATATCATATATATCACTGTGCAAAGCAGAAACTATAGAAGCGATCAAAAGACAAACCGAGGGTTGTAGCATCTGCCAGTTATTGCTAAAGGAGTCACTCCCGGTGAAGGGATCTCGGTCCTTTCCTTATCGAATAAGGTGCAGGATGTTCTACAAGGAACACCGCGATGCAAAGCAAGAACCGTAGCTACCTGTTTTTATTTTGAAATTTGATTCCACAACATCTTTTAGGTTTATTTTCTTTCATTAATCTCATTAATGAATATCCCATCATTTAAGTCCACCTAAACATCACAGATAAATATAACGTACGCTTATGCCATCCGCATTCGCCTCGATGTCCCGTCTGCACCGTTAGGTTAGGTAGCTAACGGCAGAGCGAGGCAGGGCTAGCGCGGGTGTAAAACATAAGCAACGTCTATATAATATATTATATATACTATATATTGTATCCATCACAGATAACGCAGCAGAAAATATCATATGAAATATTGGATATACTAGGACGTCCGTGTTTTCAATACGAGCCAGTATAAAACACGGATTCCACGGTCGTGATGAATAGCCAATCCCACACCCCTAGACCCCTACGAGAGCGGCAAGCAACCCTACCAATTCTAGGGTTAGGAGACCCGGACTCGACTCCTCGAGTTGGTCTCCCTCTGGACCCCAGAACCCGGTTACTTGTGCTCCCCTCCTTGGGTCTATCCTAATGCGGAAAAGAAATTATATACAAACGGTGACATCTTCCGCAACCTGGAAGTGACCCAATAAAAGAATATTACATACAAGTTTTTACATGAATAAAAATGAAAAACACTCATCTTACATAAAAACCCCGGCTATTCGAACACGACGATCCAATATAACATATCCAGCAATACATAACATCACATGTCATCAACGTAAGTAAATATGCGTATCCCAATTGTCGTTGACATATAGGAACGAAACCGGCGACATCACATATTAAACTTACGGTCACAGAAAAGAAAGTGTAAAACTACAACAGTTGGAATCCGCAACCACCTTAGACATCGCATGCCTAACAATTATAAACCCCGCATTTTAGTCTCAAAGTCGAAAACACTTTTCAATATAAAGTCGGGTAATTCAACAAGATTCCCGACATTCTGATCGAATGCTCGTCGCAAACTTTACTAGGCGGCCGCACCTCCGATACCGTCGACGAACTGCACCAAGGCGGAACACCGCTACCGGGAGCACCCGAATGGATGCTTTCGGCGACGGGGTTCTCCTACAGTCACTTGGTCGGGGCTAAAGGGTGTAGCTGTCTATTAAGTTTACCGGCGAATATCCGCGTACGCTACGTGATTGCGACGGACTTTTGATCACATCAAAATTCCGTGGCAACCGATCAAGTGAGACTAAACTGCTATGTTTATAACATTCATTCAGTTATCTCATAACTATTTGTGAATTCCAATTATTGTATCACATTCCAGATAATTAGAAAATGTTAAACTTTCCGATCGAACATTCAAACACCCAAGTTTTCCCGATACAGATCAACACATGAAACAAGTCTAAAGACATTCAGTTCTTGCCTCAGTACCAACGGTCCAGCCGTAGAAGGGTCAAGCCAACGCCTCACATGTGGCACGCCGTACTGCCCCAAACCCGAAGGTTCAAAGGGCAGTTCAAGACGGTCACATAATCGAGTTAAGGTTTGTTGTCTTCTAGAGGGTCCATCGCGTTACTTGCACTACTTAGAACATCTTTAAACCACGGAAAAATCCAACACTTGAAAATTTCCCGTCAGGGGAAAAAGTGGGTATTTATATCCAGTCGAACTTTTTAACATATTCTAAAAATTACCCGGAAAAACACACAGACAAAATTAGACTGAACGATCGAATCTCCGAATCCCCAATACAACCCAGAAAATACAACTCTGGAAAAAATATTAAAAATTCCCAGGAAAACCAGCACAGAAACCTAAGAATTACTATGCAAAATTAGATGCACAAAACGACAAAATAGCCGCCGAACCGCCGCATGAGCATGCTGATGCTGCGGATCCGCGGCGCCTTGAAGGAATCAGGCCATCGAATTTTACAGTAACCATTACAATCCCCTGCTCATTATTCTGCATATTTTTAATTTACAAAACCCACATTTTACAAAAATGTCCAGAGAGCATGTTTAGGGTTTGGGTTTTGATTCGATCGGACTTCTAATTCCGTCTACGCATCGCCTAAGGCTCTAGCTAGGCTCTGATACCACTGTAAGGTTCCTATGCACACTAATGAAGTCTCACAAGTGATCAAACACGGCCAATTCAAATTTTTCATGTGCTTACAAACCCTAATACGGATCGTTAACTAGATATATATGCGAAACGATGCAAATAAACAACTTTATCTAAAAGGAAAGTGGCTACAACCTTTGTAGATCCGGTCCTCCACATCCTAGACTCCATGAAGCGGTCCCTCCGCTGTCCAAGTTGGATCCCGAACTCTAGCATCGGCTTCATCGAAGAAATGGGCGGGCTTGATCGTCGGTTCAATGCCGAAGATGATCTATGTCGAGGCATCAAAAGAACAAGCTCCAACTTCACCAAGTCAAGAAAACTTATGAAGGAAACACCCTATACTACTTGGCAAGAGGTAGAGGATGAAGAAATAGGAAGTGGGTAGACTTTAGATTTGGATTTCTCACACTTTTTCATCAATCACCATTGATGTAGCAAGCTTCTTTTCATGGAAGAAGAAGACGAAGAAGAAGAAGAAGATATGATAAGTTATGTAAATTAGATAAATAAATCAATACTTATCATTTACTAACCCTTGGTTAAGTGTAGAGAATGTACTATGGTTAGTTCATATGGTTAGGGTTAAGCATGAGACAAGAATGGTGACTTTGTCAAAGTTTCATGAATGTTCAACTAAAAACAAATAAAGCCACCATTCATCTTTCTCTTTTCAAAAATGAATAAGATAAATAAATAGATAAATAAGTAAATGAAAAAACAAAACCCTAACCATTAGTTTAACCATGGTTTAATTCTTTACACTAACCCTAGATTGCATGTATCATCAAACATGATACAATCTTGTGCACAAAAGTATATCACATATACAACTTGTGCATTTAAAGTGAGAAAATCCATTTAAAGTGAACCAATACTAGTTAATACAAAGTAATATATCAAATATATAATTATACATTAAATCATTAAATCAACACTTGATTCAATGATCCGGTCATGTCGCATATAACCGGCTAGTATCCAATGTATCGGCTTATCGAGTCAATCCTTGATTCGATAACTAGGTTATATCGCATACAACCATTCGACACATTCATCGCGAGAATGAAATACGGTATCACATACACGCATTATTCTCGGTCCCGCACATATCTCATATGCGCTCCTATTTCGTTTCGCTTGAGCCAGGAAACCTCTGTGTAGGACTCTAAAGACTCGACAATACGCCGGCAGCAGGTGATGATCATATCAAACAACCACAAGCCGCAAGAGGTCTGCTAATCGTAACGGCCACCCAGGTATTGAGCGATCAGAAGATCGACGAGCAAGCCCGCTCACACTCCTGTGAATCCAACCAGTAACACTTACCGTACAGTCCGGTCTGTTCGTCTGATATGCCGCATATCTCGCCTAGGGGTGGTAAACGTCAGACCCCAATAGCTCGATAAGTCATGCCGACGTAGGGTCCATAACTTTCGTGAAACTACTGATAACTCTTACCAGTATATCACTGCAACCCTGGCCAGGGATTTCCTGTTATGGCCAGTCGAGCATAGCGCAACATCAACCCCCAATACCTGGAGAGACGAATCCCCTCCTATCGCTCATTGCCTCCATGTGAATAGGGACTGTACCCAAAAACCACCTGTTTGCACAACTCAGTAGAGCCGTGGTAGGGTGGAAATCAAAGCACAGTGGGAGACACACAAGACTCTATGACGATCTCGGGTCAACAGACTAAGCTGTACCAGTGTCACCAGAGAACTGCCATATGACGTGAGGTATAATACCATCTGGGAGTTCTCGGCGAGTCCGTTCAGTGTACCCAGTCTCCACTGAGCACCCGCATACCATCTCCGATGTCAAACACCAATGGATATGGGATCATCCATGGCCCATCACATGGGTCGAGAAGATATACGCTAGTCTACTCCGGAATATCGATGCCCCGTCTCGATATTCCCACGACTAGGAACAATGAAGGATGTACTCATTGGCTACCCAGGCCCCACTAGTATGATCTGCATCATAGTCCTGGAAGTCGAGTACATATCCTAAGGGCTTTATCAACATGTAACAGAGAGACAGAAAGTATACATGTTAAGATAAAGAGCAACCAGATAGCGTACTATCATGTCGAGCAAGAAAGTCCTACCTATATATGTCCCAGCATCCACTACAATATACATCCAATGTATAGTAATGGCCTCTAGGGCATACATATAACTAACAAAGGGTATATACGGGTGGGTTCAAATCAACCTGGACAACGACAGGTAGAACTTGACATGTGACTTATGATTTGTTGGCCTTAGTCAAGCTCATAAGAGCATGGGGCAAAAATCCACATCGGGAGTTTCAAAAGAACTGAAACTTGCTAGCGCTGCATACCATTTGGAGTGTGATGATTCTGGTAGGATTCCTTCAGTTTTTTCACGCGATGATATTTGGATCCCGATCCTTCTGTGAGTATATGCTACTCCTCGGGAAATTTCTCACTTAACGATCAATGCTATAAACCAAGTAGCTGTCTAGAAAGGTGTTAGCGGGGCTACACCCCCAGGGAAAAGAGGTTATTTAATTAAGGAACTTCGCGAAAGCGTTGGAAAATCTCCCTCGAAGTACCGATACTAGCCTGGCTGAACGGTTAAGCAAGTATTGTACGGTGAGATTGACCCTGACTGATTCTTCCTTTTTGGTTTGAGGAGGGATTCGAGAGACAGTGGGATCCATCCTGTATAGATAAATTAAAAACCAATCTAAACTTGCAAGGGCATCATGCTGAGTGTTTTCTTCTCTCTCTCTTAATTGCAGCGACCCAGTGACCACACATAGGTTACATCTAGATAAAAAAATGACTGAACCTGACTGTTATGATTGGCAAAGGTCTGTCCAGATGTCCATTGTCCATGACAAGCTGGAACACCTCTTAACTAATCAAACCCCTGCCGTCTCAGGATCAGTTTCCCCTGTCACGGATATTGACATCCGTAAGACATCGGAAAAAGACTGTGCGAAAGCCAAGTGCCTCGTGTTAGCCTTAGTTGATGGTGCAAACCAGAGGCAGCATGAGAAGATGGATTCAGTTTCTATCTTCCTCCATAACAAATATTTATATGGAGAGAAATCTCGTATCGCAAGATATGAGACCACGAATGAATTGCTTCAAGCGAGGTTGGCTGCCAGGTCATCTGTAGGGGGCAACGTCCTTACAGAGACCAGCTATTTTGAGCTCACGGACCTGAAGACCACGTTGGGGAACGGGTCAAATACTGACTTGATTCTACAGTCCCTGCCCTCTGCTTATACCCTAAAGGAAACCAGGGAAGAAGAAGGAAAAGCAAGGGCAAAAGTTTCGGGACTGGATGTAGTAAAAGAGGGACGTTCCTATTGTAACGGGAATGAACATTGGCAGAAGGATTGCAGGGCTAGCAAAGCCAGTAGCCAGAATTCGAAGCATGTTGTGGCTTCGGCTTCGGGTATGTTTGTAATAGTGAACCGTATGTCAGTTAACCCTACTTCCTGGGTATTGGATACCGGATCAGGATCTCACATCTGTAATTCATTACAGGCTCTGAGAAACCATAGGGTTATCAGGAAAAGTGATATGACTCTCAGGGTTGCTAACGGAATGAGCATGGATGCTGAATCCATTGGGGAATATCATCTTGGACTGACAACTGGGCAGATATTGATTTTTCATAACTGTTTGTATATACCAGGTGCGACTTGTAATATCATATCTGTATCCTTACTTTCTAAGGAAGGATATGAATTTAATTTTGTAAGCGATGTTGTACACATCCACCTAAATCAAGTTCTGAATGGGTCAGGTACATTAAATAACGGGATATACGTATTGAATCAAGCTCAGATTTTCAGTGTCCAGAACACACTTAAAAGAAAGTCTCTGGAAACAAATCAGGCTTTCTTATGGCATTGTAGACTGGGTCACATTAATGAGACTTGATTAACTAAGTTACATAAAGAGGGATACTTGAATCCGTTCGAGTATCAGTCTTATGCCACTTATGAATCTTGTCTCATAGGAAAGATGACAAAGACTCCGTTCACTGGACACGGAGTAAGAGCGAGTGAGCTCTTGGGACTCATACACAGTGATGTGTGTGGTCCAATGTCTACTCATGCACGAAGTGGTTATTCATAGTTCATTATTTTCACCGATGATTTCTCTAGGTATGGACATGTCTTCTTAATGAAGCACAAATCCGAGGCCTTTGAGAAATTTCGGGAATACAAGAATGAAGTTGAAAAATAAACAGGCAAAAGTATAAAGACACTAAGATCTGATCGAGGTGGTGAATACTTGAGTGCCGAGTTTCTAGACTACATAAAAGAGAATGGAATTCTCTCTCAGCGTACTCCTCCATACACACCACAACACAACGGTGTATCTGAAAGGCGGAACCGAACCTTATTGTATATGGTTCGTTCTATGATGAGTAAGGATGAGTTACCACGATCTTTCTGGGGTTATGCACTAGAAACAGCTGCATATCTCTTGAACCAAGTTCCTAATAAGACAGTGCCTACCACACCATATCAAATGTGGAGTGGGAAGAAACCTGTCTTAAACCCTTTAAAACATGGGGATGTCCAGCTTTTGTCAAAAAGCAGCATGCAGACAAGCTCGAGGCACGCTCAGTACAGTGTAAGTTTGTGGGATACCTAAAGAACTCCAAGGGGTATCTTTTCTATTACGCAGAGGAGCAAAAATTCTTTGTTTCTCGTCATGCCCGCTTCTTGGAAACTGAGTTTTTAGAAAATCAGATAAGTGGGAGAGCAATATAACTGGAAGAAATTCCAGAACCACAAGCTATTACTGAAACCTTAGTAGAACCAGAAGGTTCAGGGGAACCGGACATTCCTGCGCCGCTCCGCAGGAGTAGTAGGCAGTCACATCCGCCCGAGAGATACTACGGTTTTCTCATAGACGGGGATAGAGAGGATTGCGTCATTGATTATGATGAGCCTACCAGCTTCCAGCAAGCTATTCAGAGCAGTGACTCAGTAAAATGGCTGGATGCAATGCGGACCGAGATGGAGTCCATATACACCAACAAAGTTTGGACTTTGGACTTTGCTCCAGAAGGGGTAAAACCCGTAGGCTGCAAATGGATCTTCAGAAAGAAGATTGGTGTAGATGGGCAGGTCGAGACCTATAAAGCTAGACTGGTTGCAAAGGGTTTTCGTCAAAGACCTGGTTTGGACTATGACGAGACCTTTTCTCTAGTAGCTATGCTGAAATCAATTCAGATCCTTCTTGCCATTGCTGCCTTCCACGATTATGAGATTTGGTAGATGGACGTAAAGATGGCTTTCCTAAATGGAAATTTGGAAGAGTGCGTTTATATGGATCAGCCAGAGGGATTCAATCAGAGTGGGGGCAGCGGTAAAGTGTGCAAATTGCTCAAGTCCATCTATGGACTGAAGCAGGCATCGCGGAGTTAGAACATCTGCTTTGATGATACTGTCAAAGAATTCGACTTTGTCAAAAACCCAGATGAACCATGCATTTACAGTAAAATTGTAGGGAGAAATGTGGTATTCCTCGTCTTGTACGTCAATGACATTCTCCTAATAGGAAATGATATTCCTATGTTACAGTCAGTCAAAGGATTCTTGTCACAGAGGTTCTTCATGAAGGACCTGGGCGATGCCAACTACATTCTGGGGATCCAGATCTATCGTGATAGATCTAAAAGGATGTTGGGACTTTCACAGTCCAGGTACATCGACACCATACTGAAATGATTCAGTATGGAAGATTCCAAGCGCGGTAATCTACCGGCTTGTCACGGAATCACCCTCTCCAAAGAGATGTCTCCCAAGACTGATTTGGAAAGGGCTCGCATGTCATCAATACCCTACGCATCTGCAGTAGGCTCTATTATGTATGCGATGCTGTGTACCAGACCAGTTGTAGCATACGCATTAAGCGTTGTAAGCCGGTATCAGTCGGACCCAGGGGAGAAACACCGGATAGCAGTAAAGAACATTCTCAAGTACCTGAGAAGGACTAAGGAGATGTTCTTGTTGTATGGCGGAAAAGACCTCCAGATCGAGGCCTTTCCTGACTCCAGCTTCCAGAGTGACAAGGATGACTCCAAGTCCATATCGGGTTATGTCTTTACCCTCAATGGAGGGGAGGTTTGCTGGAAGAGCTCCAAGCAGGAAACCGTTGCTGACTCAACTATGGAAGCGGAGTACATAGCTGCTTGCGATGCCGCAAAGGAAGCTGTCTGGATGAAGAAGTTCCTCACGGAGCTTCAAGTGGTTCCTACCAGTGTTGATCCAATACCGCTGTATTGTGACAACAACGACGCTATAGCTTTAGCGAAGGAACCCAGGTCCTATCAGAAGTCCAGGCACATTTTGAGGCGGTACCACCTGATCAGGGAGATCGAGGTGAAGAGAGTAAATACGGAAGATAACACTGCTGATCCACTCATGAAGGCCTTACCCCAGACTCAGTTCGAGCGGCTGATCGAGATGATAGGTCTTTGATATGCCAGTACATGGCCTTAGTGCAAGTGGGAGATTGTTAGTGTATATGCCCTAGAGGCCATTACTGTATCATACTAGTATGTATATTACTTAATGGAAGCTTGGGATATTCACCTTGTATTGACAATCTTGCTCAAAATGGTAGTATGCTACTTGGTTTGTTTCTACTTTAATATGTGCATGTGTTTCTTTTAGTATATCGCCTTTACACATTAGTGGAGCCCTTAGGATCTTTGCTTGATTACCAGCGTTGTGATGGCAGTCACACTCGTGGGGGCTGGGTAATCTACAAGCACATCCTTATGCAGGTCCCTAGTCATAGGACTATCGAGACAGGGCATCGACACTCCGGAGTAGACTAGCGTATGTGCTTCTCATCCCAGTGTGGGAGACGGTCTGTCCCACAGCCGTCAGTACGTCGTACTTGAGATAGTATACGGGTGCTCGTTAGGTTACGAGTACACTGGACAGGACTCGTCGGGAACTGTTGATTGGTACTATACCTATCGTCGGTTATCAGTTCCTAGGTGACATGAGTACAACTTAGTCCGCTGACTTGACACTGTCACTTCGCCTTGAGTGTGTTCCCATTGTACTTTGATTACTACCCTACCATGGCTCAAAGGAGTCGTGCAAACAGGTAGTAGTTGGGTGCAGTCCTAAAGCACTTGGAGGCAGTGACGGTTAGACAGGATTCGTCTCTCCCGGTATTGGGGGTTGACATCGCGCTGTGTCTAGGAGAGCCATTACATAAAGTCCCTGGCCAGGGCAAGCGAGATATACTGGTAGGTTTCCAGTGTTATCTAAGGGTGTTCTGGGCTACACTCCGACACGACTTGTACCGCTATTAGGGGACTGACGTTTACCGCCCCCTAGGCCCACCATGCGATGTTATCAGACGAACAGACCGGACTGTACGGAGATTGTCACATTCAGGCTCAGTAGGAGTTCAGATAGGTTTCACCTCGTCCGTCTTCTTGTCCGCATCTACCTGGGGACCGTTACGCACAGCTAGTGCCGCTTGCGGTCTGTGGTTAAACCCACTGCCACCGTAGTGTCGAGTCTTTAGAGTCCCACAAAGAAAGCTATTCGCCTTTAGGCAAAAGAGTAGAGGTCGCATGGTTTTGCGACAGGTCGCATGGTTTTGCGACAGGGTTCGGTCACATCCGTGCACTTGTGCACGTTTAGTGTCCGGACAGTTAACACTAGCGTGCTTTGGTTTAAGCCAGATCCTAGTGTATGTTTTGGGGTTGGTTTTATCTCGTTTGTATTCATGTTCCTTGGAACGCGAATGCGGGTGTGCATGCACAGTTGACAGAGAGACAGAGGCAGAGGATTCTCATTGGGGTTGTTGACTGTTGACCATTGACTTTTGCTAAACCCTAATTAGAATAAGAAATATGATTAATGATAATATTAATTAAGTATTATTGTGCCATGGTTGGGTTGAAAGGTTGACTTTGTTGACCTGTTGACTTGGTTGACCGGTTGACTAGGTTGGACTAGTTGACCATCATCATTACAATGGTTGTCATTTCATGCAAAGACTTTTGCTTGCTTGTTATGCTTTGCAAAATGAGTGCATGAAATGATAATGCCACTTGATATGATATGAACCATCACATAATACTCAATTAATATTATTATTATTATTATTATTATTATTATTATTATTTCGTTATGAGAGCATGGGAGGAAAAGAGGTTGGCTCATTATATCATTCTTCTTCTCTCTCATGCTCAAGCTCTCCATCTTGCTCTTCCTCTTGCTCTCTATCTAGCTCAAGGCAACTCCATCTCATGAGTTGAGAAATATTACCTTAGAGATAAAAGAAAACCCATATCACTTCTCTACTCATCCTAGTTCACAAGGTTTAGCAAACCAAGTGTTCTAGTTTCTTCTAGTTTGAAGAGAAGCCAAAGATAGAAGCTTTCAGATGGATCCATCTTCGGCGCAAGGAACGAGGTGAGGCCGATCCGTACACCGCAAAGAGTTGAAGACGAAGGAGTTCAAGAAAGGTATAACCCCCTAACCGAGTAGGTAAAACTCATGTTAGGTTTGTTAGATAGTTGTTTAACAAAGATCCGTATTTTGAGTCCATGTTACCACCTCTTGAAAAATCGTTTTTCATCATTTCCACATGCCCGTAAGTACCAGGAGGGGTAACGTGGACTTACACCCCTCTCGCCGAGCTGACCATCGGTCAGATCATACTCGTTTCGGCAGACGACCCGCTCGGCGCTCAGGGAGCCCTATACCCGGTGCCGAGCACCGAAACCAACAGGCCTCCGGGGAGCTCGGGCCGCGCTAATGAGATCATCTATTAGCATGTACTTTTCTCTTAAGGCAATGTAAACTCTTCCTAGGGTCTGTTGTTAATTTAATAAAGATCAATGGAACATTTAGAAAAAGAAGGAAAGATCTTGTTTATTCAAAAAAGGTATTATGGGTGTGGCTTCACTCGAAAAGGATTGGGTGTGGCTTCACTCGAAAAGGACCCTTCACAATCGGGCAAATCAAACACTACAAAGTCACGCAACTCATTATCTGTTCTATCTTTAATCAATGAATCATTTGGAACACTAGATAGACATCCAAAACCGGAGTTGTGGGATTCAAGTTGAAACGGGTAGGCTTGATTCGGAAGGGGGTACATCTCACTCTCTCCACTCAAATTCTCAACCTGTCCTACCGCCTCTTCATACATTGAAAAATTTGGAGCTAGTTGAAAACTAGCTACCGGGTCACTAGGTTGTATGAGGGCGGCCATGGACGCATTTAAATCCATCATCTGTTGGTACGACGCTACCCTAAAGTCTTCCAAAGACTGTTCCAGACTAGACATGGGTTGTGAAGGGGTTTCAGTAAAAGATTCAAAATTATTTGGATACTGAAAACTCCCAAATGGCGGTTCAGAAGCAATGTCTAGGGAAGGTGCAAAAGTCGGGTAGGACTGGTAGGAATTGAATGGCTGGACAGGAGCAGGATCAACATTTGGATAAGAAGGTGAATGGAATTGTTGATCCCAAGAATCTGTAATGGTGAAAGGAGTGAATGATCGGCCATAGGATTGTTCAATATGTTCAGCGACGGACAAATGACGACTTGCAAAGGGGGTATCAACATAAGAGGGTGGGGGAGGTTGAAAAGGTTGATACAAAGTGGATTGCGGAGGGAAAGTGTTTGTCCTAGACGCGTCTATCCGATCTTTCAAAGAGATTTTGGGCATGGAGGGATCGTTCGACGTTCGGCCAAAGCAAGAACTGTAAGAAGTAATGTCTGGTTGTGGGTACCAAAGTTCGGCAAGAGTTTTTCTAGGTGGAGTACCCGTGATATAAAGAGAGAAAGAAAGAAAGGCAGAGAAAAGGAGGGGAAAAAGAATGTGGATTTTTTATTTTTAGCTATTAACACAAGAATGAAATATACACACAAAAAGAATCTGGACAAAAACAATCACGACACAAAAATACCACACACCTAATCGTTCTACGGTTCACCTAGGTCAACTAGACCTGCTCCAGAACTTGATTGTCGAAGTAAAACTGTGTCAAGAAACGGGCTTAAGATACACTGATCACGAGGCCAGGTAAGTGCAGAGATAAGGGGAGGTTTTCCGACGCTTTCGCGAAGGTCCTTAATTAAATAACCCTTTCTCTTTTGGCGGTTTCGCCGTTAACACTTTCCTAAACACCCCGTAAACAATGTACCGTTAAGCGAGGTTCTAAACACAGTTAACTTCTCCTAGTGAGCGCGAAGTCCTTAAGGCTTAAAGTCTAGTTTCTTTTAAAGTTTGTGCGGGTAAACGTTATGCTCAAGTTCGTGATTTGTGGGCCACGGAAAAGGTGATGAAATCCTTTACCGTATGTTGCGGGGTTCGCTTGCCCTTAAGTCCGTATTAATGTATGCAATGCGCAATTCAATAAAAATTCTATAAAGAATCAAAACAATCGTTTTTTAGTTTAAGCACGGCACTGCAACAAATACGGGTTAGTCAATTTTTAGTGTTTGCTAGCGAACTTGCAAAGAATCCTGCAAAGATATTATAGTAGATGCGTCGGATTTGAGAAGAAGGTGTTAGTAAAGTACGTACCGTTAAGTTTTCAGGTTTAGAAACCCCCGTTGAATCAAACCCGGTAAGCTTGAAAAGTTCGCTTGCGCGGGTCAAACTACCCGGATCTTTGGCACTGTACTTTGCAATCACCTTAGCCTTGAATGTACACTTTGCTCCCCACAATCGCAGTTCGCAAATCCGCAAAAAAAATCTGCAGAAAATACAGTATAGTGGAATTCACAGAGACGAAAAAAGAAAAGAAAAAAGGGTGGAAAAAAATTGGGCACAGAGGCCTCAATGGGACCGCGGAACCGCCGCACAAGGAACCTTTTGACCGCGGTTCCGCAGTCAAACTGTTGACTAAGGGATTTGTCTTTGGTCAACGAACTCCACTTCTTCTCTTCTCCAAAATAAAAACCTCTGTTTTCTTTTTGGATTACTATACTTGCTCCAGATTAGCCTGCACACTTGCTCACAAAAATTATCAAAAATAACAAAAAGATTTTATTTTTTTTATTTATAAATATATACAAAAAGAATATTAACCCGAATAACAAGAAAGAAAATGCGTTACCGTCTCCCCGGCAACGGCGCCATTTGATCGCACGCTTTTTGCGTGTCGGATGTTCAAAGTTCTAAAGTTATAACCGCGATCATGACGGTGTCGCTTTGCAGCTAGCTGGTTGAGCACGGGTCGATCCGCAGGGAGATGGTTGTATGTCCGTTCGAGTTTTAGACGAGTCAATAAAGAATGTGTATATGTTTGTTCAATTCTATCCTAAGTGTTCGTATTTATGTTCAAGTAAGCTTGTTAAGGTTAAGGTTGGTTAGTAGAGTTAGGATTAGTCTTGTGCTTGTCTTTTGCCATCCTTAAAACGGTGTCGGGATAATCGAAAGTAGCGGAGATTAGGAGGACATAAGAATGGGATTTGCGAGTTTAAGCAAGCTTTCCAACGCTAAATCCATTCCTAGTGCCCCTTGTCTGTCCGCTAAATACGCTTATTTCCAACCCTCGGCCACACACCCGCAACCATGTATCCAATTAAGTCACAACTACATGTCACGTTGTAGTACGCTTAAAGGACTTCTCGACTTAGGACGCGGCTACATGTCACGTATAGCGCGCCAAAGCGAGGGGATTGCGTTTGTTTGGTCGGAGTTCGTTTCAAGATGTTTGGCGAAGAGAAGCACAAGGGATTTCTCCGTCCCTCATACCACCTTCCTTAACCTTAACAAGAGGGAAATTATTCACACATCATAAAAGAAAAGAAAACAAAACAAGAAGGAAGAAAAGAGGAAAATACGGTTTTACAAGTGAAGCAAGCTAACTCTTGGGTCCTCACCTTAGCAAGGAACTCCGTCAAGTATCATCGCTTGAAAATACGGGTAAAAGAAGAAAAGAAAAGAGAACAAGAAGAGAAATAACAACAACTAGTTAACAACAAATAATAAAATTACAATACAAGATAATAAAATTACAAGACAATAAATAAAAGAGACAAGATAAAAACAACCCTCATCTTCATTGATCTTCCACTCAAAAAGCTCTCACTACAATTTTCATGGAGGAAAGAATGAAGAAGAAGAAGTTAAACTAAAAACTAATAAAAAGTGGGCATAAGAATTGATCCCTTACAATGGTTCAGATCTGGAGTATTTATAGGAGGAGAGATGAAACCCTAGGGCAATTATATGTGCCCAATTGAAGTGACAAAAATGCCACCAAAACCTCAGACTCCACCGAGTCAACTCGGCCGCGGATCCGCGGCCGAGTCACCCTATTGGCCGTGGATTCGCGGCCATGTGGGGGAGTTATGGTGTCGTATTTTTGGGGTTTCTCTGTGTTGCTCTTCTCTGTTGTTTTACATGTACCAAATTGCAAATTACTTCCACAATTGTTTCAGATCTGCAACGGTCCAAAATGGCATCAAAAATAATACTTTTGACCTTTTCTCCCTCGAGCTCCACGCACCCATTGATTATTGTGCCCCCTCGTGCTTTGTGCTTGTCCGAGACACGAATGACCACTGTCATATGTCTTGTCTCTGGAAAAGGTATGCTGCACTGGACGGATACGGATGACCGGAACCCGGCTTTTATCTGCTGTCAACAGATGTTCTGTATTTTGGCGTAACAGTGGAGATATTGTATCAATTGCGTTATTTTGGACTAGGAACCTGTAGCCTGTAAATATGTACCAAACACGGATTACAAGCACCTACCTATAAACAAACGAGCGTAAGAATGGGCGGTATTAAATGCCATATCTGGTATGAACATAGCCCTCCACCGCCTTCCCCGCCGAGAGGTCGGCCAACTTCGCTGCCCTCAGGTCGGCCGACATCGCCGCCTCGGTCGTCGCCCCCAGCTCCTTCTAGAGGGTCTTCACCGCCCTCTTCAGGTTGCCGGCGAGCACCTGAGCGTCCTCAAGCTTTACCTCGGCAGCCACAGTGGCCTCGCGGTACCGGGCAGCCTCCCGTTTTCCAGCCATAGTGGCCTCCCAGTACCGGGCAATCTCCCGTTTCCCGGCCGCCACCTCTCCTTCCAAGGCGGCAACCCTCACCATCACCGCCTCCAGCTCCTGCTTGGAGCTCCCTTCCAGCGAGGCAAGCTGGCCCGCGGCCTTCATCGCCGGGGCTATCACCTCGGCCTCAATGCGCAAGGCAAGGGCAACGTACTGGAGAACCTGAAAAATAGGAAAGAGATCAGAAAGACGAAGGGGGCACCTAATCTCACAAAAACCAAACACTTACCTGCACGGACTCTTGGGCGATGGACGCCATCTGGGCCCTGAGGGTCCCCCCAGGGACCCTACCCCCTGACGATTTCTCTATTTCATGCAGCAGGCTATCCATGACGGATAGCCCCGAGGGCACCGCGAACTGGAGGCCCCCTTCCTCCACCATGATCGGCGAGGGCAGGCCCCAGGAAGACCTCTGGGAACTCCTCTTAAGCGGCTCCGATGGAGAGCCGATCTCCTCCTCCTCCGAGGCCGGGTCGTCCAGAATCCGAGCCTGCTTCTGGCCCGACGCTCTGCTAGGCCCCGGGGCGGGATCCGCCCCCGAACGCTCACGGGACGCGACCACCGGAGGAGAGGGAGCCGGGGCATGCTTCGCCCGAGAAGAGCTGGCGCCCCCAGCCATCGTGACCTTCCTCGGCTGGCACATGGAGACCTTGAGCTCGTCCATATCCATGGGTCCTGCACAAAACCAAATGCAAAGAAGTTGAGGACACAAGCAATATACAAGCTAAAAAGCAAGCCTAACTTTCCGACAAACTCAACGGGGCTGAGCCTGGCCCAACTCAGGACCCTCTCAGACAGCAGCACGTCGAAATGGGGGACGGGCTCCCACGACGCCACTCTTACCGCGGCGAGGTTATTGGATTTGTTCCCCGACAAGCATTTTTCATCGACCACTCGGTAGGCACGGGCCAGTCCTCGCCCTTCGGAGGGGAAATGAAGAAGAACTTCTTCTTCCAGTCGTGAATGGAGGAAGGCAGAACCATAACCCATGTCCCGGCGGCGCCCCCCTGTCGCTTTCTAAAGGAGAGGTAGACCCACCTCGGGTCGCCCGCTCGACCCCCAAAATAATTTTTGAAAACAAGGGAGGAATCAAGGAGGGAGAGGCTGAAAGGAACCGCTTGTAACTTCAGGCAGATCAAAAACTCGAAGAGAATCCTCCATGAGTTCGGCACCAACTGGCCAGGGGCTAACCCGAAGAAGTTCAGTGCTTCGGCGACCTCGGGAGAGAAGGGCAGGAGCATTCCACCCCAAAAAGCTTCTAAGTACAGGGCGATCTCCCTACCCCGTACTTGGTCTGCCCTCTCTCTCTTCTTAGCCAGAAGAAGCGTATAAGGTGAGGGGATGTGGAAGCAAGCCCGAGCATTGGTGAGCTCGTCCTCATGCCTCACCCAACACGAGGCACCAGGGGCAGCATCTACCTCTTCCTCCCTGGGGGCTGCCCCCGCCGCATGATTCCAAGAAGACTCAGGCTTAACTAAAGGGTCCCTAGAACCTACTCCTACGACATCTACAGACTCTATGAAAGAAGACATCTAACGTGGAGAAGAGGGATCCTTGGGAAACGAAAGCAGAAGAAGGGAGACGAGCGCCGAGCAACCAGGGCTTATAGCGAGGAAATATGAAGGAGTAGGGGCCCTGGAGTGGGCTCCGCCCCTATTAATCACCGCAAACGACCTCATCCAACGACGCCCTCCCTCTCCAGCCAGAACGCCTCCTCGTGTCCAACGACCCCGATCGCTCCACGTGTCGTCCCTGCACTGGACCGCATCCCATCAGACGCCGCAGGCCTTCATACGTCGCGTCAGCCAACCGGCACTTTACACGTGGGCCATCGCTTCAGTAACATGATGCACGAACCGGCGCACCTTCTTTAAATGCAGTGAACTCGCCCTGATTGGCTGGCAGAAAAGACATCCGACAGCCCGGAGACGCGTCCCGACGAAAGACTTAGAAGGGAGCTCGCCTTGGGCGGCCCGCTAGCTGGTCGGGACAAGAGTGGGCGGCTAATGATGATACTCTATATTGACGATCTCCCAGATCAGGACACGTGGAAGATGACGTGTCCTAGAACTCGGAAGTAAGGGCCCCCTGGGGCCGACCAGGCCACCCCTGTACCCGAACTGTAAGTACAAAGCTGGCTCACCTCAGAGCCCCTACAACTTGGTCTCCTCAGCCTCTCAGCTCGCCCCCGAGCTACCACAGGACCAAGAAACCTCGACCCTCCCGCCAGTTCCCGAGGTCTCCCGCCGAGGTCATTTTCCACGGTCCCTTTGGCCGACCAACTCCACCACTCACAGGCGTAACCGCCGCTTCGCAAATCTCGCTATGCGCAGATTCTCCGCCAGCAACATCCCACGTTCCACGCGATTACGATCCCCATTAATGGGTGATCCGCTCTTTATGCGGGCGTGACGTCGAGAGCATAACCGCCGGTGAGATTCTTGTAGGGTTACTAGGCACACTTAAGAGGTTCCACAAGGCATCAACCATGCCAAAATCAAATTTTTCATGTGCCTAAGAATCCTATGCAAGATCGTTAACTAGAGATTAGGCGAAAAGTAAGCAAGTAAACAACTTTATTCCTAAGTGAAAGGGACTACAACCTTTGTAGATCCGCTCCACCATTTCTTTAGCTCCGTGTTGATGTCACTCCGCTGTGATCATCGGAATCCCGGACTCTAGCGATGGTTTCGTCGGAGAAATAATCGGGCTAGGTCGTTGACTTCGACGCCGAAGATGATCTACGTCGAGGCGACTCAAACTCAAGCTCCATCTTCACTAGGTCAAGAAACTTGTGAAGAAAACACCCTCTACTACATGGCAAGTGGTAGAGGATGAAGAAATAGGAAGTGGGTTCACTTTGGATTTGGATTTCTTACCTGGAATCATCACTTGACAATTTTCAAGAAAGCTTTACTTTTCTTCATGAAGAAGATGAAGAAGAAGAAAGAAAGAAATGAATTATCCTTGAAATAAAAATTCAAGTGAATACTTATCATAATGCAACCATGGGTTAAGTTTACTCATGTAGAGAATAAACTAGGGTTTAGGCTAATGGTTAGGTTAAGGTATAAAACAAAATGGCTAGACTTTTCAAAGCTTCATGAAGCTTCAAGTAAACAACAAGAAAAGCCACCATTTTGTTTATTCACAATAAATAAAAAGAATAAAGAAAATAAATAAAAAAATTATAACCTAACCATTAACCTACAGATGGTTTAAAGCAAACATACACCCAAGTTTGCATGTATCATCAAACATGATACAATCAAGTGCACAAAAATATATCACATATACTACTTGTGCACATCAAGTGAGAAAATCCATCTTAAGTGAATAATACTAGTCAATGTAAAGTAATATATCAAATATATAATTATACATTAAATCATTAAATCAATACTTGATTTAATGATCCGGTCATATCGCATATAACTGACTAATATCAAGTGTATCAATGTATCGAATCAACACTTGATTCGGTAACCCGGCTATATCACATATAACCGTCCGATGATACAAATCGCGAGAATAGAATACAGTATCACATACTGGTATTATTCTCGGTCCCGCACATATCTCATATGCGCTCCTATTTCGTTTTGCTTGAGCCAGGAAACCTCTATGTAGGACTCTAAAGACTCGTCAATACGCCGGCAGTAGATGATGATCATATCAAACACCCATAAGCCACAAGCGGTCTGCTAAACGTAATGGCCACCCGGGTATTAAGCGATCAGAAGATCAACGAGCAAGCCCGCTCACACTCCTGTGAATCCAACCAGTAACACTTACCGTACAGTCCGGTCTGTTCGTCTGATATGTCGCATATCTCGCCTAGGGGTGCTAAACGTCAGACCCCAGTAGCTCGATAAGTCGTGTCGATATGAGGTCTATAACAGTTCGAGAAACTACTAGTAACACTTACCAGTAAATCTCAGCAACCCTGGCCAGGGATTTCCTGTTATAGCCAATCGAACATGGCGCAACATCAACTCCCTATACCGGGAGAGACGAATCCCCTCCTATCGCTCATTGCCTCCATGTGATTCGGGACTGTACCCAAAAACCACTGTTTTGCACGCCCTCTTGGACGTGGTAAAGTGGAAATCAAAGCATGGTGGGAATCACACAAGACTCTATGACGATCTCGGGTCTACAGACTAACCTGTACCAGTGTCACCAGAGAACTGCCATCTGACGTAAGGTATAATACCATCTGGGAGTTCTCGGTGAGTCCGTCCAGTGTACCCAGTCTCCACTGAGCACCTGTATATCATCTCTAATGTCAAACACCAATGGATATGGGATCATCCATCGCCCATCTGAATGGGTCGAGAAGGTATACGCTAGTCTACTCTGGTATATCGATGCCCCGTCTCGATACACCCACGACTAGGGACCTTGAAGGATGTACTTATGGACTACTATGTCCCCACTAGTATGATCCGCATCATAGTCCAGGTAGTCAAGTACACATCCTAAGGGCTTTACCAACATGTAACAGAGAGACAATCAGTGTACACGTTAAGATAAAGAGCAACTAGATTGCATACTATCATGTCGAGTAAGAAAGTCCTCCCTATATATGTCCCAGCATCCAGTACAATATACATCCTATGTACAGTAATGGCCTCTAGGGCATACATATAACTAACAATCTCCCACTTGCACTAGGGCCATCTGTAGCAGTGGTTGCAGTATCTCATACTCAACCATCCCATAAAAGTCTCTTTCTGAGAAAAGGCCTTTGTGAGTGGATCCGCCGTGTTGTCCTCTGAGTCTACTCTCCTAACCTCGATCACCCTGGAGATCAACTATCTCCATGATCAGGTGATGCTGCCTCAGAATATGTCTGGATCACTGATGGGACCAGGGTTCCTGGGACAAAGCCTCACTTCCATTGTCACACAATGGTAGGAACCTAGTTCAACTCATGAACCAATATACACCCAAACTGCCTCTTTGGTAGTATCTTTAATAGCGATGTCACCAGCCTTTATCGTCTAGTTTGCCACAATATCTAGCTTGGAACTCTTCTAACATACCGTCCCTCCACTGAGGGTAAAGACAATGCTTGTGACTGACATTCAGTCGTCCTTATCATTCTGGAACATTTCCAGTGATTCTCCCCAGGGTCGATTGATACCATCTCACTACAACTAGTGAGAATCCTAACATCCAATTACTTCTATCTCATAGATCAAAACTCAGGATTTAGGAGGTATCACTTTGATCCTTTATGGAGAATCGTAGTGATAAGCGGAGATTGACCGAGCGTAGCATAGGAAACTCCTTCCCTATCAAGAGTATGTCATCCACGTACTCTACGAGGATCACCACTATACTCCCTACTACCTTTTTTTATATACAAGGTTCATCTACCATTTTGATGAAGTCAAACTCTTTGACTACCACATCAAAACAGATGTTCCAACTCCGCGATTCCTGCTTTATCCTATAAAGCATCTTGCTCACGTTTCTGCTGCTCCCACTGTCTACGAAGCCCTCTGGCTGTGTACTTATAGACGGTCTCTTCTAAAACATCATTTAGAAAAGCAGTCATGACACCCAACCGCCAGATATCATAGTCATGGTATGTAGCCGTGGCAAGTAGGATCCGGATGGACTTAAGCATAGGCCCCTGAAAAAGGTTTCATCATTAGCCACAACTGGTCTATGATGTAAAACTTTAACAAGTCTAGCTTTGAAAGTCTCAACTTTTCCATGTACACCAAGTAATCTTCTCAAGATATACTTGCTCCTGATGGGGATTTAACCTTTCAGAAAAAGCAACCAAAGTCCATACTTTGTTGGTGTATAAGGATTCCATCTCAGATCGATAAGCATCCAGCCACTATTACAGAGTCCCACTCCTGATGGCCAGCTCGAAACTAGTTGGGTCATCATCTCATGATGCAATCCTCGCTCCCACTATCATAGAGAAACCAAAGTATCTCTCAGGTGGGTGAGGAACCCTACTAGATTGGCGGAGCGGCTGAGGTTCGTTAGAATCTATTGAATCCTTTGGTTCTACCAAATCATCAGCTGCAGTTTGTATAGCTGGAACCTTTCCAGTTCTACATAACTGACCTTGCCTCGAGCTTGTCCGGATTTTGCTTTTTGACATAGGCCGGACAACACTAAATCTTAACAAACTTAAGATATGGACTCTTCCCTTTCCATATCATATATGAAGTGGTAGGCAACTGATTTGATTTGAACCCTATTCAATAGGTATGCAGCTTCTCAAGTGCATAACTCCTAAAAGGAAATAGGAAACTCAGTAGTACTCATCATAGAGCATACCATATCACATAGGGTGCTATTGCTCCGCCCCGATACACCTACGTGCTGTGGTGTATACGGAGGAGTAACACTGAGAGAGAATCTCATTCTCCTTTAGAATAGACCAAGAATTCCATGCACAAGTATTCTCATCCCTGATCTCATCATAGGACATAATACTTATACCCATATTTTGTTTCTCTACTTCTGACTTATATTCTGTGAATATCTCAAAAGGTTCGGACTTATGTTTCAACAGGAACATATGATTGAATCTTGAGAGATCATCAGAGAATGTAATGAAGTATAAAGAGCCGGTCCTGGCATGTGTAGACAGGGAACCTTACATACATCATCATGTAACAGTCCCAAGAGTTCACTAACTCATTCTCTGTTTCAAGTAAACAGAGCTATGGTCATCTTATCTTTGTGACATGACTGGCAAGTTTCACAAGATGTAGATTCAAACTGATTTAAACATGCATCTTAGTGTAACTTAAGCTAGTCGGGTCACATTGATATGACCTAGTCTTCAATACCTCAAGAAGGATCCGTTCATTTCTGAACTCTTCCTCTTGTGTGTGTTCCGTATACTTAGAATTGTAGTTTGATTTAGAACATCAATGCTTTTAGATAACGTGCCTGAACCGATCAACTTTTGATATAGGAAATGTTCAAAACATTATCCAACAATACAAAATTTTATCATTTCTTTACTAATAAAGAGACTGATATGATTTTGTATATCAGGTTCGGTATCTAATAACATTCGTTCAGAATCAATATATTTGGAATACAGGATGACAATGACCAACAGACTTGGCTGCAACACTTGCACCGTTTTCTGTCTCATGAAACTTATCACCCGTTCTCAGTTCTCCACCTTTCTGTAGCCCTATGTAACAGATTACATATCTGGGATCCTGATCTGGTATCAAATACCCAGGACGTAGAGGATACAGAGAAATAGTTCTTTGTAATGAACACACCCGAAAGAGATGCATCATATGCACTTTCTTCGTTTGGGCGGCATGGGAATTCTGGCATTCCCCTATTTCCTGCTCTGTCTTATAACAATTATAAGTTGGAGCGGGACCAACGTTCCCCAGCTCAGTATAACAAGCGGGTTCGGTCAATACATCCGTATTATTATCTTGATTAAGGCGTGACATGGTCGCTACCAAGAGAGAGAGAGAAGAAAACACTCTGCGTGCGCTCTTGCAAGATCAGATTGGTTATTATTTTATCTAATCAGGATGGCTCCCACTGTTTTTATCAAATCTTCCTTCAAAACCTAAAAGGAAAGACTAGCCGGGATTAATTACACGCTATAAGTTCGCCAATCTTTCAGCCAAGCCAGTGTCGGTACTTTAAGGGAGGTTCCCCGTGTTTTCGCACGGACCTAATTACAGTAAACCTCATTTTCCCAGAGGCGTAACCCCGTTGACACCTTTCTAGACACCTACTAGATCGGCTAATTGTAATGTGTAAAACTCTTCCAGGAGTAACAATTACTCGCAGTGGGTATCGGGATCCAACTATCTCATAGAAGGTATTGCAAATTTCAACACTTGAAATTCCCAATAATTTTGCCCCTAGCGTCCTATGACCTTGACGCAGGCCAACAAACCATTGTGCGCTAGTCAAGTTCAACCCGTCATTTCCTGATTGAATTAAACCCACCTGCACGACCCTTGACACAGGCCAACAAAGTCGCACGACTACCCTAATCCAATCTGCATCATATGCATAAGCAGATAAATACTAGTTAGCTACCTCAGACTACGCCTTGACGCAGGCCAACAAACGTAGCACGAATACTAACTACTACTTATCTGAAATGACGGAGGGCTACGACAAGTTTTTCTGAAAACCTATTTCGTAATGAACTTGATATCATTGTAGATTCAAATGATTTTAAAATGGAGTGTTTTTGAGGCTTTTTCTAGTTTTGCTAAAGGGGTCACTCCCGGTAAAGGGATCGTCGGCCCTTTCCTCATCGAATAAGGTGCAGAATATATCATATATGCCGCTGTGCAAAGCAAAAACTATAGAAGTAATCAAAAGACAAACCGAGGGTTGTAGCATCTGCCAGTTATTGCTAAAGGGGTCACTCCCGGTGAAGGGATCTCGGCCATTTCCTTATCGAATAAGGTGCAGGATGTTCTACAAGGAACACCGCGACACAAAGCAAGAACTGTAGCTACCTATTTTTCAAAATTCGATTCCACAACATCTTAGGTTTCTTTTCTTTCATTAATCATATTAATGAAGTCCCGTCATTTAAGTTACCTAAACATCACAGATAAATACGACGTACACTTATGCCATCCGCATTCGCCTCGATGTCCCCTCGTGCACCGTTAGGTTAGGTAACTAACGGCAGAGCGGGGCAGGCCTAGCGCGGGTGTAAAACATAAGTAACGTCTATATAATATATCATATATACTATATACAGTATCTATCATAACATATCAAATGATCACATCACAGATATCGCAGCAGAAGAATCATATGAAACATTGGATATACTAGGACGTCCGTGTTTTTAATACGAGCCAGTATAAAACATGGATTCCACGGTCGCGATGAATAGCCAAACCCACACCCCTAGACCCCTACGAGAGCGGCAAGCAACCCTACCAATTCTAGAGTTAGGAGACCCGGACTCGACTCCTCGAGTTGGTCTCCCACTGGACTCCAGAACCCGGTTACTTGTGCCCTACTCCTTGGGTCTATCCTAGCGCGGAAAAGTAAATAATATACAATGGTGACATCTTCCGCAACCTGGAAGTGCCCCAATAAAATAATATTACATTTAAGTTTTTACAAGAATGAAAATAAAAAACACTCATCTCACATAAAAAAAACCCCGGCTATTCAAACACGACGATCCAATATAACATATCCAGCAACACATAACATCACATGTCATCAACATAAGTAAACATGCGTATCCCAATTGTCGTTGACATATAGCAACGAAACCGGCGATATCACATATTACACTTACGGTCATAGAAAAGAAAGTGTAAAACTACAACAGTTGGAATCCGCAACCTTCTTAGACATCGCATGCCTAACCAAATGAATTCCTTAGACATCACATGCCTAACAATTATAAACCCCGCATTTTAGTCTCATTATCGAAAACACTTTTCAATATCAAGTCGGGCAATTCAACAAGATTTCCGGCATTTTGATCGAATGCTCATCGCAAACTTTAGTAGGCGGCCGCACCCCCGATGCGGTCGACGAAGTGCACTAAGGCGGAACACCGCTGCCGCGAGCACCCGAACAGATGCTTTCGGCGACGGGGTTCTCCTACAGTCACTTGGTCGGGGCTATGGGGCGTGGCTATCTATTAAGTTTACCGGCGATTATCCGCGTACGCTACGAGATTGCGACGGACTTTTGATCACATCAAAATTCTGTGGCAACCGATCAAGTGAGACTAAACTGCTATGTTTATAACATCCAAATCAGTTATCTCATAACTACTTATGGATTCCAAATATTGTATCACATTCCAGATAAATAGAAAATGTTAAACTTTCCGATCGAACAATCAAACATCCAAGTTTTCCCGAAAATCTCAACACATGAAATAAGTTTAAAAACATCCACTTCATGCCACAGTACCAACGATCCAGCCGTAGAAGGGTCAAGCCAACGCCTCACATGTGGCACGCCGTACTCCCCCAAATCCTAAGGTTCAAAGGGCAGTTCAAGACGGTCACATAATCGAGTTAAGGTTTGTTGTCTTCTAGAGGGTCCATCGCGTTACTTGCACTACTTCGAACGTTCTTAAACTACGGAAAGATCCAACACTTGGAAATTTCCCGACAGGGGAAAAAGTGGGTATTTATATCCGGTCAAACTTTTTAACATGTTCTAAAATACCCGGAAAAACACATAGACAAAGTTAAACAATCCGATCGAATCATCGAGTCCCCAAAACAACCCAGAAAAACTCAACTGTTGAGTATAATTTAAAAATTCCCAGAAAACTCAGCAGCTCCAGAAATAAATTACTGTGCAAACCACGTGGCCTAACTCACCAATATGGCCGCGAAACCGCCGCACAAGCCTGTAGGGATCCTTGGCACGCTAATGAAGTCTTACAAGGCATCAACCATGCCAATTTTAAATTTTATGAGTGCCGAGAAACCCTAATACGGATCGTCGACTAGAATTTTAGGCGAAAAACGAAACTAGTTAACATCTTAACTAAAGGAGAGAGGCTACAACCTTTGTAGATCCGTTTCTCCACTTCCTTAGCTCCACGTAGGCGTCCTCTCACTGTCCATCTCGAATCCCGAACTCAATCGTCGGCTTCATCGGAGAAATGGGCGAGCTTGGTCGTCGGCTTCGTGCCGAAGATGATCTACGTCGAGGCATCACAAGTTCAAGCTCCAACTTCACCAAGTTGTGAAACTTGTGAAGAAAACACCATATACTACTTGGCAAGAGGTAGAGGGTGAAGAAATAGGATGTGGGTTCACTTTAGAATTGGATTTCTCACTCTTTTTCTCAAGGTGCCATTGATGAAGGCAAGGTTTTCTTCATGAAGATGAAGAAGAAGAAGAAGATAGAATATTATGATAAGTTAATTAAATGAAAAAGAAAATGAATACTTATCATAATGTGAACCATGGTTAGGTGTAGAGAATTGACTAAAGTTAGAAGAATGGTTAGGGTTAAGCAAGAAGACAAAGTGGTCACTTTGGTCAAAGCTTCATGAAGCTTCAACAAGCTTCAAGAATGAAAGCAACCCTTTTGTTTTCTTTTGCCATTTCTCTTTAATCCAAATTAAAAAGAAAAAGGAATGAATAAATAAAAACCCTAACCACTTTCTCAACCAAAGTTTAATTCTTTACACTTAACCAAATGAGCAAGTATCATCAAACATGATACAAACATGTGCACAAAAGTATATCACATATACAACTTGCACATCAAGTGAGAAAATCCATTTAAAGTGAACCAATACTAGTTAATGCAAAGTAATATATCAAATATATAATTATACATTAAATCATTAAATCAACAGTTGATTTAACGATCCGGTCATATCGCATATAACCAACTAGGATCCTATGTATCGGCTTATCGGATCAATCCTTGATTCGATATCTAGGTTATATCGAATATAACCAATCGATACATCTATCGCGAGAATGGAATACGGTATCACATACACGCATTATTCTCGGTCCTGCACATATCTCATATGCGCTCCTATTTCGTTTCGCTTGAGCCAGGAAACCTCTGTGTAGGACTTTAAAGACTCATCAATACGCCGGTAGCAGATGATGATCATATCAAGCACCCACAAGCCGCAAGCGGTCTGCTAAACGTAACGGCCATCCGGGTATTGAGCGATCAGAAGATCGACGAGCTAGCCCGCTCACACTCCTGTGAATCCAACCAGTAACACTTACCATACAGTCCGGTCTG
Organism: Agapanthus africanus; assembly: GCA_030015575.1. Lineage (NCBI taxonomy): Eukaryota > Viridiplantae > Streptophyta > Magnoliopsida > Asparagales > Amaryllidaceae > Agapanthus > Agapanthus africanus. Next base: position 365,647,962 of record CM057342.1, read on the forward strand.
TTCGTCTGATATGTCGCATATCAAGTCTAGGGGTGGTAAACGTCAGACCCCAATAACCGATAAGTCGTGCCGATGTGAGGCTCATAACAGGTCGAGAAACTACTGGTAACACTTACCAGCAAATCTCTGATCAGCCCTGGGCAGCGACTTCCCTGTTACGGCCAATCGAGCACAGCGCAACATCAACCCCCAATACCGGGAGAGACGAAACCCCTCCTATCGTTCATTGCCTCCATGTGACTGGGGACTGTACCCAAAGACCACCATTTTGCATGCCCTCATGGACGTGGTAAGGTGGAGATCAAAGCACATTGGGAATCACACAAGACTCTATGACGATCTCGGGTCTACAGACTAACCTGTACAAGTGTCACCTGAGAACCGCCATCTGACGTGAGGTATAATACCATCTGGGAGTTCTCGGCGAGTCCGTCCAGTGTACCCAGTCTCCACTGAGCACCCGTATACCATCTCTGATGTCAAACACCAATGGATATGGGATCATCCATCGCCCATCTCATGGGTCGAGAAGCGTATACGCTAGTCTACTCTGGTATATCGATGCCCCGTCTCGATACAGCCACGACTAGGGACATTGAAGGATGTACTTATGGACTACCATGTCCCCACTAGTATGATCAGCATCATAGTCCAGGTAGTCAAGTACACATCCTAAGGGCTTTACCAACATGTAATCATAAGACAGTTTAAAGAGACTAGTATACATGTTAAGATAAAGAGTAACCAGATAGCATACTATCATATCGAGCAAGAAAGTCATCTCTATATATGTCCAAGCATCCAATATAATATACATCATCTGTACAATACTGGCCTCTAGGGCATACATACAACTAACAATCTCCCACTTGCACTAGGGCCAGCTGCTGTAGTATCGCATACCGAGCATCCCGAAGATTCTCTCAAACTGTATCTGGGGAATGGCCTTCGTGAGGGGATCCGCCGTGTTGTTCTTCATGTCAACCCTCCTGACCTCGATCTCCCGGCGATCAACTATCTCCCGGATCAGGTGATACCGCCTCAGAATGTGCCTGGATCGCTGATGGGACCTGGGTTCCTTGGCCAAAGCCACCGCTCCATTGTTATCACAATACAAAGGTATTGGATGCTCAATGGATGGAACCACACCAAGTTCAGTAATGAACTTCTTGATCCAGACAGCCTCTTTGGCAGCATCGTTGGCAGCGATGTATTCAGCCTCCATCGTCGAGTCTGCCACGGTTTCCTGCTTGGAACTCTTCCAGCTAACCGCCCCTCCGTAAAGGGTAAAGACAAATCCCGACTGCGACTTAGAGTCGTCCTTATCACTCTGGAAGCTCGAATCGGTAAAGGACTCCACTTGGAGTTCTCCGTTACCATACACCAAGAGCATCTCTTTAGTCCTTCGCAAGTACTTGAGAATGCTCTTCACAGCTGTCCAGTGACTCTCTCCAGGACCAGCTTGATACCTGCTCACTATACTTAGTGAGTATGCTACATCGGGTCTGGTATATAGCATCGCATACATGATAGAGCCTACAGCCGAAGCATAGGGTATCCCTTGCATGCGAGCTCTCTCCAAATCAGTCTTGGGAGACATCTCTTTGGAGAGAGTGACTCCAGAGATCGTGGGCAAGTTCCCACGCTTGGATTCTTCCATACTAAATCTCTTTAGTATGGTGTCAATGTACCTGGATTGGGACAATCCTAATATCTGTTTGGATCTATCTCTATAGATCCTAATTCCCAATATGCAGGAGGCATCACCAAGATCTTTCATTGAGAATCTTTGTGATAAGAAGAGCTTGACCGCTTGCAGCATAGAAATATCATTTTCTATCAAGAGTATGTAGTCCACGTACAATACGAGGAAGACAACCTTACTCTCTGCTACCTTCTTGTAGATACAAGGTTCATCTGGGTTTTTGACGAAATCAAACTCTTTGATAACAACGTCAAAGCAGATGTTCCAACTCCGCGATGCTTGCTTTAATCCATAAATGGATTTAAGCAGCTTGCACACCTTCCCGCTGCTCCCACTGTCTACGAAGCCCTCTGGCTGAGTCATGTACACGCACTCTTCTAAATCACCGTTTAGAAAGGCGGTCTTAACATCCATTTGCCAGATTTCGTAGTCATGATATGCAGCGATGGCAAGCATGTCCGGATGGATTTAAGCATAGCCACTGGAGAAAAGGTTTCGTCATAGTCCACACCTGGTCTTTGACGAAAACCCTTTGCAACAAGTCTAGCTTTGAAAGTCTCCACTTTCCCATCTACACCAAGTTTCTTCTTGAAGATCCACTTGCTCCCAATGGGTTTTACCCCTTCAGGAGCAACTTCCAAAGTCCAAACTTTGTTGGTGTACATGGATTCCATCTCAGACCGCATAGCATCCAGCCATTTCACTGAGTCCCTACTCGTGATGGCCTGCTCGAAGCTAGTTGGGTCATCATCCTCCATGATGCAATCCTCGCTTCCACCGTCAATGAGAAAACCGTAGTATCTCTCAGGTGGACGAGATACCCTACTAGATTGGCGGAGAGGCTGGGGTTCGTCGAGTTCTACTGAATCCTCTGGTTCTACCAAGTCTTCTGTTACAGTTTGTGTTGCTGGAACCTCTTCCAGTTCTACCTCAATGCTACTTCTATGTTTCATAAGAAAACTCTTTTCTAAGAAAGTGGCATGTCGAGAAACAAACACCTTTTGTTCCTCGGAGTGGTAGAAGATATACCCTCGCGAATATTTGGGATATCCAACAAACTTACATAGAACAGACCTTGCCTCGAGCTTGTCCGGATTTTGTGTTTTAACATAGGCCGGACAACCCCATATCTGAATAAAATTAAGACATGGTCTCTTACCATTCCATATCTCATATGGAGTGGTAGGCACTGATTTGGTTGGATCTCTATTCAATAGGTATGCAGCAGTCTCCAGTGCATATCCCCAGAAGGAAATAGGTAACTCAGCTGCACTCATCATAGAGCGCACCATATCTAATAGGGTGCAATTTCTCCGCTCCGATACACCGTTGTGCTGTGGTGTATAAGGAGGAGTAAGCTGAGAGAGAATCCCATTCTCTTTTAGATAATCTCTGAATTCGTTACTTAAGTATTCTCCTCCTCGATCAGATCGAAGGATCTTAATACTTTTGCCCGTTTGGTTCTCTACTTCTTGTTTATATTCACTAAATTTCTCAAAAGCTTCTGATTTGTGTTTCATCAGGAACACATATCCGAATCTAGAGAGATCGTCAGTGAATGTAATGAAGTACGAAGAACCATCCCTGGCATGTGTAGACATGGGACCGCATACATCACTATGTATTAGTCCCAAGAGTTCGGTAACTCTGTCTCCGTGTCCACTAAACGGAGCTTTGGTCATTTTTCGTTTGAGACATGAATGGCAAGTATCATAAGATGATAATTCGAATGGATTCAAATAACCATCCTTATATAACTTAGCCAGTCGTGTCACATTGATATGACCAAGTCTACAATGCCACAAGTAGGATTCGTTCATTTCTGAACTTTTCCTTTTGTGTGTGTTTTGTATATTGAGGACTGTATTTTGATTTAGAATGAATATGCCATTATGTAACGAGCCTGATGCAATCAACTTTTGATCTAGGAATATGTTCATAACATTATCCTGTACTACAAAATTATATCCTTCTTTACTTAATAAAGAAACTGATATAATGTTCCACATCATGTTCGGTATATAATAGCATTCATTTAGAATCAGTGTATCACCACTTGGTAATACTAGGTGATATTCGCCAACTGCTTTGGCTGCAACATTTGCCCCATTCCCAACTTGAACGGAATGATCACCTTTTCCCAGTTCTCTACCTTTCCGCAGCCCATGTAACATCTTACATATGTGGGATCCTGATCCGGTATCTAATACCCAGGACGTAGGATGAACTGAGAAACAGTTCTCAATGACAAACACACCCGAAGATGATGCATCAACATGCATGTTCTCCGTTTGGGCGAAGTGAGAATCCAGATATTCTCCTGTTTCCTGTTCATTCTTATAACACTTATAAGATAGAACGGGTTCAACGTTCCCCTGCACAGTATAACATGCGGGTTCGGTCAAAACATCCATATTATTATCTTTATTAGGGCATGATATGGTCGCTACCTGGAGAGAGAGAGAAGAAAACACTTTAGCATATACTCGTGCAAGATCAGATTGGTTATTATCTTATCTAATAAGGATGGCTCCCACTGGTTTTTATCAAATCTTCCTTCAAACCCTAAAAGGAAAGACTAGCCGGGATTAATTACACACTCCAAGTTCGCCAATCTTTCAGCTAGGCCAGTGTCGGTACTTTGAGGGAGGTCCCCCGTGCTTTCGCACGAACCTAATTAATGTAAACCTCGTTTTCCCAGAGGCGTAACCCCGTTGACACCTTTCTAGACACCTACTTGATCAGCTAATTGCAATGTGTAAAACTCTCCCAGGAGTAACTCTTACTCACAGTGGGTATCGGGATCCAACTATCTCATAGAAGGTATGCAATCTCATTGCAAATTTCAACACTTGAAATTCCCGATAATACTTTTGCCCCTAGCGTCCTGTGACCTTGACGGAGGCCAAACTACCCACAGGGCGCTAGTCAAGTTCAACCCGTCATTTCTTGATCAAATTAAACCCACCCATATGACCCTTGACGGAGGCCAAACTACGCCGTACGAATACCCTAATCCAATTGCATCATATGCTGGCAGATAAGCACTAGTTAGCTACCATACACTACGCCTTGACGGAGGCCAAACTACCGCAGCATGAATACTAAGTAGTACTTATCTGAAATTACGGAGGGCTACGCAGGTTTTTCTGAAAACCATGAGCGTAATGAACTTGATATCGTTATAGAATCAAAATGAAGTTTTGAGATGGAGTGATTTTGAGCCTTTTCTAGTTTTGCTAAAGGAGTCACTCCCGGTGAAGGGATCTCGGTCCTTTCCTCGTCGAATGAGGTGCGGGATATATCATATATATCGCTGTGCAAAGCAAAAACTCTTAAAAGCAATCAAAACCAAACCGAGTGTGTAGCATCTGCCAGTTACTGCTAAAGGAGTCACTCCCGGTGAAGGGATCTCGGTCCTTTCCTCATCGAATAAGGTGCGGGATATATCATATATATCTCTGTGCAAAGCAAAAACTGTAGCTACCCTTTTTTATTTAAAATTTGATTCTACAACATCTTAGGTTTCTTTTCTTTCATTAATCACATTAATGAAGTCCCATCATTTAAGTACCTAAACATCACAGATAAATACGACGTACACTTATGCCATCCGCATTCGCCTCGATGTCCCCTCGTGCACCGTTAGGTTAGGTAACTAACGACAGAGCAGGGCTGGGCTAGTGCGGGTGCAAAACATAAGTAACGTCTATATAATATATCATATATACTATATACAGTATCTATCAAAGAACATCACATGATCGCATCACAGATATCGCAGCAGAAGAAACATATGAAACATTGGATATACTAGGACGTCCGTGTTTTCAATACGAGCCAGTATAAAACACGGATTCCACGGTCGTGATGAATAGCCAATCCCACACCCCTAGACCCCTACGAGAGCGGCAAGCAACCCTACCAATTCTAGGGTTAGGAGACCTGGACTCGACTCCTCGAGTTGGTCTCCCACTGGACCCCAGAATCCGGTTACTTGTGCTCCCCTCCTTGGGTCTATCCTAATGGGGAAAAGTAAATAATGAACAAAAGGTGACAACTTCCGCTACCTGGAAGTGTCCCAATAAAAGAATATTACATACAAGTTTTTACATGAATGAAAATGAAAAACACTCATCTCACATAAAAAACCCCGGCTATTCAAACACGACGATCCAATATAACATATCTAGCAACACATAACATCACATGTCATCAACGTAAGTAAGTATGCATACCACAATTGTCGTTGACATATAGCAACGAAACCGGCGATATCACATATTACACTTACGGTCACAAAAAAGAAAGTGTAAAACTACAACAGTTGGAATCCGCAACCTCTTTAGACATCACATGCCTAATCAAATGAAATACTTAGACATCACATGCCTAACAGTTATAAACCCCGCATTTTAGTCTCATTATCGAAAATTCTTTTCAATATCAAATGAAACTAAACCGCTAGATTTATAACATTCATTCAGTTATCTCATAACTGTTTATGAATTCCAATTATTGTATCCCATTCCGGATAAATAGAAAATATTAAACTTTCCGATCGAACATTCGAACACCCAAGTTTTCCCGAAACCGTTCAACACATGAAATAGGTTCAAAGACATTCACTTCAAGCCTCAGTACTAACGGTCCAGCCGTAGAAGGGTCAAGCCAACGCCTCACATGTGGCACGCCGTACTGCCCTAAACCTGAAGGTTCAAAGGGCAGTTCAAGACGGTCACATAATCGAGTTAAGGTTTGTTGTCTTCTAGAGGGACCATCGCGTTACTTGCACTACTCAGAACGTCTTTAAACCACAGAAAAATCCAACACATGGAAATTTTCCGGCAGGGGAAAAGTTGGGTATTTATATCCGGTCGAACCTTTTAACATATTCTTAAATATCCGGAAAGCCACATAGACAAGGTTTGATAATCCGATCGAATCGTCGATTCCCAATACAACTCCAGAACACTCAACTCTTGAGTAAAATCAAAAAATTCCCAGAAAATTCAGCATAATAAAATAGGAATTACTGTGCAAAAATGGACAGATGATGTCATCAGATGGCCGCGGAACCGCCGCAGAAGCCAGGCTTCTGCCGCGGTTCCGCCGCTCCTTTAGCAGATCATGGGATAAATTTTGCATCATAATTCTTAGAATTCCCTGCTAAATTTTTTAAGCATTTTTAATATGGAAAAATCCCAGATTTTAGAAAAAGTCCGGAGAGCATATCGGGAATTAGGGTTTCGGTTCGATCGGGTTTCAAACGTCGTCTAGACTTCGCCTAAGGCTCTAGCTAGGCTCTGATACCACTGTAGGGATCCTTGGCATGCTAATGAAGTCTCACAAGGCATCAACCATGCCAATTTTAAATTTTATGAGTGCCGAGAAACCCTAATACGGATCGTCGACTAGAATTTTAGGCGAAAAACGAAACTAGTTAACATCTTAACTAAAGGAGAGAGGTTACAACCTTTGTAGATCCGTTTCTCCACTTCCTTAGCTCCACGTAGGCGTCCTCTTGCTGTCCATCTCGAATCCCGAACTCAATCGTCGGCTTCATCGGAGAAATGGGGGGGCTAGGTCGTCGGCTTCGTGCCAAAGATGATCTACGTCGAGGCATCACAAGTTCAAGCTCCAACTTCACCAAGTTGTGAAACTTGTGAAGAAAACACCCTATACTACTTGGCAAGAGGTATAGGGTGAAGAAATAGGAGGTGGGTTCACTTTAGAATTGGATTTCTCACTCTTTTTCTCAAAGTGCCATTGATGAAGGCAAGGTTTTGTTCATGAAGATGATGAAGAAGAAGAAGATAGAATATTATGATAAGTTAATTAAATGAAAAAGAAAATGAATACTTATCATAATGTGAACCATGGTTAGGTGTAGAGAATTGACTAAAGTTAGAAGAATGGTTAGGGTTAAGCATGAAGACAAAGTGGTCACTTTGGTCAAAGCTTCATGAAGCTTCAACAAGCTTCAAGAATGAAAGCAACCCTTTTGTTTTCTTTTGCCATTTCTCTTTAATCCAAATTAAAAAGAAAAAGGAATGAATAAATAAAAACCCTAACCACTTTCTTAACCAAGGTTTAATTCTTTACACTAAACCAAATGAGCAAGTATCATCAGACATGATACAAACATATGCACAAAAGTATATCACATATACAACTTGCACATCAAGTGAGAAAATCCATTTAAAGTGAACCAATACTAGTTAATGCAAAGTAATATATCAAATATATAATTATACATTAAATCATTAAATCAACAATTGATTTAACGATCCGGTCATATCGCATATAACCAACTAAGATCCTATGTATCGGCTTATCGGATCAATCCTTGATTCGATATCTTGGTTATATCGAATATAACCAATCGATACATCTATCGCGAGAATGGAATATGGTATCACATACACGCATTATTCTCGGTCCTGCACATATCTTATATGCGCTCCTATTTCGTTTCGCTTGAGCCAGGAAACCTCTGTGTAGGACTCTAAAGACTCGTCAATACGCCGGTAGCAGATGATGATCATATCAAGCACCCACAAGCCGCAAGCGGTCTGCTAAACGTAACGGCCATCCGGGTATTGAGCGATCAGAAGATCGACGAGCTAGCCCGCTCACACTCCTGTGAATCCAACCAGTAACACTTACCATACAGTCCGGTCTGTTCGTCTAATATGTCGCATATCAAGTCTAGGGGTGGTAAACGTCAGACCCCAATAACCGATAAGTCATGCCGATGTGAGGCTCATAACGGGTCGAGAAACTACTGGTAACACTTACCAGCAAATCTCTGATCAGCCCTGGGCAGGGACTTCCCTATTACGGCCAATCGAGCACAGCGCAACATCAACCCCCAATACCGGGAGAGACGAAACCCCTCCTATCGCTCATTGCCTCCATGTGACTGGGGACTGTACCCTAAGACCACCGTTTTGCACGCCCTCATGGACGTGGTAAGGTGGAGATCAAAGCACAGTGGGAATCACACAAGACTCTATGACGATCTCGGGTCTACAGACTAACCTGTACAAGTGTCACCTGAGAACTGCCATCTGACGTGAGGTATAATACCATCTGGGAGGTTTCGGCGAGTCCGTCCAGTGTACCCAGTCTCCACTGAGCACCCGTATACCATCTCTAATGTCAAACACCAATGGATATGGGATCATCCATCGCCCATCTCATGGGTCGAGAAGCGTATACGCTAGTCTACTCTGGTATATCGATGTCCCGTCTCGATACACCCACGACTAGGGACCTTGAAGGATGTACTTATGGACTACCATGTCCCCACTAGTATGATCTGCATCATAGTCCAGGTAGTCAAGTACACATCTTGAGGGCTTTTCCAACATGTAACCATAAGACAGTTTGAAGAGACTAGTATACATGTTAAGATAAAGAGTAACCAGATAGCATACTATCATATCGAGCAAGAAAGTCATCTCTATATATGTCCAAGCATCCAATATAATATACATCATCTGTACAATACTGGCCTCTAGGGCATACATACAAATAACAAAGCCATGGTGGGGCCGCGGTTCCGCGGCGCATTGGTCGAGTTAGGGTCACGTGCTGCACAGTAACTCATACAATTCCCTGCTGGATTTTTTGGATGTTTTTAATCTAGAAAAATCCACAGTTTTGAAAAAAGAACAGAGAGGGCTGTAAGTTAGGGTTTCGGGGTTCGATCGGGTTTCTAACTTCGTCTACGCATCGCCTAAAGCTCTAGCTAGGCTCTGATACCACTGTAGGGTTACTAGGCACACTCAAGAGGTTCCACAAGGTATCAACCATGCCAAAATCAAATTTTTCATGTGCCTAAGAATCCTATGCAAGATCGTTAACTAGAGATTAAGTGAAAAGCAAGCAAGTAAACAACTTTATTGCTAAGTGAAAGGGACTACAACCATTATAGATCCGCTCTACCATTTCTTTAGCTCCGTGTTGACGTCCCTCCGCTGCTATCATCGGAATCTCGGACTCTAGCGATGGTTTCATCGGAGAAATATTCAGGCTAGGTCGTTGACTTCGATGCCGAAGATGATCTACGTCGAGGCGACTCAAACTCAAGCTCCATCTTCACTAGGTCAAGAAACTTGTGAAGAAAACACCCTCTACTACATGGCAAGTGGTAGAGGATGAAGAAATAGGAAGTGAGTTCACTTTGGATTTGGATTTCTCACTTGGAATCATCACTTGACAATTTTCAAGAAAACTTTACTTTTCTTCATGAAGAAGATGAAGAAGAAGAAAGAAAAAAATGAATTATCCTTGAAATAATAATTCAAGTGAATACTTATCATAATGCAACCATGGGTTAAGTTTACACATGTAGAGAATAAACTAGGGTTTAGGCTAATGGTTATGTTAAGGTATAAAACAAAATGGCTAACTTTTCAAAGCTTCATGAAGCTTCAAGTAAACAACAAGAAAAGCCATCATTTTGTTAATCACAATAAATAAAATGAATAAAGAAAATAAATAAAAAAAATTATAACCTAACCATTAACCTAAAGATGGTTTAAAGCAAACACACACCCAAGTTTGCATGTATCATCAAACATGATACAATCAAGTGCACAAAAATATATCACATATACTACTTGTGCACATCAAGTGAGAAAATCCATCTTAAGTGAACAATGTAAGTGCACGGCGGCGCCCCGGCCGTCAATCCGACGCCGGAATGCGGAAGCGATGAATAACTTAAATTTTGCGGACTTAGCAAACCGGCACCACCGCGCACTAAACACCCGGATCGTTACCATTAACAAGTCTAAGCTAACTAGAAGATGGGAAAGAGATATACCGACGATCCAAGTCCTCCGGTCTTCATCTCCACTCCGATCTTCTCGCGGGATCTCCGTCCGTCTCCTCCTCGTTGCCGGAAGTGCACCACGTTGCCTACATCGTTTACGGGCTCCCACCTCAATGCTGAGGCAACTCGGGCACGAAGCCGGCTACTCGACGTGCCCAAGGTTCGTTGTAGAATATGTAGTGAGCAAGTCTCATTTTTGGGGTTGTGGAGTTGCCATTTGTGGAGGAGAAGAGAGCTTGGAGAGAGGTGGGGAAAAATGTAGCATACAAAGAGAATGAGAATCCCAATTTTTCCCCCACCACAAGAAAATGAATCCCATTCCACTCTTTTGGAATGGCTGGCCACACCCCCCCATCATGTGTGATTGGAGAGAGAAAAGAGAGCAAGGTCAAGGGAGTGGGTGGAACAATAATGAAAAGAGATGATGAAAGAATCCAATGATCACAACCATAACCCACACTCAACTAACCTCACCCCTTATCATCATCAACCATCATGCCCACTAAAAGTCAAGCCATCATGATAGCTAGAAGTCAAGGTCAATGAGAGTCTATCATGATAAAACAAAATGCAAAGACCCCCTTCCATAAATGCCTATTTGAAACAATGCAAATAAGCCCTCCTCCACCAATCTTCGGCCAATGAACGGAACAATGGAAATCGGCCGAAACGGAAAGCAAACTGGCAACTCCAGAAAACTGGTCCCGTAATAAATTACAGGAAAACCCCGATACTGTGCATACACACCCGCATTTGTATTCCGACCGAAATACAAATGCAATGAGACAAAATCTACACTGTACTATACTAGAATCCGGCTTATACCAAAACCGGATAGTAATATCTGTTCGATCCTGATCCGTGCAATACCGCACGTATCTGATCGAATCCTGCCATATAACCATACGGCCTATAGTACAAACTGTCCGATCCTGATCCGTGCAATACCGCACGTATCTGATCGGACCTTGCCATATCTCCATACGGCCTCTACAACCTTTCGCCCGAAAGCTTGAGTAACTGAAAGTGTGGCGGACTCTAAAGACTCGTCAATACAATGGCTGAGGATTTAACCACTAGCACGTCAGAGGTATATGCCAATACGTGACGGGCCACCAGCTATTGACCAAAAGGGACGTCGATGAGGAAGCTCACCCCGACACCCAACTGAGCCTGTCAGTGACAATATCCGTGCAGTCCGGTCCGTTCGTCAATGAGTATCGCATGGCGGGCCTAGGGGGTTGGTAAAAGTCAGACCCCCAAAAGCGGTACAAGTCGTGTCGGAGTGTAGCCCAGAACACCCTGAGATACTACTGGAATACCTACCAGTAAATCTCCTTGCCTTGGCCAAGGACTTTGTGTAATGGCTCCCCTAGACACAGCACGACCTCACCCCCAATACCGGGAGAGACGAACCCCTGAAGATACGCTCACAGCCTCCATGTGGCTCGGGACTGTACCCAACTAAAACCTGTTTGCACGACTCCTTTGAGCCGTGGTAGGGTAGTAATCAAAGTACAGTGGGAACTCACACGAGACAAATGACGATCCCCAGGTCGATGAACTAACCTGCACACATGTCACCAGGGAACTGCCATCTGACGTCTGGTATATGACCAACTAGCATGTTCCCGGCGAGTCCTGTCCGGTGTACTCATAACCCAATGAGCACCTGTATATATCTTAGGTGATCCAACTGACACCAGTGGCTTGTGAGGCCGGCCACCGCCCCTCGTCGGGGTCTCGACTGTATACACTAGTCTACTAATGGAGTATCGATGCCCAGTCTCGAAACTCCCACGACTAGGGACCTTTTAAGGATAAGCTTATAGACCCCCAGCTCCCACTTATATGATCGCCCTCATACTGCTGGTGGTCAAGCAAGAATCCTAGGGGCTCTATCAACGTGTAATAGCGACGTGTCAGGTCACCTCAAGCAGTACACGATGATAAAGGTAAACCAGATAGCATACTATCATCTCGAGTAAGACTGTCCTACCGGGATAGGTCCTCCCTCAATCATTACAATCACGTACCTGTGACCTAATAATTGACTCTGAGGGCACTATCTCCAACAATCTCCCACTTGCACTCAAGGCTAATTATTGCGATGTCGCATACTCACAGCCCGTGTGATACCGAACATCCAACTCCTCTACTAGTCAGTCTCACAAAGCTCGTTTGCGGAACTATTGCGTTCGAGGAATAGCCTCAGTGAGTGGATCCGCTTAGTTGTCTCTTTCCATGTCTCTCTATATCTCAAGTTCGCGGAGAAACCCATCTCCCGAAATGAGCAATACCTGTCTTAGAATGTGCCTGGATGTCTGATGGGACATAGCTCATAAATGAACTCCAAATCCAAACTTCTTAGACTGTATCGTCAACTGAACTTAATCAGTATCCTGCGCCAAGCCACCCTCAGTATTGCCTTGGATCACCTGTCCAAAATACTGCCCCTCAACAGAAGGAAAACTGTAACTCTGACAACCTCCTTGTCGTCCATGTCACCTTGGAAGCCTGGAATGATAACTGTCTCCCACATGAGGCTGTCGTTATCATCTCCCTAGAACATCCACTTATGTTCTAAAACTGCTTCCGACTGTTTCTCCAGGATTGGATTAATGTCAATTTATTGCATCTAGTGCAAGAACAACATCTGGTGTGGTACTTGACATCTTATGATTGACTCAATTGCCTAAGCAAGTGATCTGCCAATCATGCTCATCCCTCTCCCCTTTAGTCTGTAAGACACCTTTAGAGAGGGTGACTCCATTACCTGCAGGTACACTACCGTGCTAGGAGTCGTCCATCCTAAATACTCTTAGAATGCTGTCAAGTACCCTGATTGGGAAACCACCCAAATCTAGATCTAATACCATAGATCTAGTAACCAGTATGTCTGATATAAAATCCATTTCCTTTGTAGAGAAACAACTGTGTGACGACCAAAGTATAACCGATCGTAGTGTAGGAGTTTCCTTTCCTACTCTGTGTATGTCATCCAAATACCAGGATATCACACCCTACTACCTTCTCAACAGATCCATCCCCTATTCTGAAGAAGTCAAACCCATGACTGTCACGTCAGAAATAGATGATCTATCTCCGCTACTGGTGCTTCAGTCTGTAGATAGACATAAGCTACCTGTCCACCAATGCTTCCGCTGCTCCCACTGACTACGACAACCCTCTGGCAGAGTCATATAGACGTGCACTTCTAAAACTAGTTTAGAATGACGCTATACTCATCCTCCCGCCGGGTCTCGCAGCCTGGGACAACAGCAATGGTAATTGTGGGTAAACAAGAACTTCCCTGTCACCGTCCTTGAGGCTACCGTAGTACCTCTCGGGTGCCTGAAGTTACCCACCTTATCTGCGGAGTGGCCAATGGAATGTCAATTCAGATTGAATCTTAAGGTTCCTTATCAAATCTTCAGTAATCGTTTGTGGTTCTGGAATCACTTCCAGTTCTACCATACTCCCACTACTGTTTTCTGAAAAAATCCATTTTTAATAAAACTGTGGCGAGTCTAGAACAATATCACCATTGTTCATCTAGATGGTAGAAAATCAACCCTCGTCATAGCCTGGGTCAACCCACAAACAGCCATTACAGAAACGTGCCTTGAGTTGTCCAGTGTCTGGTTTTAATCATAAACCGGACAACTCCCCGTACCTTAACATCGTTAAGATATGAACTGTTCTATATCCAGTATAGAAACAGAGGCACTGATTTAATTGAACCAGATTCAAATCATGCAGCTGTCCCCAGCGCATGTCAACTAAATGGAAGGAGGCCGATCAGCGTTACTCAACTTAGGAATACTTCCAATTATGAGTAACCTGAAAGAGAAGAAAGATCTCTTTATCATTAATATTAACTGAATACCATACACAAGTATCTACATCTTCGATCACTTTTACGAATCCCGATACTTGCTACACCTGGTTCTCTACTGTATTCAAATACCTATAACTTCTCCAAATTCGGACCCTGTGTTTCCACGAAACACTTGTCTAAAAACTAGAGGAGTCATAAGTAAACCGAATATAGTACGAGGACCATCCCCTCTGTCCTGATGGACCCTGGACAACATACAATACTCTGTATAAGTCCCTTGAGTCTGATTACTCATTCACTGTATGTCGTAGGTTGAAAACTGTACTTATGGTTAAGAAGAATTACACCGCTGTTTAATGCTCCTTACCTAACCATCCACTGATATAGGTAAATGTCGTAGACATAATTTCAGAAAGGTATATCTCACTCTATGAAAATAGACGTACAGATATATCAATTTGAAATTGGTGCATAACAGCGGATATTCAAAACCAAATATTTGCCGACCGGCAAACAACCCAGGTGATTTCCTCAAATATCACCGATTACAACGAATCCCGATATAATGAGGATAATCACCCAATTCCCAATAACTTACTCCCACTCATCATCTGTAAAACCATACAGATGTGAGAATCGTACCTGGTAAATACATACCCTGGAGTAAGTATCTAATCGGGAAATCAGTTTTCCTTTAACATTACACAGTGAAACTGAAACATTGAAATGTTCCGATAGGGTATCCTGGTATTCCTAGTAATGCCTCTTCCAGATTCACGACTGTAACCGTATAGTTCTTTGCCACCTCTCCAAATCCCTTCATATGTCTTTAGTCTTTACCTTCTGTACACCCCTTTAGGCCAAATGGTTTTCTTCCTTCCCTACCGTTCGGCACCAGCCTATGGTTTGGAAGAAGACTATCCAAAAAGCATAAAGGGTGTACTGTCCTAATCCTAGGAGCACTCGCAACGCGAGAGAAGGTGAAGATAAAAGACACCTGAATGTACTTTATTCCTATTTCTCCTGAACCAGGATCCATCCCCGAACTGGAACAAGTTCCTTTCGAGTTCGTATATAACCATACGATGGAATATCCAAATAAACTGTGGATCTTCGTAGTGATACGGAGTGTCCTGGAGAAATACAAAGGTGATGTGGGAGTGGTAACGAAATATTTGGTTTGGTCGTGAATATCTATTGCAATTTACTTTGCCCTCTTACTAATCCCTTGCTTTGTCTGAACTTAATACCTTCTGCACACCATCGTTATGCTAATTGGTTTTCTTCATTCCCTACCGGTCGGCACCAGCCTAAGGTTTGGAAGAAGACAATCCAATTTGCGTAATAGGTGTACTACCCCTAAACCAAGGAGTACTCGTAACCTGAGAGAGGGTAAAAGGAAAAGACAACTGAATAATCCTATCCGTTTTCTCCAGAACCTGAAACCATCCTCGAATAAATTCCTTCGAGTTCGTATCTAACCATACGATGGTTTTGTCCAATGGAAGTGGACGTTCGTAGTAATACGGGGTGTCCTGGAGAAAAGGGTAAAAGTAGGAGTGGCAATGAGGTCTGCAACTCTGACAATCCAAAAGCCAGTGTTAAGTAAGTTCGGTCAACTTGGTCACGGAGTCATAGTCTAGGGTCGGGTCAATGGTCGCTGCCAGAGAGAGAGAGAGAAGAAACACTCAGCGTGCACTCTATCCTAGATCAGAATGGTTACCAATTTATCTAATCTGGAAACCTCCCACTGTACCTCAAATTCTCCTCCAAACCTGAAAGAAGAATTAGTCGGGGTCACCCGAGGAGTAAACCAACTCATCAGTAGGAATCGGGATCCAACTCTCATCGCATGATAACGTGACGGAATCCGCTCACGGTATCACACTCCAGAAGGTATGCGCATATCTGGCAAGTTTCAGTTCTTTTGAAACTCCCGATGTGATTTCTGCCCCATGCTCTTATGACCTTGACTTTGGCCAACATATCATAAGTCACATGTCAAGTTCTACCCGTCATTCTCCAGGTTAATTTGAATCCACCCGTACATACCCTTGACTTTGGCCAAAATGGCAGCACGACTGTCCCAAACCAACGCATCTATCTATGCTGCATATGAATACCCCAATAGCTACCAATCACTGTGCCTTGACTTTGGCCAACATACACAGCTTGAATACTATTGACCACCCATATGAAACGACGGAGGGCTACGAATGGTTTCTGGCGAAAACCTTTAACGTAAAGAACTTGATATCGTCGAAGGAACGGATAGCTTTTAAAAATATAGTGACGAAAACCGTTGCTAAAGAGGTCACTCCCGGTGAAGGGATCTCGGCTCTTTCCCCGTAGAATGGGGTGCAGGATATTCCAACTGAATACCACGGTGCAAAGCAAAAGTAATCGGCTATAGTGAAGTCAATGCCCTGACGCAAATTTCTGTCCAAGGGGTCACTCCCGGTGAAGGGATCTCGGCCCTTGCCTCGTCGACTGAGGAGCAGGATATTCCAATGAATACCACGATGCAAAACAAAAGTAAACGTCCTTGCAATAACAGCTTTTTGAAAAGTGTTCCAACAACATCAGATTAGGTTTGTTTTTAAATTGCATTGATCCGAATCAACGCAGTCCCATCAATTGATCACACCAAAAAGAACGAAAATATACTGATGTACGTATATGCCATCCGCATTCGCCACTGGGTCCCGTCATTACCCGTTAGGTTAGCTTACTAACGACAGAGCGGGGACTGGACTAGCGCGGATGCAAAACATATACAACATCTACTAATATATATACCAATATATTATATTTCGCTCAAGGCGTGAATAAAATGCAACATCACAGAGAATGAACAGCATCACAGAAACAATACAGATATCTGGGATCCCCGGGTTTCACAGAGCCACTACTGAAACCCGACGTTCCCCTGGTCGTGTGGATAGCCTGTGCAATGAAATCCTAGACCCCTACGGGCGCGGCAAGTCACCCGCCAAAACCTGAAGCGAGGCAGCCCCCTTCAGCGCCGTGAATGGACCACCCAGCACTTCACGGAATCCGGCAACTTGGGCACCCCTCCTGGGTCAACCTGTACCCCCTACGAGTGCGGCGAATAGCCCGCCAATCCTAGAGTGAAGCCCCCTCCGTCTCAATGCCATGAGATGCGGGCTTGTTGCCCTCCAGAACCCGGCTATCCGTGCACCCCTCCGCGGGGCAATCCTAGTACAGAAAGTAAAATATACATACAACGGGTACATCGACCGCAACCAGGTCGTGCCCCAAAAGAATAATACAAACAGGCAGTGACGGCAGTCCACATGTCGGACGCTCGCCCCGCAATATCAAATGTACATAATACAACATCACAGTACTAGCATTGCATCCAGGCTATCCCCCACGACCGATCCGCAACATCACAGCAAATACATAGAACATCAACGTGAAAGTCACGTTCGCAAATCCGTCTAACCGGGCTATAGCAGTTAGACCGGATTTACCGATCGAGTGACATTCACGGTCGCAGATATAATGTAAATACTGTGAAAAATGTGTTTAAGATTTTCCGATTGACAAAAAATTAACAAGTGGGCCCACAAAGAATACTGTAGCAGTCACAGAAATAATTGGCCCAATTTTAATATTCCAAAACCCCTAATTACACCCCTGAAGCCCACTGGAAAAAGATGGCCCACTGAACTCTCAAGACTGCGGCGGAACAGCGGCCCAATAGAAGGGTGAGGCCGCGGATCCGCGCTCTGTGTGAGAGATCAGAGTGTCGAATTTTCCCAGAGTTCTTAGAATCTCCTGCACATTATTCTGAGACCACCAGAAAAATTTTTAGACACCAAAAATTCTTAACAGAAAACTGATGTGAGGTAAAAATGAGTTTTGGAACTTTTTGATCGATCGGAAATGCAAACACATTACACAAAGTTAGACTAAGTTAATGGCGAGGCTCTGATACCACTGTAAGTGCACGGCGGCGCCCCGGCCGTCAATCCGACGCCGGAATGCGGAAGCGATGAATAACTTAAATTTTGCGGACTTAGCAAACCGGCACCACCGCGCACTAAACACCCGGATCGTTACCATTAACAAGTCTAAGCTAACTAGAAGATGGGAAAGAGATATACCGACGATCCAAGTCCTCCGGTCTTCATCTCCACTCCGATCTTCTCGCGGGATCTCCGTCCGTCTCCTCCTCGTCGCCGGAAGTGCACCACGTTGCCTACATCGTTTACGGGCTCCCACCTCAATGCCGAGGCAACTCGGGCACGAAGCCGGCTACTCGACGTGCCCAAGGTTCGTTGTAGAATATGTAGTGAGCAAGTCTCATTTTTGGGGTTGTGGAGTTGCCATTTGTGGAGGAGAAGAGAGCTTGGAGAGAGGTGGGGAAAAATGTAGCATACAAAGAGAATGAGAATCCCAATTTTTCCCCCACCACAAGAAAATGAATCCCATTCCACTCTTTTGGAATGGCCGGCCACACCCCCCCATCATGTGTGATTGGAGAGAGAAAAGAGAGCAAGGTCAAGGGAGTGGGTGGAACAATAATGAAAAGAGATGATGAAAGAATCCAAAGATCACAACCATAACCCACACTCAACTAACCTCACCCCTCATCATCATCAACCATCATGCCCACTAAAAGTCAAGCCATCATGATAGCTAGAAGTCAAGGTCAATGAGAGTCTATCATGATAAAACAAAATGCAAAGACCCCCTTCCACAAATGCCTATTTGCAACAATGCAAATAAGCCCTCCTCCACCAATCTTCGGCCAATGAACGGAACAATGGAAATCGGCCGAAACGGAAAGCAAACTGGCAACTCCAGAAAACTGGTCCCGTAATAAATTACAGGAAAACCCCGATACTGTGCATACACACCCGCATTTGTATTCCGACCGAAATACAAATGCAATGAGACAAAATCTACACTGTACTATACTAGAATCCGGCTTATACCAAAACCGGATAGTAATATCTGTTCGATCCTGATCCGTGCAATACCGCACGTATCTGATCGAATCCTGCCATATAACCATACGGCCTATAGTACAAACTGTCCGATCCTGATCCGTGCAATACCGCACGTATCTGATCGGACCTTGCCATATCTCCATACGGCCTCTACAACCTTTCGCCCGAAAGCTTGAGTAACTGAAAGTGTGGCGGACTCTAAAGACTCGTCAATACAATGGCTGAGGATTTAACCACTAGCACGTAAGAGGTATATGCCAATACGTGACGGGCCACCAGCTATTGACCAAAAGGGACGTCGATGAGGAAGCTCACCCCGACACCCAACTGAGCCTGTCAGTGACAATATCCGTGCAGTCCGGTCCGTTCGTCAATGAGTATCGCATGGCGGGCCTAGGGGTTGGTAAAAGTCAGACCCCCAAAAGCGGTACAAGTCGTGTCGGAGTGTAGCCCAGAACACCCTGAGATACTACTGGAATACCTACCAGTAAATCTCCTTGCCTTGGCCAAGGACTTTGTGTAATGGCTCCCCTAGACACAGCACGACCTCACCCCCAATACCGGGAGAGACGAACCCCTGAAGATACGCTCACTGCCTCCATGTGGCTCGGGACTGTACCCAACTAAAACCTGTTTGCACGACTCCTTTGAGCCGTGGTAGGGTAGTAATCAAAGTACAGTGGGAACTCACACGAGACAAATGACAATCCCCAGGTCGATGAACTAACCTGCACACATGTCACCAGGGAACTGCCATCTGACGTCTGGTATATGACCAACTAGCATGTTCCCGGCGAGTCCTGTCCGGTGTACTCATAACCCAATGAGCACCTGTATATATCTTAGGTGATCCAACTGACACCAGTGGCTTGTGAGACCAGCCACCGCCCCTCGTCGGGGTCTCGACTGTATACACTAGTCTACTAATGGAGTATCGATGCCCAGTCTCGAAACTCCCACGACTAGGGACCTTTTAAGGATAAGCTTATAGACCCCCAGCTCCCACTTATATGATCGCCCTCATACTGCTGGTGGTCAAGCAAGAATCCTAGGGGCTCTATCAACGTGTAATAGCGACGTGTCAGGTCACCTCAAGCAGTACACGATGATAAAGGTAAACCAGATAGCATACTATCATCTCGAGTAAGACTGTCCTACCGGGATAGGTCCTCCCTCAATCATTACAATCACGTACCTGTGACCTAATAATTGACTCTGAGGGCACTATCTCCAACAAACAATACTAGTCAATGTAAAGTAATATATCAAATATATAATTATACATTAAATCATTAAATCAATACTTGATTTAATGATCCGGTCATATCGCATATAACCGACTAATATCAAGTGTATCAATATATCGAATCAACACTTGATTCGGTAACCCGACTATATCACATATAACCGTCCGATGATACAAATCGCGAGAATAGAATACAGTATCACATACTGGTATTATTCTCGGTCCCACACATATCTCATATGCGCTCCTATTTCGTTTCGCTTGAGCCAGGAAACCTCTGTGTAGGACTCTAAAGACTCGTCAATACGCCAGCAGTAGGTGATGATCATATCAAACAACAACAAGCCGCAAGCGGTCTGCTAAACGTAACGGCCACCCGGGTATTGAGCGATCAGAAGATCAACGAGCAAGCCCGCTCACACTCCTGTGAATCCAATCAGAAACACTTACCGTACAGTCCGGTCTGTTCGTCTGTATGTCGCATATCTCGCCTAGGAGTGGTAAACGTCAGACCCCGGTAGCTCGATAAGTCGTGTCGATATGAGGTCTATAACAGTTCGAGAAACTACTAGTAACACTTACCAGTAAATCTCAGCAACCCTGGCCAGGGATTTCCAGTTATAGCCAATCGAACACAGCGCAACATCAACTCCCTATACCGGGAGAGACGAATCCCCTCCTATCACTCATTGCCTCCATGTGATTCGGGACTGTACCCAAAAACCACTATTTTGCACGCCCTCTTGGACGTGGTAAGGTGGAAATCAAAGCACAGTGGGAATCACACAAGACTCTATGACGATCTCGGGTGTACAGACTAACCTGTAGCAGTGTCACCAGAGAACTTCCATCTGACGTAAGGTATAATACCATCTGGGAGTTCTCGGCGAGTCCGTCCAGTGTACCCAGTGTCCACTGAGCACTTGTATATCATCTCTATTGTCAAACACCAATGGATATGGGATCATCCATCGCCCATTTGAATGGGTCGAGAAGGTATACGCTAGTCTACTCTGGTATATCGATGCCCCGTTTCGATACACCCACGACTAGGGACCTTGAAGGATGTACTTATGGGACTACCATGCCCCCACTAGTATGATCCGCATCATAGTCCAGGTAGTCAAGTACACATCCTAAGGGCTTTACCAACATGTAACAGAGAGACAATCAGTGTACACGTTAAGATAAAGAGCAACCAGATAGCATACTATCATGTCGAGCAAGAAAGTCCTCCCTATATATGTCCCAGCATCCACTACAATATACATCCTATGTACAGTAATGGTCTCTAGGGCATACATATAACTAACAATTCTCGCGCCCGCTGCTGCGCGTTGCCGCCGCTATAAAAAAACCCCATCACAGATGGGTTAAGTAAGCCATTTTTTATTCCACTTAGCCGTTACTCTGCTCGGATCTAGTACTAATTTGATCGTCGGAGGGTCCTCAGTGGTACCAAACCATCCCGGGACTTCTTTGCAGGTACTCGGCGCTAAGCTCCTCAAATCACCAATCTCCTCAAAACCCATTGAGACCCACACGCAACACGAGTCCACCTCCAAAATCCACCTGGAGATCGACGGAAGACAACATCTGACAGAGGCTCGAAAAGGAGCTCCATCAAAATGGTTTTGGGAAATATAACATAGTTTGGTTCTATTTTTCACCGCCTGAATTTAATTTACATTGAAAACTGATATTTACTGAACTTGGAGATTGGCATATTTCAGTTCTTTGTTGGATAGCAAAGAAATAGTTATTTTATGACAATATACTTTGCTGAGAACCAAAATCCATTATTACCCGTTATTGAAAAGATGATGTGCAATGGGATGAAACTTTTCATTCATGATGGTGCTTTATTCAAATCTATCAATGGGTACCGATTGTTGGAGATAGTGCCCTCAGAGTCAATTATTAGGTCACAGGTACGTGATTGTAATGATTGAGGGAGGACCTATCCCGGTAGGACAGTCTTACTCGAGATGATAGTATGCTATCTGGTTTACCTTTATCATCGTGTACTGCTTTAGGTGACATGACACGTCGCTATTACACGTTGATAGAGCCCCTAGGATTCTTGCTTGACCAACAGCAGTATGAGGGCGATCATATAAGTGGGAGCTGGGGGTCTACAAGCATATCCTTAAAAGGTCCCTAGTCATGGGAGTTTCGAGACCGGGCATCGATACTCCATTAGTAGACTAGTGTATACAGTCGAGACCCCGACGAGGGGCGGTGGCCGGTCTCACAAGCCACTGGTGTCAGTTGGATCACCTAAGATGTATACAGGTGCTCATTGGGTTATGAGTACACCGGACAGGACTCGCCGGGAACATGCTAGTTGGTCATATACCAGACGTCAGATGGCAGTTCCCTGGTGACATGTGTGCAGGTTAGTTCATCGACCTGGGGATCGTCATTTGTCTCGTGTGAGTTCCCACTGTACTTTGATTACTACCCTACCACGGCTCAAAGGAGTCGTGCAAACAGGTTTTAGTTGGGTACAGTCCCGAGCCACATGGAGGCAGTGAGCGTATCTTCAGGGGTTCGTCTCTCCCGGTATTGGGGGTGAGGTCGTGCTGTGTCTAGGAGAGCCATTACACAAAGTCCTTGGCCAAGGCAAGGAGATTTACTGGTAGGTATTCCAGTAGTATCTCAGGGTGTTCTGGGCTACACTCCGACATGACTTGTACCGCTTTTGGGGGTCTGACTTTTACCAACCCCCTAGGCCCGCCATGCGATACTCATAGACGAACGGACCGGACTGCACGGATATTGTCACTGACAGGCTCAGTAGGGTGTCAGGATGAGTTCGCTCATCGACGTCCCTTTTAGTCAATAGCTGGTGGCCCGTTACGTATTGGCTTATACCTCTAACGGGCTAGTGGTTAAATCCACAGCCATTGTATTGACGAGTCTTTAGAGTCCCCCACACTTTCAGTTACTCAGCTTTCGGGCGAAACGCTGTAGAGGCCGTATGGAGATATGGCAGGGTTCGATCAGATACGTGCGGTATTGCACGGATCGTGATCGGACGGTTTTTACTAGCCGGCTTTGGCTTAAGCCGGATCCTAGTATTTGATAGTGTAGTTTTGTCTCTTTGCATTTGTATCCGGACGGAATACAGATGTGGGTGTGTATGCACAGTATTGGGGTTTTCCTGTAATTTATTATGGGACCGGTTTTCTGGGGTTGCCAGTTTGCTTTCCGTTCCGGCCGGTTTTCTCTTTTTCCTTCCCGGTCGGACTTTTCGTTGGAGGGTGTTAATTGCAAGTTTGCAATTAACATTTTGTTGAGGAGGTTTCTTGCAAAAGGATTAATTTAATTTGATTGCATTTTTTTTGGCTCCATGTTGCATTTATTTGACTTGATTGAGTATGGCTATTGCATATGGGCCGGCACTGTTTGGGATTTGAGATTGGCCGGCCACTGTTGCTGTTTACAAGCATGGGGTGAGGGCATTAATTAATGTTGAGGCTACTTTGTGCTTTTGAGTGTGCAGTGAAGGATTTTTATTGCCTTGGGTTTTAATTCCTACACACATCTTTTTTAGAGAGAGAGCTTCATTCATTCCTTCTAGAGTGCATGCTTCCCATATCTTTTTCCAGTGAGCTCAAAAGTTTCTTGGCCGAGCTCCTTTGTTTTTGGGTGCTCCATTCTTCATTAAGCATCCATGGAAATTCTTGTCCATAAATTCCTCCACAAATGGCAACCTTATAAACCCCAAAGAGACAACTATACTATACATCCTACAGCAAATCTTGGACGCGTCGATTCGCCAGCTTCGCGCCCGAGTTGCCTCGGTATTGAGGTGGGAGCCCGTAAAAGATGTAGGCGACGTGGTGCCCTTCCGGCGAGGAGATGGAGACCGGACATTCCGCGAGAAATCGGGACGACGACGAGAAGACCGGAGGACTCGGATCACTCGGTATATCTCTAACCCGTCTTGTAGTTTGCTTAGACTTGTTAATGGTTACGATCCGGAGTTTAGTGCGCGGTGGTGCCGGTTTGCAAAGTCCGCAAAAATTAAAGTTTTTCACCGCTTCCGCATTTGGCCGTCGGGTTGACGGCCGGGGCGCCGCCGTGCACTTACAGTGGTATCAGAGCCTCGCCATTAACTTAGTCTAACTTTGTGTAATGTGTTTGCATTTCCGATCGATCAAAAAGTTCCAAAACTGCATTTTACCCACGACAGTTTCTGTTGAAATTTTTCAGTCTCGAAAAATTTTTCAGGTTGTAAAATATTGATGTACTGGAAAATCTAAGAGTTCTGTAAAAATTTGACGAAGTAACTCCACAGTTGGAGCGCGGAACCGCCGCGAAAACCACCTTTGTGCGGCCCTTCCGCCGCGCACTATTCACATCACTTCACCATTTTTTTACAGAGGCCTTCTGGGCTTAAAATATGGGCTTTGGAATATTAAAGTTGGGCCAATTGTTTCTGTGAGTGCTACAGTTTTCTTTGGGGCCCACTTGTTAATTGTTTGATCAATCGGAAATTTTTTAAACACATTTTTCACAGTACTTACATTATATCTGCGACCGTGAATGTCACTCGATCGGTAAATCCGGTCTAACTGCTATAGCCCGGTTAGACGGATTTGCGAACGTGACTTTCACGTTGATGTTCTGTTTTTGCTGTGATGTTGCGGATCGGTCGTGGGGGATAGCCTGGGTGCAATGCTAGTACAGTTGTGGTTGTATTATGTACATTTGATATTGCGGGGCGAGCGTCCGACATGTGGACTGCCGTCACTGCCTGTTTGTATTATTCTTTTGGGACACGACCTGGTTGCGGTCGATGTACCCGGTGTATGTATATTTTACTTTCTGTACTAGGGTTACCCCGCGGAGGGGTGCACGGATAGCCGGGTTCTAGAGGGCAACGGGCCCGCATCTCAGGGCATTGAGACGGAGGGGCTTCAGTTTGGAATTGGCGGGCTATTCGCCGCACTCGTAGGGGGTACAGGTTGACCTAGGAGGGGTGCCCAAGTTACCGGATTCCGTGAAGTGCTGGGTGGTCCATTCACGGTGCTGAAGGGGGCTGCCTCGCTTCAGGTTTTGGCGGGTGACTTGCCGCGCCCGTAGGGGTATAGGATTTCATTGCACAGGCTATCCACACGACCAGGGGAACGTCGGGTTTCAGTAGTGGCTCTGTGAAACCCGGGGATCCCAAATATCTGTATTGTTCTGTGATGCTGTACATTTCTGTGATGTTGCATTTTATTCACGCCTTGAGCGAAATACTATATATTGGTATATATATTAGTAGATGTTGTATATGTTTTTCATCCGCGCTAGTCCAGTCCCCGCTCTGCCGTTAGTTAGCTAACCTAACGGGTGATGACGGGACCCAGTGGCGAATGCGGATGGCATATACGTACGTCAGTATATTTTCGTTCTTTGTGGTGTGATCAATTGATGGGACTGCATTGATTCGGATCAATGAAAGTTAAACAAACCTAATCTGATGTTGTTGGAACACTTTTCAAAAAGCTGTTATTGCAAGGACGTTCACTTTTGTTTTGCATCGTGGTATTCATTGGAATATCCTGCTCCTCAGTCGACGAGGCAAGGGCCGAGATCCCTTCACCGGGAGTGACCCCTTGGACAGAAGTTTGCGTCAGGGCATTAACTTCACTATAGCCGATTACTTTTGCTTTGCACCGTGGTATTCAGTTGGAATATCCTGCACCCCATTCTACGGGGAAAGAGCCGAGATCCCTTCACCGGGAGTGACCTCTTTAGTAAAGGTTTTCGTCACTATATTTTCTAAAAAGCTATCCGTTCCTTCAACGATATCAAGTTCATTACGTTAAAGGTTTTCGCCAGAAACCATTCGTAGCCCTCCGTCGTTTCATATGGGTGGTCAATAGTATTCAAGCTGTGTATGTTGGCCAAAGTCAAGGCACAGTGATTGGTAGCTATTGGGGTATTCATATGCAGCATAGATAGATGCGTTGGTTTGGGACAGTCGTGCTGCCATTTTGGCCAAAGTCAAGGGTATGTACGGGTGGACTCAAATTAACCTGGAGAATGACGGGTTGAACTTGACATGTGACTTATGATATGTTGGCCAAAGTCAAGGTCATAAGAGCATGGGGCAGAAATCACATCGGGAGTTTCAAAAGAACTGAAACTTGCCAGATATGCGCATACCTTCTGGAGTGTGATAGCGTGAGCGGATTCCGTCACGTTATCATGCAATGATAGTTGGATCCCGATTCCCACTGATGAGTTAGTATACTCCTCGGGTGACCCCGACTAATTCTTCTTTTAGGTTTGGAGAAGAATTTGATGTACAGTGGGAGGTTTCCAGATTAGATAAATTGGTAACCATTCTGATCTAGGTTAGAGTGCACGCTGAGTGTTTCTTTTCTCTCTCTCTTTGGCAGCGACCATTGACCCGACCCTAAGACTTTGACTCAGTGACCAAGTTGACCGAACCTTCTTAAACACCGACCTTTGGATTGTCAGAGTTGCAAACCTCATTGCCACTCCTACTTTTACCCTTTTCTCCAGGACACCCCGTTTTACTACGAACGTCCACTTCCATTGGACAAAACCATCGTATGGTTAGATACGAACTCGAAGGGATTCGAGGATGGTTTCCGGTTCTGGAGAAAACGGATAGGATTATTCAGTTGTCTTTTCTTTTCACCCTCTCTCAGGTTGCGAGTACTCCTTAGTTTAGGAGTAGTACACCTATTATGCAAATTGGATAGTCTTCTTCCAAACCATAGGCTGGTGCCGACCGGTAGGGAATGAAGAAAACCAGTTAGCCTAAACGGTGTACAGAAGGTATTAAGTTCAGACAAAACAAGGGATTAGTAAGAGGGCAAAGTAAATTGCAACAGATATTCACGACCAAACCAAATATTTCGTTACCACTCCCACATCACCTTTGTATTTCTCCAGGACACTCCGTATCACTACGAAGATCCACAGTTTATTTGGATACTCCATCGTATGGTTATATACGAACTCGAATGGAACTTGTTCCAGTTCGGGGATGGATTCTGGTTCAGGAGAAATAGGAATAAGGTTTATTCGGTTGTCTTTTATCTTCACCCTCTCTCATTGCGAGTGTTCCTAGGATTGGGACAGTACACCCATTATGCTTATTGGATAGTCTTCTTCCAAACCATAGGCTGGTGCCGAACGGTAGGGAAGGAAGAAAACCATTTGGCCTAAAGGGGTGTGCAGAAGGTAAAGACTAAAGACATATGAAGGGATTTGGAGAGGTGGCAAAGAACTATACGGTTACAGTCGTGAATCTGGAAGAGGCATTACTAGGAATACCAGAATACCCCATCGGAACATTTCGATGTTTCAGTTTCACTGTGTAATGTTAAAGGAAAACTGATTTCCCGATTAGATACTTACTCCAGGGTATGTATTTACCAGGTACGATTCTCACATCTGTATAGTTTTACAGATGATGAGTGGGAGTAAGTTATTGGGAATTGGGTGATCATCCTCATTATATCGGGATTCGTTGTAATCGGTGATATTTGAGGAAATCACCTGGGTTGTTTGCCGGTCGGCAAATATTTGGTTTTGAATATCCGCTGTTATGCACCAATTTCAAATTGATATATCTGTACGTCTATTTTCATAGAGTGAGATATACCTTTCTGAAATTATGTCTACGACATTTACCTATATCAGTGGATGGTTAGGTAAGGAGCATTAAACAGCGGTGTAATTCTTCTTAACCATAAGTACAGTTTTCAACCTACGACACACAGTGAATGAGTAATCAGACTCAAGGGACTTTTACAGAGTATTGTATGTTGTCCAGGGTCCATCAGGACAGAGGGGATGGTCCTCGTACTATATTCGGTTTACTTATGACTCCTCTATTTTTTAGACAGGTGTTTCGTGGAAACACAGGGTCCGAATTTGGAGAAGTTATATGTATTTGAATAGAGTAGAGAACCAGGTATAGCAAGTATCGGGATTCTTCAAAG
The DNA here is from genome assembly GCA_030015575.1 of Agapanthus africanus. Classification (NCBI taxonomy): domain Eukaryota; kingdom Viridiplantae; phylum Streptophyta; class Magnoliopsida; order Asparagales; family Amaryllidaceae; genus Agapanthus; species Agapanthus africanus. The sequence continues at coordinate 365,676,560 of CM057342.1, forward strand.
AGATCGAAGATGTAGATACTTGTGTATGGTGTTCAGTTGATAGTAATGATTAAGAGAAATTGCTTCTCTTTCAGGTTACTCATAATTGGAAGCATTCCTAAGTTGAGTAACGCTGATCGGCCTTCTTCCATTTAGTTGACATGCACTGGAGACAGCTGCATGATTTGAATCTAGTTCAATTAAATCAGTGCCTCTGGTTCTATATTGGATATAGAACAGTTCATATCTTAACGATGTTAAGGTACGGGGAGTTGTCCGGTTTATGATTAAAACCAGACACTGGACAACTCAAGGCACGTTTCTGTAATGGCTGTTTGTGGGTTGACCCAGGCTATGACGAGGGTTGACTTTCTACCATCTGGATGAACAATAGCGATATTGTTCTAGACTCGCCACAGTTTTATTAAAAATGGATTTTTTCAGAAAACAGTAGTGGGAGTATGGTAGAACCGGAAGTGATTCCAGAACCACAAACGATTACTGAAGATTTGATAAGGAACATAAAGATTCAATCTGGATTGACATTCCATTGGCCACTCCGCAGATAAGGTGGGTAACTTCAGGCACCCGAGAGGCACTACGGTAGCCTCAAGGACGGCGACAGGGAAGTTCTTGTATACCCACAATTGCCATTGCTGTTGTTCCAGGTTACGAGACCCGGCGGGAGGATGAGTATAGCGTCGTTCTAAACTGGTTTTAGAAGTGTACGTCTATATGACTCTGCCAGAGGGTTGTCGTAATCAGAGGGAGCAGCGGAAGCATTGGTGGACAGGGAGCTTATGTCTATTTATAGACTAGAGCAGATGTAGCGGAGATAGATCATCTATTTCTGATGTGACAGTCATGGGTTTGACTTCATCAGAAAAGGGGATGGATCTGTTGAGAAGGTAGTAGGGTGTGATATCCTGGTTTTTGGATGATATACACAGAGTAGAAAAAGAAACTCCTATACTACGATCGGTTATACTTTGGTCGTCACACAGTGGTTTCTCCACAAAGGAAGTGGATTTTATATCTGACATACTGGTTACTGGATCTATGGTTTTAGATCTAGATTTGGGTGGTTTCCCAATCAGGGTACTTGACAGCATTCTAAGAGTATTTAGGATGGACGACTCCTGGCACGGTAGTGTACCTGCAGGTAATGGAGTCACCCTCTCCAAAGGTGTCTTACAGACTAAAGGGGAGAGGGACGGGCATGATTGGCAGATCACTTGCTCAGGCAATTGAGTCAATCGTGAGATGTCAAGTACCACACCAGATGTTGTTCTTGCACTAGATGCAATAAGTTGACATTGATCCAATCCTGGAGAAACAGTCCGAAGCAGTTTTAGAACATAAGTGGATGTTCTAGGGATATGATAACGACAGCCTCATTCAGGAAACAGTTATCATTCCAGGCTTCCAAGGTGACATGGACGACAAGGAGGTTGTCAGAGTTATAGTTTTCCTTCTGATGAGGGGCAGTATTTTGGACAGGTGGTCCAAGGCAATACTGAGGGAGGCATGGCGCGCAGGATACTGATTAAGTTCAGTTGACGATACAGTCTAAGAAGTTTGGATTTGGAGTTCATTTATGAGCTATGTCCCATCAGACATCCAGACACATTCTAAGACAGGTATTGCTCATTTCGGGAGGTGGGTTTCTCCGCGAACTTGAGATATAGAGAGACATAGAAAGAAACTACTAAGCGGATCCACTCACTGAGGCTATTCCTCGAACGCAATAGTTCCGCAAACGAGCTTTGTGAGACTGACTAGTAGAGGAGTTGGATGTTCGGTATCACACGGGTTGTGAGTATGCGACATCGCAATAATTAGCCTTGAGTGCAAGTGGGAGATTGTTGGAGATAGTGCCCTCAGAGTCAATTATTAGGTCACAGGTACGTGATTGTAATGATTGAGGGAGGACCTATCCCGGTAGGACAGTCTTACTCGAGATGATAGTATGCTATCTGGTTTACCTTTATCATCGTGTACTGCTTTAGGTGACATGACACGTCGCTATTACACGTTGATAGAGCCCCTAGGATTCTTGCTTGACCAACAGCAGTATGAGGGCGATCATATAAGTGGGAGCTGGGGGTCTACAAGCATATCCTTAAAAGGTCCCTAGTCATGGGAGTTTCGAGACCGGGCATCGATACTCCATTAGTAGACTAGTGTATACAGTCGAGACCCCGACGAGGGGCGGTGGCCGGTCTCACAAGCCACTGGTGTCAGTTGGATCACCTAAGATGTATACAGGTGCTCATTGGGTTATGAGTACACCGGACAGGACTCGCCGGGAACATGCTAGTTGGTCATATACCAGACGTCAGATGGCAGTTCCCTGGTGACATGTGTGCAGGTTAGTTCATCGACCTGGGGATCGTCATTTGTCTCGTGTGAGTTCCCACTGTACTTTGATTACTACCCTACCACGGCTCAAAGGAGTCGTGCAAACAGGTTTTAGTTGGGTACAGTCCCGAGCCACATGGAGGCAGTGAGCGTATCTTCAGGGGTTCGTCTCTCCCGGTATTGGGGGTGAGGTCGTGCTGTGTCTAGGAGAGCCATTACACAAAGTCCTTGGCCAAGGCAAGGAGATTTACTGGTAGGTATTCCAGTAGTATCTCAGGGTGTTCTGGGCTACACTCCGACATGACTTGTACCGCTTTTGGGGGTCTGACTTTTACCAACCCCCTAGGCCCGCCATGCGATACTCATAGACGAACGGACCGGACTGCACGGATATTGTCACTGACAGGCTCAGTAGGGTGTCAGGATGAGTTCGCTCATCGACGTCCCTTTTAGTCAATAGCTGGTGGCCCGTTACGTATTGGCTTATACCTCTAACGGGCTAGTGGTTAAATCCACAGCCATTGTATTGACGAGTCTTTAGAGTCCCCCACACTTTCAGTTACTCAGCTTTCGGGCGAAACGCTGTAGAGGCCGTATGGAGATATGGCAGGGTTCGATCAGATACGTGCGGTATTGCACGGATCGTGATCGGACGGTTTTTACTAGCCGGCTTTGGCTTAAGCCGGATCCTAGTATTTGATAGTGTAGTTTTGTCTCTTTGCATTTGTATCCGGACGGAATACAGATGTGGGTGTGTATGCACAGTATTGGGGTTTTCCTGTAATTTATTATGGGACCGGTTTTCTGGGGTTGCCAGTTTGCTTTCCGTTCCGGCCGGTTTTCTCTTTTTCCTTCCCGGTCGGACTTTTCGTTGGAGGGTGTTAATTGCAAGTTTGCAATTAACATTTTGTTGAGGAGGTTTCTTGCAAAAGGATTAATTTAATTTGATTGCATTTTTTTTGGCTCCATGTTGCATTTATTTGACTTGATTGAGTATGGCTATTGCATATGGGCCGGCACTGTTTGGGATTTGAGATTGGCCGGCCACTGTTGCTGTTTACAAGCATGGGGTGAGGCATTAATTAATGTTGAGGCTACTTTGTGCTTTTGAGTGTGCAGTGAAGGATTTTTATTGCCTTGGGTTTTAATTCCTACACACATCTTTTTTAGAGAGAGAGCTTCATTCATTCCTTCTAGAGTGCATGCTTCCCATATCTTTTTCCAGTGAGCTCAAAAGTTTCTTGGCCGAGCTCCTTTGTTTTTGGGTGCTCCATTCTTCATTAAGCATCCATGGAAATTCTTGTCCATAAATTCCTCCACAAATGGCAACCTTATAAACCCCAAAGAGACAACTATACTATACATCCTACAGCAAATCTTGGACGCGTCGATTCGCCAGCTTCGCGCCCGAGTTGCCTCGGTATTGAGGTGGGAGCCCGTAAAAGATGTAGGCGACGTGGTGCCCTTCCGGCGAGGAGATGGAGACCGGACATTCCGCGAGAAATCGGGACGACGACGAGAAGACCGGAGGACTCGGATCACTCGGTATATCTCTAACCCGTCTTGTAGTTTGCTTAGACTTGTTAATGGTTACGATCCGGAGTTTAGTGCGCGGTGGTGCCGGTTTGCAAAGTCCGCAAAAATTAAAGTTTTTCACCGCTTCCGCATTTGGCCGTCGGGTTGACGGCCGGGGCGCCGCCGTGCACTTACACCGATATGCGAAAGCCGTTGTGTCGCGCCTTGCCCTTGACACAGAGGAGCTGCATATTCATATGACCGACGAAGGGCTCTTGAGAGATCTTTGTTGCATCAGCTACAGGAAGAGAAAGATCAAAGCGATAGGCCCCTGCTTCTATTTCTATTAGAAAAAGCGCAATTAGAACTGTAGAAGCGGTGGAAGAATAGGCGAAGGACAGCTATTGAATCAACTGTTAGAAAGGGACGTAGCAGTTCAAAGTCGTCCCGTCCCCGGATGGTGTAAGTCCTTCTCTAACTTGAAGAGCAAAAAACAACACACTAACATACGTAAGACGAAAGGTGAGCCAGGTTCGGTTCTGAGCCAGAATCAAAATTAAACTCTTCTTTTTAGTATGGTTGTCGTAAACTCCTCCCGTTCACGCTAGCTAGTCTTTTTTCATTGATCTTCTGCCTCTCTATCTCTTTCCGGTAAAATGTGCCTATCCAGGACGTGTAAAGCAGCGGTAAAATGGGTGTGAACAAAGCACCAATCCGTCATTTCGTAAATCTACAATAGCGATAACGTTCTTTTAAAACATTGTAGCAGCAGTCGGCACTCGAGTTCTTGGCACCAGGAGGTGCAATTAGTGCGTCATTTGTTGTCTTGTCCAAGTCCTTCTCACTCGCATTCTCTTTATCGAATACTTCGTGAATGGAATCTCCCAACTTGTAAGTAGAAATCTCAGCGGGTCGCTTTCTTGCTAATAGGCTGTATAGATGGTACGATTACTCCTCTACCTAAAACTTCTGATGAAAAATCCTAATTATCATCAATGGAGAAAAACAGCAATTTTGTTCGAAGTTGCATCAATGCTACCATCACTGATGGACTCCTCGCACATATCCTCGAATACAATACTGCTAAAGAGATTTGGCACTTTTTGGCTGAATTATTTTTGCAACAATCGCAGGCGCGCAAGTCTCTCTTGCTTGGCCAACTTCAAAACCTGAATAAAACGAAACAATCTATCTTTGAATACCTTCAACACATAAAAACCATTGCTGATTGCCTTGCTGCAACCAACCATAAAGTTTCCGATTCAGATATTGTTACCAATACTCTCAATGGTCTCGGACCTGAATACCGTCAATTTATCATTGCTATGGAAACCCGAAGTGAGCCTATCAAATTTTCTGCATTAAGATCTCTTCTTTTAAGCCATGAACAACGACTAATACATGAGAATCAACTTCGACCTGTTGAACAACAACAACAAGATCGCTCAAATGCCGTATGTCAAATTTGTTTGAAGCCCAATCACACAGCGAACAATTGCTACTTCAGGTATACACCATCCCGAAACAGCAAAGCTTTCTCAACAATTTGCTGGTCTTCTTCTTGCACCACAGGCTATTCCACAATCACCTACTCTACCCGATACACAATGGATTCCGGATTCCGGCGCCAAAACTCATATGACATTCGAGCCAATTCTGCTTCATCAATCTCAAGCCTACAATGGTTCTGATCAAGTCTATATCGGTGATGGTAAGCCCTTGCATATTCAGAAAATTGGTTCATCGGATTTGTGCACACCATCAACAAATTTAAAACTCAATAATGTCTTATTAGTTCCGAAAATTACTCAAAATCTTATTTCAGCGGCTCAACTCACTCACTCGATATAGAGGTACTAGTCGTAGTGGGTTTGATACTATCCATGGAGGTTTTGGTTTTGGACAAAGGAATGAAGTAGGTGACTCGATTCTAGATTTTGCCTTATATTATGGCTTGATCTTAGCAAACACCTGGTTTAGGAAAAGAGAGTCTCACCTTATCACTTTTAGGAGCGGATCAAGTGCCAGTCAAATAGACTTTTTTTCTGACGAGAAGAATAGATAGAACTTGTTGTATCGACTGTAAGGTAGTGCCAGGTGAGAGTGTAACCACTCAACATAGACTTTTAGTTTTATATTTTCGATTTAGAAAAGGGCCTAGGAAGATTAGACGTAAGGTAGAGCCTAAAATTAAATGGTGGTGATTGAAAGAAGGTAACCAAAAGGCTTTTATAGATCGTATAGTCCAAGAAGCGGATTGACAGTCGGAAGATAATTCAGACAGAACAAGGAACAAAATGGCTAGTTATACCAAGAAGATAGCTAGAGATCTACTTGGTGAGTCGAGAGGTGGTGCTCCACCATCTAAGGACACATCATAGTGGAATGAAAAAGTAAAGGCTGCTATTAAAATTAAAAGGGATTCTTATAAAGATCTGAAGAAAAGTAGAAATGTGGAGAGATTTGAGAAGTATAAAATGGCTAAAAAGGAAGTTAAGAAAGCTGTTCGGGAAACTAAATCTAAGGTCTACAAGGAGGTGTACGAGAAATTAGACACTAAAGAGGCTAAAAATGATATACCCCGGATTGCTCGGATGCGGGAAAGAAAGACTAGAGACTTATGTGCGGTGAAGTGTGTCAAAAATGAAATCCAGAAGATTTTAGTTCGAGATGAGGATATCAAGGAAAGATGGAGAGATTATTTTGACAGATTGTTCAATAAGAGCTTTACTAAGAATTTAGATGGACTTGTCATTCAATCTCAAGATATAAACCGTAATTTCATGCGTAAAATAAGACTATCTGATGTTAAAGAAGCTTTGAACATAATGAATTTAAGAAAAGCGGTTGGTCCTGACGGGATTCCTATCGAGATTTGGAGATGCTTAGAAGAAATAGGTGTTAAATGGCTGACAAATATGTTTAATAAGATTTGGCAGACAAAAAAGATGCCAAATGAATGGAGGAAAAGTATCCTTGTACCTATCTATAAGAACAAGGGTAACATTCAAAGTTGCTCAAACTACCGTGGAATAAAACTTATGTGTCACACCATGAAACTTTGGAAGATAGTGATTGAACACAGGCTAAGGAAGGATATTAAGATAACAGATAACCAGTTTGGATTCAAGCCTAGACGATCGACGACAGAGGCTATTCATTTGCTTCGTCAACTTATCGAGCGTTTTCGAGAGAGGAGAAGAGATTTGCATATGATATTTATTGATTTAGAAAAAGCGTACGACAAGGTACCTAGAGAGGTATTATAGGGGACAATGATGAAGAAGGGGGTCCCCGTCAAGTACATTGACATAATCAAGGATATGTATGATGGAGTAGTGGCAAATGTCAGAACTTGCGGAGGCTTAACGAGTGATTTTCCGATTACAATTGGTTTACATCAAGGATCTGTATTAAGTCCATTCCTGTTTACCATCATGATGGATGAGCTTACTAGAACTATCCAAAATGAGTTACCTTGGTGTATGCTATTCGCTGATGATATTGTTCTAGTAAATGAGATGAAAGCAGGGGTTAATGCCAAATTGGAATTATGGAGGCAAACATTGGAATCTCGGGGATTCAGATTGAGCAGGTCCAAGACAGCATATATGCATTGCAAATTTAGTAACCAGAGAAGTCAAAACCAGATTGGTATAACATTGGAAGGGCAAGAGATATCACCGAGCGACCAGTTTAGATATCTAGGTTCCATCATCCAAAAGAATGGGGAGATCGATAGTGATGTTAATCAAAGGATCCAAGCTGGTTGGTTGAAATAGAGGAGTGCAACAGGGATTTTGTGTGATCGTAACTTTCTGTTAAAATTGAAAGGGATGTTTTATCGGAGCGCTATTCGGCCTGCCTTATTATATGGTACAGAATGCTGGGCTCCTAAGAAGTATCATACAAAGAAGATGCACGTAGCGGAGGTGCGCATGCTTCGTTGGATGTGCGGTAACACTAGAAAAGATAAGGTGCGAAATGAGGATATTCGTGCAAAAGTTGGTGTAGAGAAGATGCGGGAAAACCGGCTAAGATGGTTTGGTCATGTGCGACGCAGACCTATGGAAGCACCGGTTCGACAAATAGAGACTCTCGATATGGGCAATGGCAAAAGGGTAAAAAGGAGACCGAAGAAAACATGGATGGAGGTGATACGAAACGATATGGTTGCCAAAAGACTCAATGAAAGTATATTGTTCGATAGGAGTGAGTGGAGGCGGAGGATTCATGTGCTAGACCCGACGTGATTCTCATGTTGGTTCATGTAGCCTACCCTATATGCTTGGGATAAAAGGCTCAGTTGTTGTTGTTTGCTATCAACAATCTGCGCACAGGAACTCGAATACTTCAGGGACCAATTGAGCAAGGGCTTTATCCGATTCATTCTCAAGCTTTGAAAAGAGTATCTTTCTTTGGCACAAAGGTATCTACAGAGGTTTGGCATATGCGTCTTGGGCATCCGTCTAGCAAAGTACTCTCTATGCTAAGAAATAAAGTAGATGTTTGCAATTTTTATCAGTTAATAAAACTTGTGTTGCTTGCAACCTAGGAAAAAGCTATAAACTTCCTTTTAGAAGGTCTGTAAGAAAATCTCATGCACCTTTAGATTTGATACATTGTGATATATGGGGACCTGCCCCTACTATTTCTGCTGGTGGACATCGATATTATATTTTGTTTGTTGATGATTTTTGTCGGTTTAGTTGGATTTATCCTATGGCTTTTCGTTTTGAAAGTTTAAGTTGCTTCAAGCATTTCAGGCGTATGGCTGAAAATTGAAAACAACTTTAGAGAGGGTGAATAAGAATTTATGGCAAACTCACTGCAAATATGCGGATTTAAGAAATTTTGCAGTGGAATATAAATTAGAGTATATAAATAAAACAATTTCACAAACACAGAGTGCACAAAAAGTAAATGACACAGAGATTTGTTAACTGGTGTTCACCAACTCTGTGGCTAATCTGCGTCTGAGAACTCCTGCTTAGGATAACTCACTATTTAGTGACTTCTTACGGGTGGAGAAACGTAGATCTTTCCCCAGACTCAGATCTTAAAACCTTTACACTTGCAGACGGTGAACATCTAGACTTTTTCCCAAAGGCTCAAGTCCGAAACCCTTTACAATGTGAATATCTTAGACCTTTCTTCACTAGGTCATACAAGTAAGATTTTAATAAATCTTTATAGAACCAACTATACAATCCTATTGATCTTAAAGGATAAATAAAGTTTCAAATCAAAAGAGAATGGATTATGTTTTGGAGATTAAGAAACATTTAAAAACTGATACGAAAAAGTTTTTCAAAAGATTAAGAAAAGTTTAAAAACAGAACCTTTTTCGACAATTTAGAGATCTTTCTATTCTAAAAAATAGAAAGATCTAAATCCCTGAAAGATCTCTTCTCTCAAAAAGAGAAGTAAAAACTTAAAAACGGGAGATTGGCAGAGTTTTCATGAAAGGATTAAAGAATGAGAGATTCAAGGCAAAATAGCAAAAGTTAAATTCGTGAGATGTGAAAACACTTTGAAAATGGGTTCTTTATATAGAAATTGAGAAAGTGGCAGTTGGGACAGTTAGAATACAACAACGACAACAACTGAGCCTTTTATCCCAAGCTTATGGGGTAGGCTACATGAACCTGTAAGTCTACGGTAGCGCCCCGGCCCTCATTCTGACGCCAAACGCGGAACAAAAACTTTTATAACTGGCGATATCGCATACTATAACCCAGATCTTGCCATTAACACTAAACTAATAAACTTTAAAGAGGTAGAAAGGCTATATCGATCGATCTGAGTCCTTCGGTCTTTAGCCATCATCCCACGCTCCCCGCGGCAACTCCGATTTCCTGTCTCCTCATCGAGGTGGCACCACATCAACGGATCTTTAAACGGGCTCCCGCCTCTATACCGAGGCAACTCGTTCATCAAGTCTGCTAAAAGAGATGACCAAGATGAAATAGAGAATGAGTAGAATACTTTGTCTCAAACACCCTAGGGTTCTCATCACATGGGAGGGTTAGGGTGGAGGTTGAAGAAGATGCTAAGAGTTGGAAATGGTGAACTCAAGAAAACTTATCAAGAGAGAAAGAACTCAAGCATAAAACTTATTGTCTCTCTCTCTCTCTCTCTCTCTCTTGTGAATAGATATATAAGGTTGAGAAAGAAAAATATCTCAAGAAAATATCTCCTTAAATATCTAAACCCAAAACAAAACACATTAATTCTTTAATGACTCACTAGATGACTCATTACATGAGTCATTAGTGAACATTCTAGAATTAATGAGTCATAAGAATGAGTCACCCTTTCCAAAACCAATAATCATTTAAACTAAAATGATTAATCCAAAAAGAAATGCATCTTCTAAAATATTCTCGTAACGGATTACGAAAATACCCCTCACCTGTATATACATACCTGTATCCGTATTCCGACCGAATACGAATACGAGAGACTAAAATATTCTGACTCAATATAATACATGGATCCGGCATAAACCAAAGCCCACCAGTATTATCTGTCCGAAATATGACACGTGCACAAATGCACGTGCATTTTCGAACCCTGCCATAAAACCATACGGCCTCTACAACGTTTCGCCCGAACTTGGGAAACTAACTGTGGGGGACCCTAAAGACTCGTCAGTACCCTGGCAGTGGGTTTAACCACAAGCACGTCAGCGGCACTAGCTACGCGTAACGGCTGCCCATGTACTGACTGAAAGGGAAGCCTGATGAGCGAACTCATCCTGGAACCTTACTTAGCCTATTAGTGACAATATACATACAGTCCGGTCCATTCGTCTATGAGTATCGCATATCGGGCCTAGGGGGCTGGTAACGTCAGACCCCCAATAGTGGTATAGGTCGTGTCGGAGAGTAGCCCTGAACACCCTGAGAAACTACTGGAATACTTACCAATAATTCTCACCTGCCTTGGCCAAGGACTTGGTGTAATGGCTCTCCTAGACACAGCACGATCTCACCCCCAATACCGGGAGAGATGAATCCCCTGCCGATCCGCTCACTTGCCTCCATATGGCTCGGGACTGTACCCAAAAAAACCCTGTTTGCACGACTCCTTTGAGCCGTGGTAGTGTAGAAATCAAAGCACAGTGGGAACTCACACGAGACAAATGACGACCTCAGGTCGATGAACTAACCTGTACACATGTCACCAGGGAACTGCTATCTGACGCTAGGTATAATACCAACTAGCAGGTTCCCGGCAAGTCATGTCCGGTGTACTCATAACCCAATGAGCACCTGTATACATCTTAGGTGATCCAACTGACACCAATGGCTTGTGAGACCGGCCACCGCCCCTCGTCGGGGTCTCGACTGTATACACTAGTCTACTCCGGAGTATCGATGCCCTGTCTCGAAAACTCCCACGACTAGGGACCACTTTTAAGGATGTGCTTATGGACTACCCAACTCTCACGTATATGATCGCCATCATACTATTGGTAGTCAAGAAGGATCCTAAGGGCTCTATCAACGTGTAATAGTGATCATGTCACCTAAAACTGTACATGACTGATGAAGGCAAACCAGATAGCATACTATCATCTTGAGTAAGACTGTCCTACCGGTATAGGTCATCCCTCAATCTTTGCAATCACGTACCTGCGATCCAATAATTGACTTTGAGGACACTATATCCAACAATCTCCCACTTGCATTTAAGGCTAATTATTGCGATGTCGCATACTCACAGCCCGTGTGATACCGAACACCCAACTCCTCTACTAATCAGTTTCACAAAGCTCGTTTGTAAAACTCTTGTGTTCGAGAAATAGCCTCAATGAGTGGATCCGCCCTGATGTTTCTTTCCATGTCTCTCTTAATCACAAGTTGGCGGAGAAAGCCATCTCCCGAATTGAGTAATACCTATCTTAGAACATGTCTGGATATCTGATGGGACCTAGTTCATAAATGAACTTCAAATCCAAACTTCTTAGACTGTATCGTCAACTGAACCTAATCAGTATACAGCACCATGCCTCCCACAATATCCTCTTGGACCACCTGTCCATAATACTGCCCCTCGTTAGAGGGTAAACTATAACTCTGACAATCACTCTGTCATCCATGTCACCTTTGAAGCCTGGAATGATAATCGTCTCCCGAAGGAGGCTGTCGTCATCAAATCCCTAGAACATCCACTTATGTTCTAAAACTGCTTCCTTATGTTTCTCCAGGATTGGATTAATATAAACTTATTCCATCTAGTGCAAAAACAACATCTGGTGTGGTACTTGACATCTCATGATCGACTCAATTGCCTATGCAAGTGATATGCCAATCATGCACATCCCTCTCCCCTTTAGGCTGTAAGACACCTTTAGAGAGGGAGACTCCATTACCTGCAGGTATACCACCATGTCAGGAGTCATCTATTTTAAATACCATTAGAATACTATCAAAGTATCCATATTGGGAAACTACCCAAATCTAGATCTAAAACCAGAGATCTAGCAACCAGAATGTCAGATATTATATCCATATCCTTTGTGGAGAAATAACTGTGTGACAACCACAGTATAACTGATCGTAGTTTAGGAATTTTACTTCCTACTCTGTGTATGTCATCCAAATACCAGGACATCACACCCTACTACCTTCTTAACAGATCCATCCTCAATTCTGATGAAGTCAAAGCCATGACTGTCATATCAAAATTAGATGATCTATCTCCGCTATATCTGCTCTAGTCTATAAATAGACATAAGCTACTTGCCTACTATGCTTCCGCTGCTCCCACTGACCACAACAACCCTCTGGCAGAATAATATATACGTGCACTTCTAAAGCTAGTTTAGAACGACGCTATACTTAACCTCCTGCCGGGTCTCATAGCCTGGAACAACAGTAGTGTCAAGTCTGGGTGAACAAGAACCTCCCTGTCACCATCCTTGAGGCTACCGGAGTACCTCTCGGGTGCCTGAGGTTACCCACCATATCTGCGGAGTGGCTATTGGAATGTCAAACCTGATTGAATCTTTAGGTCCTATTAAATTTTCCGTAATCGTTTGCGGTTCTGGAATCACTTCCAGTTCTACCATACTCCCACTACTGTTTTCTGAAAAAATCCATTTTACTAAAACTGTGGCGAGTCAAGAATAATATCACCATTGATCTTCCAGATGGTAGAAAGTCAACCCTCGTCATAGCCTGGGCCAACCCACAAACTGCCATTACAGAAACGTGTCTTGAGTTATCCAGAGTCTGGTTTTAATCATAAGCCGGAAAACTCCCCGTACCTTAACATCGTTAAGATATGAACCATTTTATATCCAATATAGAAACTTTGGCACTTATTTAATTGGAACCATATTCAAATCAAGCAACTGTCTCCAGTGCTTATCAACTTAATGGAGAGAGGCTAATCAGAATTACTCAACTTAGGAACGCATCCAATTATGAGTAACCCGAAAGAGAAACAAGTTTCTCAAAACTATTACTATCAACTGAATACCAATCACAAGTATCTACATCTTCGATCACCCTGAAGAATCCCAATACTTGCGACACCTGGTTCTCTACTTTATTCTTATACCTATAACTTCCCAAAACTTAGACATCGTATTTCAACGAAACACTTGTCTAACAACTAAAGAAGTCACAAGTAAGCAGAACATAGTACGAGGACCAATCCCTTTGTCCCGATGGACACTGGACAGCATACAATACTCTGTATGAGTCCCCTGAGTCGAATAACTCAAAACCTGTGCATCGTAGGTTGAAAATTGTACTTATGGTTAAGAACTACTCCGCTATTCAATGCTCCTTACCCAATCGACAAATGATATAGGTAAATGTCACGGACATAATTTCAAAAAGTTATATCTCACTTTATAAAAATAAACGTACAAATATATCAGTTTGAAATTGGTGCACAACAACGGATACTCAAAACCAAATACTTGTCGTCCGGCAAAACCTAGGCGACTTCCTCAAATATCACCAATTACAACGAATTCCGATATAATGAGAATGATCACCTTATTCCCAATAACTTACTCCCACTCATTATCTGTAAAACCATACAGATGTGAGAATCATACCTGGTAAATACATACCCTGGAGTAAGTATCTAAACGGGAAATCAGTTTTCCTTTAACAATGTACAATGAAACTGAAACATGAAAATGTTTCGTAGGGGTATCCTGGTATTCCTAGTAATGACTCATCCATAATCCAATTCATGACTGTAACCGTATATTTATTTGCCATTTCTCCAAATCCCTTTATTTGTCTTTATTCATTACCTTCTGTACACCCCCTTTAGGCTAAGTGGTTTTCTTCCTTCCTTACTGTTCTGCACCAGCCTATGGTTTGGAAGAGAACTATCCAGTAAGCATAATAGGTGTACTCTCCTAATCCTAGGAGTACTCGCAACCTGAGAGAAGGTGATGATAAAAGACAACTGAATAATACCTTATTCTATTTCTCCCGAACTGGGGAAAAAAGCAAAGGTGAAGTAGGAGTGGCGATGAAGTACGTGGTTTGGTCGTGAATGATAGCAGTCGCAATTTACTTTGCCCTCTTTCTAATCCCTTTATTTTGTCTTTACTTATTACCTTCTGTACACCCTACTTAGGCTAATTGGTTTTCTTTATTCCCTACCTTTCGGCACCTGCCTATGGTTTGGAAGAAGACTATCCAATAAGCGTAATAGGTGTACTCTCCTAAACCAAGGAGCCCTCGCAACCTGAGAGAAGGTGATAGTAAAAAAACAACTAAATAAATCAATTCAATTTCTCCTGAACCTGGATCCATTCTAGAAGAAGTCCCTCCGAGTTCGTATATAACCATACGATGGATCTATCTAATGGAAGTGGATGTTCGTAGTGATACGAGGTGTTCTGAGAAATGCAAAGGGTAAAAGGAGCGGCAATGGCTTATTGTCACGACCCGAAAGTACGGAACGTGACCGGCACTTAAATTACGAAGCGTCAAGAAGCGCATCGTAATCTAAGTAAGCCGAAACCCAGAAATCTAAACCATATAAAAGAAGAAGTAAAGGAAAACATATAGGAAAACAAGTTTAGAAAAAACAAGATCAAATTTTTTCAAAAATTTCGGCAGAGTCTCCTTTGTAAAAACTGGCCCCAAACGGGTACAAACAAGTATAATATATACAAACGATAAAATAGCATCCCCAAGCAGGAGCTAGCTCTACGCCAACAGGCGGAAACAACAACACCAAGCACAATAATATACAACGCCAAAGGGCGAGGCTCAAAACTCAAAAGAAAACAAATCCACCAAACCATAATAATACATGTGCGACTCTAAGGTCGAAATAAATAACTGGTCCTTTAAACTATCAAGTAATACAAGTTTGGTTGATGGAGCTTACTAGATACCAATAAAATAATAAAAGTACAATGGCGGTCCTGATACAAGTGAACCAACCTACCGTGCAAATCACCCTGAATGAAAAGATGTGCCAGCAAGCTGCCAAAGAAACCTGTACAACGAACCTGTAATAAAAATTGGCACAACGGGGGTGAGTTGCTAACTCGTGAGTAGAAGACATCTGCGAAAAGAAATCGAATGCACGACGCTGTCCTAGGTCATAATAATATACTAATATATTACTAGTCATCTAGTAAATGGCAGGGTAATAAACTACGTGTAAGTGCAAATGCTCCGTGCTCGTGTCAGTGCCTCAAATAGTAATATGTCCTGTGAATGAGTATGCATGCACCATGAATGTAAAACAATCAATCCTGAAATCTGGATATTTCTGTATAAGAAATCATTAACTTTTATCCTGGTAAAATTTGTATAGAAATCTGAAATATCATCGATGAAATCCATGGAAATCCGTGTCAAGCATCGACACAAAACATGTAAATCTTAAGTCTCAATACCTCATAGTCTCAATATCTCATAGTCTCAATATCTCGGGCTCCGTCAGTCCGGATCGGCCCATA
Source organism: Agapanthus africanus (assembly GCA_030015575.1). Classification (NCBI taxonomy): domain Eukaryota; kingdom Viridiplantae; phylum Streptophyta; class Magnoliopsida; order Asparagales; family Amaryllidaceae; genus Agapanthus; species Agapanthus africanus. The sequence goes on from CM057342.1 coordinate 365,692,374, forward strand.
TCATCAAATCTCACGACAACGATCGGTATCCTCCGGATATCCGCCTCGCCAGACATCACCGGTAGGTAGTCTTCCCCTGCCAGGCTCATCGTCTACAACTCGATCTTCTTGCCCCGGGGTACCATACCGGGCCCACCATGTACCGAGACGGTTCATCCACTCCTCGAATCGGGTCTCGAAATCCAACAGAAAACAAGAAATCTCATGGTGGACGACACATACATCACGAGAAAACCGAAACTTATATTTTAAAAAGAAAGGGGGAGAGAGAGAGAAAAGTTTTATATATATTCTTGCGGTTTTCCCCAAAATCCAGAAATCTCATAGAAAATCCCAAAATCATAAGTATATAATATGTGTCGCATATGCCCCACAATACTACATGATAATCATGAAAATGTGAATGCATGAAATGTCTAAGTAATAAATGCCATGTCTAGACTAACACCTGAGAGTAATCACAATATTATATCGATCTAGTTTTTAGCTGATTATATCAACAAAAGATAATATGTTCTAAAGTGTACGTGACATAGCAATTACCGATGATGTGTGTGTGAGCCGGCAAATAAGTGTACGTGGAACATGCGCATCATCGGTATGGTGCTGGTGTCCTAACAGGCAGAGTTTCATATTAACTACAGAAATATATATATGAACATGCAACGTGATGATTATAATCTGAATATAAAGGTAAAATGTATACTAACTACTCATTTGGAATATACATATCCAACTACAACTATATGACTCGAACCTAAACTTTTATCTATCTAATGTTGGAGATAGTGCCCTCAGAGTCAATTATTAGGTCACAGGTACGTGATTGTAATGATTGAGGGAGGACCTATCCCGGTAGGACAGTCTTACTCGAGATGATAGTATGCTATCTGGTTTACCTTTATCATCGTGTACTGTTTTAGGTGACCTGACATGTCGCTATTACACGTTGATAGAGCCCCTAGGATTCTTGCTTGACCACCAGCAGTATGAGGGCGATCATATAAGTGGGAGCTGGGGGTCTACAAGCATATCCTTAAAAGGTCCCTAGTCGTGGGAGTTTCGAGACCGGGCATCGATACTCCATTAGTAGACTAGTGTATACAGTCGAGACCCCGACGAGGGGCGGTGGCCGGTCTCACAAGCCACTGGTGTCAGTTGGATCACCTAAGATGTATACAGGTGCTCATTGGGTTATGAGTACACCGGACAGGACTCGCCGGGAACATGCTAGTTGGTCATATACCAGACGTCAGATGGCAGTTCCCTGGTGACATGTGTGCAGGTTAGTTCATCGACTTGGGGATCGTCATTTGTCTCGTGTGAGTTCCCACTGTACTTTGATTACTACCCTACCACGGCTCAAAGGAGTCGTGCAAACAGGTTTTAGTTGGGTACAGTCCCGAGCCACATGGAGGCAGTGAGCGTATCTTCAGGGGTTCGTCTCTCCCGGTATTGGGGGTGAGGTCGTGCTGTGTCTAGGAGAGCCATTACACAAAGTCCTTGGCCAAGGCAAGGAGATTTACTGGTAGGTATTCCAGTAGTATCTCAGGGTGTTCTGGGCTACACTCCGACACGACTTGTACCGCTTTTGGGGGTCTGACTTTTACCAACCCCCTAGGCCCGCCATGCGATGCTCATAGACGAACGGACCGGACTACACGGATATTGTCACTGACAGGCTCAGTAGGGTGTCAGGATGAGTTCGCTCATCGACGTCCCTTTTGGTCAATAGCTGGTGGCCCGTTACGTATTGGCTTATACCTCTGACGGGCTAGTGGTTAAATCCACAGCCATTGTATTGACGAGTCTTTAGAGTCCTCCACACTTTCAGTTACTCAGCTTTCGGGCGAAACGCTGTAGAGGCCGTATGGAGATATGGCAAGGTCCGATCAGATACGTGCGGTATTGCACGGATCAGGATCGGACGGTTTGTACTAGTAGCCGTATAGGATTATGGCAGGGTTCGATCAGATACGTGCGGTATTGCACGGATCAGGATCGAACGGATAATACTAGCCGGCTTTGGTTTAAGCCGGTCCTAGTTTAGTACAGTGTAGATTTTGTCTCTTTGCATTTGTATCCGGACGGAATACAAATGCGGGTGTGTATGCACAGTATCGGGGTTTTCCTGTAATTTATTACGGGACCAGTTTTCTGGAGTTGCCAGTTTGCATTCTGTTCCGGCCGGTTTTCCTTTGTTCTTTCCCGGCCGGACTTTTCCGATGGAGGGGGTAATTTGCAGTTTTGCAAATTACATTTGTGGAGGGGTTTTATTGCAAAAGGGTTTGATATGATAAGAATCTTTTCTTTTGCACCATGCTTTTGTTTTAATATGATTTGATTGAATGAGGATGAGATTTGAAAGAGTATGGTGTGATTTGAAATGAAGTATGGTGTATGTTTCTTTGACCTTGGATGTGGTCACCATTTTTTTGATCCTACACTCACCTCCCTTTGTTTTTCCTTCCCACCAATTTCCTACTTGATTGGGCCGGCCACATTTTGGTGAGAGTGAGAGAGAATGGTTCATTTTTGTATGAGGAAATTTCATGATCTCATTTTTTATCTTGCACACAAAACCTTCTCACCTCTCCAAAGTTCTTCTTGATTCCTCCATCCAAAGGCAACAAACCCCAAAGAGACAAGTAGCCTCTACACTACACTTCCTACAGCAAATCTTGGACGCGTCGATTCGCCAGCTTCGCGCCCGAGTTGCCTCGGTATTGAGGTGGGAGCCCGTAAAAGCTACAGGCGATGTGGTGCCCTTTCCGACGAGGAGGAGACGGACGGAGATCCCGCGAGGAGATCGGAGTGGAGATGAAGACCGGAGGACTCGGATCAGTCGGTACATCTCTTCCCTTTCTTGTAGATGGTTTAGACTTGTTAATGGTTCGATCCGGAGTTTAGTGCGCGGTGGTGCCGGTTTGCTAAGTCCGCAAAAATTTAAGTTATTCACCGCTTCCGCATTCCGGCGTCGGATTGACGGCCGGGGCGCCGCCGTGCACTTACAGTGGTATCAGAGCCTCACCATTAACTTAGTCTAGCTTTGTGTAATGTGTTTGCATTTCCGATCGATCAAAAAGTTCCAAAACTGCATTTTACCCACGACAGTTTCTGTTGAAATTTTTCAGTCTCGAAAATTTTTTCAGGTTGTAAAATATTGATGTACTGGAAAATCTAAGAGTTCTGTAAAAATTTGACGAAGTAACTCCACAGTTGGAGCGCGGAACCGCCGCGAAAACCACCTTTGTGCGGCCCTTCCGCCGCGCACTATTCACATCACTTCACCATTTTTTTACAGAGGCCTTCTGGGCTTAAAATATGGGCTTTGGAATATTAAAGTTGGGCCAATTGTTTCTGTGAGTGCTACAGTTTTCTTTGGGGCCCACTTGTTAATTGTTTGATCAATCGGAAATTTTTTAAACACATTTTTTCACAGTATTTACATTATATCTGCGACCGTGAATGTCACTCGATCGGTAAATCCGGTCTAACTGCTATAGCCCGGTTAGACGGATTTGCGAACGTGACTTTCACGTTGATGTTCTATGTATTTGCTGTGATGTTGCGGATCGGTCGTGGGGGATAGCCTGGATGCAATGCTAGTACAGTGTTTTTGTATTATGTACATTTGATATTGCGGGGCGAGCGTCCGACATGTGGACTGCCGTCACTGCCTGTTTGTATTATTCTTTTGGGGCACGACCTGGTTGCGGTCGATGTACCCGGTGTATGTATATTTTACTTTCTGTACTAGGATTGCCCCGCGGAGGGGTGCACGGATAGCCGGGTTCTGGAGGGCAACAAGCCCGCATCTCATGGCATTGGGACGGAGGGGGCTTCACTCCAGGATTGGCGGACTATTCGCCGCACTCGTAGGGGGTACAGGTTGACCCAGGAGGGGTGCCCAAGTGACCGGATTCCGTGAAGTGCTGGGTGGTCCATTCACGGTGCTGAAGGGGGCTGCCTCGCTTCAGGTTTTGGCGGGTGACTTGCCGCGCCCGTAGGGGTCTAGGTTTTCATTGCACAGGCTATCCACACGACCAGGGGAACGTCGGGTTTCAGCGGCTCTGTGAAACCCGGGGATCCCAGATATCTGTATTGTTTCTGTGATGCTGTTCATTCTCTGTGATGTTGCATTTTATTCACGCCTTGAGCGAATATAATATATTGGTATATATATTAGTAGATGTTGTATATGTTTTGCATCCGCGCTAGTCCAGTCCCCGCTCTGTCGTTAGTTAGCTAACCTAACGGGTAATGACGGGACCCAGTGGCGAATGCGGATGGCATATACGTACGTCAGTATATTTTCGTTCTTTGTGGTGTGATCAATTGATGGGACTGCGTTGATTCGGATCAATGCAAGTTAAAACAAACCTAATCTGATGTTGTTGGAACACTTTTCAAAAAGCTGTTATTGCAAGGACGTTCATTTCTGTTTTGCATCGTGGTATTCATTTGGAATATCCTGCTCCTCAGTCGACGAGGCAAGGGCCGAGATCCCTTCACCGGGAGTGACCCCTTGGACAGAAGTTTGCGTCAGGGCATTAACTTCACTATAGCCGATTACTTTTGCTTTGCACCGTGGTATTCAGTTGGAATATCCTGCACCTCATTCTACGGGGAAAGAGCCGAGATCCCTTCACCGGGAGTGACCTCTTTAGTAAAGGTTTTCGTCACTATATTTTCTAAAAAGCTATCAGTTCCTTCAACGATATCAAGTTCATTACGTTAAAGGTTTTCGCCAGAAACCATTCGTAGCCCTCCGTCGTTTCATATGGGTAGTCAATAGTATTCAAGCTGTGTTTGTTGGCCAAAGTCAAGGCACAGTGTTTGGTAGCTGTTGGTTATTCATATGCAGCATAGATAGATGCGTTGGTTTGGAACAGTCGTACTGCCTTGTTGGCCAAAGTCAAGGGTATGTACGGGTGGATTCAAATTAACCTGGAGAATGACGGGCAGAACTTGACATGTGACTTATGATTTGTTGGCCAAAGTCAAGGTCATAAGAGCATGGGGCAGAAATCACATCGGGAGTTTCAAAAGTACTGAAACTTGCCAGATATGCGCATACCTTCTGGAGTGTGATACCGTGAGCGGATTCCGTCACGTTGTCATGCGATGAGAGTTGGATCCCGATTCCCACTGATGAGTTAGTTTACTCCTCGGGTAACCCCGACTAATTCTTCTTTCAGGTTTGGAGGAGAATTTGAGGTACAGTGGGAGGATTCCAGATTAGATAAATTGGTAACCATTCTGATCTAGGTTAGAGTGCACGCTGAGTGTTTCTTCTCTCTCTCTCTCTGGCAGCGACCATTTGACCCGACCCTAAGACTTTGACTCAGTGACCAAGTTGACCGAACCTTCTTTAACACAGGCTTTTGGATTGTCAGAGTTGCAGACCTTATTGCCACTCCTACTTTTACCCTTTTCTCCAGGACACCCCGTTTTACTACGAACGTCCACTTCCATTGGACAAAACCATCGTATGGTTAGATACGAACTCGAAAGAATTTATTCGAGGATGGTTTCCGGTTCTGGAGAAAACGGATAGGATTATTCAGTTGTCTTTTCCTTTTACCCTCTCTCAGGTTACGAGTACTCCTTGGTTTAGGGGTAGTACACCTATTACGCAAATTGGATTGTCTTCTTCCAAACCTTAGGCTGGTGCCGACCGGTAGGGAATGAAGAAAACCAATTAGCATAACGATGGTGTGCAGAAGGTATTAAGTTCAGACAAAGCAAGGGATTAGTAGGAGGGCAAAATAAATTGCAACAGATATTTCACGACCAAACCAAATATTTCGTTACCACTCCCACATCACCTTTGTATTTCTCCAGGACACTCCGTATCACTACGAAGATCCACAGTTTATTTGGATATTCCATCGTATGGTTATATACGAACTCGAAAGGAACTTGTTCCAGTTCGGGGATGGATCCTGGTTCAGGAGAAATAGGAATAAAGTACATTCAGGTGTCTTTTATCTTCACCTTCTCTCGTGTTGCGAGTGTTCCTAGGATTGGGACAGTACACCCATTATGCTTATTGGATAGTCTTCTTCCAAACCATAGGCTGGTGCCGAACGGTAGGGAAGGAAGAAAACCATTTGGCCTAAAAGGGTGTGCAGAAGGTAAAGACTAAAGACATATGAAGGGATTTGGAGAGGTGGCAAAGAACTATACGGTTACAGTCGTAAATCTGGAAGAGGCATTACTAGGAATACCAGAATACCCCATCGGAACATTTCGATGTTTCAGTTTCACTGTGTAATGTTAAAGGAAAACTGATTTCCCGATTAGATACTTACTCCAGGGTATGTATTTACCAGGTACGATTCTCACATCTGTATAGTTTTACAGATGATGAGTGGGAGTAAGTTATTGGGAATTGGGTGATCATCCTCATTATATCGGGATTCGTTGTAATCGGTGATATTTGAGGAAATCACCTGGGTTGTTTGCCGGTCGGCAAATATTTGGTTTTGAATATCCGCTGTTATGCACCAATTTCAAATTGATATATCTGTACGTCTATTTTCATAGAGTGAGATATACCTTTCTGAAATTATGTCTACGACATTTACCTATATCAGTGGATGGTTAGGTAAGGAGCATTAAACAGCGGTGTAATTCTTCTTAACCATAAGTACAGTTTTCAACCTACGACACACAGTGAATGAGTAATCAGACTCAAGGGACTTTTACAGAGTATTGTATGTTGTCCAGGGTCCATCAGGACAGAGGGGATGGTCCTCGTACTATATTCGGTTTACTTATGACTCCTCTATTTTTAGACAGGTGTTTCGTGGAAACACAGGGTCCGAATTTGGAGAAGTTTTATGTATTTGAATAGAGTAGAGAACCAGGTATGGCAAGTATCAGGATTCTTCAAAGAGATCGAAGATATAGATACTTGTGGTATTCAGTTGAAAGTAATGATTAAGAGAACTTGCTTCTCTTTCAGGTTACTCATAATTGGAAGTGTTCCTAAGTTGAGTAACGCTGATCCGCCTCCTTCCATTTAGTTGACATGCACTGGAGACAGCTGCATGATTTGAATCTAGTTCAATTAAATCAGTGCCTCTGGTTCTATATTGGATATAGAACAGTTCATATCTTAACGATGTTAAGGTACGGGGAGTTGTCCGGTTTATGATTAAAACCAGACACTGGACAACTCAAGGCACGTTTCTGTAATGGCTGTTTGTGGGTTGACCCAGGCTATGACGAGGGTTGACTTTCTACCATCTGGATGAACAATAGCGATATTGTTCTAGACTCGCCACAGTTTTATTAAAAAATGGATTTTTTCAGAAAGCAGTAGTGGGAGTATGGTAGAACTGGAAGTGATTCCAGAACCACAAACGATTACTGAAGATTTGATAAGGAACCTAAAGATTCAATCTGGTTTGACATTCCATTGGCCACTCCGCAGATAAGGTGGGTAACTTCAGGCACCCGAGAGGCACTACGGTAGCCTCAAGGACGGTGACAGGGAAGTTCTTGTTTACCCACAATTGCCATTGCTGTTGTTCCAGGTTACGAGACCCGGCGGGAGGATGAGTATAGCGTCGTTCTAAACTAGTTTTAGAAGTGTACGTCTATATGACTCTGCCAGAGGGTTGTCGTAATCAGAGGGAGCAGCGGAAGCATTGGTGGACAGGGAGCTTATGTCTATTTATAGACTAGAGCAGATGTAGCGGAGATAGATCATCTATTTCTGATGTGACAGTCATGGGTTTGACTTCATCAGAATAGGGGATGGATCTGTTGAGAAGGTAGTAGGGTGTGATGTCCTGGTATCTGGATGACATACACAGAATAGGAAAAGAAACTCCTATACTACAATCGGTTGTACTTTGGTCGTCACACAGTTGTTTCTCCACATAGGAATTGGGTATTATATCAGACATACTGGTTACTAGATCTATGGTTTTAGATCTAGATTTGGGTGGTTTCCCAATCAGGGTACTTGACAGCATTCTAAGAGTATTTAGGGTGGACGACTCCTGGCACGGTAGTGTACCTGCAGGTAATGGAGTCACCCTCTCCAAAGGTGTCTTACAGACTAAAGGGGAGAGGGACGGGCATGATTGGCAGATCACTTGCTCAGGCAATTGAGTCAATCGTGAGATGTCAAGTACCACACCAGATGTTGTTCTTGCACTAGATGCAATAAGTTGACATTAATCCAATCCTGAAGAAACAGTCGGAAGCAGTTCTAGAACATAAGTGGATGTTCTAGGGAGATGATAACGACAGCCTCATTCAGGAGACAGTTATCATTCCAGGCTTCCAAGGTGACATGGACGACAAGGAGGTTGTCAGAGTTATAGTTTTCCTTCTGATGAGAGGCAGTATTTTGGACAGGTGGTCCAAGGCAATACTGAGGGAGGCATGGCGCGCAGGATACTGATTAAGTTCAGTTGACGATACAGTCTAAGAAGTTTGGATTTGGAGTTCATTTATGAGCTATGTCCCATCAGACATCCAGACACATTCTAAGACAGGTATTGCTCATTTCGGGAGATGGGTTTCTCCGCGAACATGAGATATAGAGAGACATAGAAAGAAACGTCAAAGCGGATCCACTCACTGAGGCTATTCCTCGAACGCAATAGTTTCGCAAACGAGCTTTGTGAGACTGACTAGTAGAGGAGTTGGGTGTTCGGTATCACACAAGCTGTGAGTATGCGACATCGCAATAATTAGCCTTGAGTGCAAGTGGGAGATTGTTGGAGATAGTGCCCTCAGAGTCAATTATTAGGTCACAGGTACGTGATTGTAATGATTGAGGGAGGACCTATCCCGGTAGGACAGTCTTACTCGAGATGATAGTATGCTATCTGGTTTACCTTTATCATCGTGTACTGTTTTAGGTGACCTGACATGTCGCTATTACACGTTGATAGAGCCCCTAGGATTCTTGCTTGACCACCAGCAGTATGAGGGCGATCATATAAGTGGGAGCTGGGGGTCTACAAGCATATCCTTAAAAGGTCCCTAGTCGTGGGAGTTTCGAGACCGGGCATCGATACTCCATTAGTAGACTAGTGTATACAGTCGAGACCCCGACGAGGGGCGGTGGCCGGTCTCACAAGCCACTGGTGTCAGTTGGATCACCTAAGATGTATACAGGTGCTCATTGGGTTATGAGTACACCGGACAGGACTCGCCGGGAACATGCTAGTTGGTCATATACCAGACGTCAGATGGCAGTTCCCTGGTGACATGTGTGCAGGTTAGTTCATCGACTTGGGGATCGTCATTTGTCTCGTGTGAGTTCCCACTGTACTTTGATTACTACCCTACCACGGCTCAAAGGAGTCGTGCAAACAGGTTTTAGTTGGGTACAGTCCCGAGCCACATGGAGGCAGTGAGCGTATCTTCAGGGGTTCGTCTCTCCCGGTATTGGGGGTGAGGTTGTGCTGTGTCTAGGAGAGCCATTACACAAAGTCCTTGGCCAAGGCAAGGAGATTTACTGGTAGGTATTCCAGTAGTATCTCAGGGTGTTCTGGGCTACACTCCGACACGACTTGTACCGCTTTTGGGGGTCTGACTTTTACCAACCCCCTAGGCCCGCCATGCGATGCTCATAGACGAACGGACCGGACTACACGGATATTGTCACTGACAGGCTCAGTAGGGTGTCAGGATGAGTTCGCTCATCGACGTCCCTTTTGGTCAATAGCTGGTGGCCCGTTACGTATTGGCTTATACCTCTGACGGGCTAGTGGTTAAATCTACAGCCATTGTATTGACGAGTCTTTAGAGTCCTCCACACTTTCAGTTACTCAGCTTTCGGGCGAAACGCTGTAGAGGCCGTATGGAGATATGGCAAGGTCCGATCAGATACGTGCGGTATTGCACGGATCAGGATCGGACGGTTTGTACTAGTAGCCGTATAGGATTATGGCAGGGTTCGATCAGATACGTGCGGTATTGCACGGATCAGGATCGAACGGATAATACTAGCCGGCTTTGGTTTAAGCCGGTCCTAGTTTAGTACAGTGTAGATTTTGTCTCTTTGCATTTGTATCCGGACGGAATACAAATGCGGGTGTGTATGCACAGTATCGGGGTTTTCCTGTAATTTATTACGGGACCAGTTTTCTGGAGTTGCCAGTTTGCATTCTGTTCCGGCCGGTTTTCCTTTGTTCTTTCCCGGCCGGACTTTTCCGATGGAGGGGGTAATTTGCAGTTTTGCAAATTACATTTGTGGAGGGGTTTTATTGCAAAAGGGTTTGATATGATAAGAATCTTTTCTTTTGCACCATGCTTTTGTTTTAATATGATTTGATTGAATGAGGATGAGATTTGAAAGAGTATGGTGTGATTTGAAATGAAGTATGGTGTATGTTTCTTTGACCTTGGATGTGGTCACCATTTTTTTGATCCTACACTCACCTCCCTTTGTTTTTCCTTCCCACCAATTTCCTACTTGATTGGGCCGGCCACATTTTGGTGAGAGTGAGAGAGAATGGTTCATTTTTGTATGAGGAAATTTCATGATCTCATTTTTTATCTTGCACACAAAACCTTCTCACCTCTCCAAAGTTCTTCTTGATTCCTCCATCCAAAGGCAACAAACCCCAAAGAGACAAGTAGCCTCTACACTACACTTCCTACAGCAAATCTTGGACGCGTCGATTCGCCAGCTTCGCGCCCGAGTTGCCTCGGTATTGAGGTGGGAGCCCGTAAAAGCTACAGGCGATGTGGTGCCCTTTCCGACGAGGAGGAGACGGACGGAGATCCCGCGAGGAGATCGGAGTGGAGATGAAGACCGGAGGACTCGGATCAGTCGGTACATCTCTTCCCTTTCTTGTAGATGGTTTAGACTTGTTAATGGTTCGATCCGGAGTTTAGTGCGCGGTGGTGCCGGTTTGCTAAGTCCGCAAAAATTTAAGTTATTCACCGCTTCCGCATTCCGGCGTCGGATTGACGGCCGGGGCGCCGCCGTGCACTTACATCTAACTCCCTAAGTAACTAAACTAAAGGAATTAATCGATCAGAAATAGGAATCCACCTAGGGTCTGAGTCCATATCTCTAATAGTCGATGATCCAGCCTCAATAGCGTCACGTACGTGGTACGACTTCCTCGAATCAAGAGTGCGGATCTATCATCACATCTATGCCTCGTACGGTAAAATCCATCCTACGGCATCCTAACATCGAGGTACGGGTCAAGTATCACCTACGTACATCATCATTCGTGTAAGCCCGCGGGGGCGCCCCGGCCGTCGATCCGACGCCGGAAACGCGGAAAACAAAAACTTTGCGAACTTTGCAAAACGGCACCGCCGCGGACTTTTCACCCGGATCGGGCCATTAACCTAGCTAGCTAGCAAAAAGAAAAGAGTAGAGATGCTATACCAAACGATCCGTGTCCTTCGGTCTTCGTCTCCACTCCTATCTCCCGCGGAATCTCCGTCACCTCCTCACTCGTCGGAAAGGGCACCACGTAGCCGGAATCTTTTACGGGCTCCCGCCTCTTGACCGAGGCAACTCGGGCGCGAAGTTGGCTAGCCGACGCGTCCAAGGCTTGCTATAGAATAGTGTAGTGAGTTGTCTCTTTAGGGTTTAAGGAAGTTGCCATGAAATGGTGGAGGTATTTGAGGAGGAGAATGAATGAAATGAAGCTTGGGATTATTGCAAGCATAAAAGCATGAAAATGAGATGAAGAATAAATCTAACACCAATCAACCTCTCTCTCTCTCTAGCCAAAGTGGCCGGCCCCTCTTTAGATGAAAATAGATTGGAGAGAGAAAAACAATATGATAAAGAATATATCAAAAGATAATCCAAACCTCACAAATCAATCCTTTTTCACTCATCTCAAATGAAAAGCAAAGAGATGGACAAGAATGGAATAACATGATGATGCAAGTCTCATCAAAAGCAACATATGCAAGAAAGCCCCTCACAACATGTTAATTGCGAACTTGCAATTAACACTCTCCATCACAAAGCCCGGTCGAGAAGGAATGAAAGAAAACCGGCCGGAACGGAATGCAAACTGGCAACTTCAGAAAACCGATCCCGTAATAAATTACAGGAAAACCCTGCAACTGCAAATACATGCCCGCATTTGTATTCGCACTGAACACAAACGCAAAGAGACAAAACTACACTATCTAATGCTAGTATCCGGCTTAAGCCAAAGCCGGCTAGTAAAAACCGTCCGATCATGATCCGTGCAATACCGCACGTATCTGATCGAACCCTGCCATATCTCCATACGGCCTCTACAGCGTTTCGCCCGAAACTTGAGTAACTGTCTGTGTGGTGGACTCTAAAGACTCGTCAATACTGTGGCTGTGGATTTAACCACTAGCACGTCAGAGGTATAAGCCAATACGTGACGGGCCACCAGGTATTGACCAAAAGGGACGTCGATGAGCGAACTCATCCTGACACCCTACTGAGCCTGTCAGTGACAATATCCGTACAGTCCGGTCCGTTCGTCTATGAGTATCGCATGGCGGGCCTAGGGGGTTGGTAAAAGTCAGACCCCCAAAAGCGGTACAAGTCGTGTCGGAGTGTAGCCCAGAACACCCTGAGATACTACTGGAATACCTACCAGCAAATCTCCTGCCTTGGCCAAGGACTTTTCATGTTCTGGCTCTCCTAGACACAGCACGATCTCACCCCCAATACCGGGAGAGACGAACCCCTGCAGATCCGCTCACTGCCTCCATGTGGCTCGGGACTGTACCCAACTAAAACCTGTTTGCACGACTCCTTTGAGCCGTGGTAGGGTAGTAATCAAAGTACAGTGGGAACTCACACGAGACAAATGACGATCCCAGGTCGATGAACTAACCTGTACACATGTCACCTGGGAACTGCTATCTGACGTCTGGTATATGCCCAACTAGCAGGTTCCCGGCGAGTCCTGTCCGGTGTACTCATAACCCAATGAGCACCTGTATACATCTTAGGTGAACCAACTGACACCAGTGGCTTGTGAGACCGGCCACCGCCCCTCGTCGGGGTCTCGACTGTATACACTAGTCTACTGTGGAGAATCGATGCCCTGTCTCGAAACTCCCTCGACTAGGGACCATTTAAGGATGTGCTTATAGACCCCAGCTCTCACTTATATGATCGCCCTCATACTGCTGGAAGTCAAGCAAGAATCCTAGGGGCTTTATCAACGTGTAATAGCGACTCGTAAGGTCACCTAAAGCAGTACACGATGATAAAGATAAACCAGATAGCATACTATCATCTCGAGTAAGACTGTCCTACCGGGATAGGTCCTCCCCTCAATCATTGCAATCACGTGCCTGTGATCCAATAATTGACTCTGAGGGCACTATCTCCAACAATCTCCCACTTGCACTCGAGGCTAATTATTGCGATGTCGCATACTCACAGCCCGTGTGATACCGAACACCCAACTCCTCTACTAGTCAGTCTCACAAAGCTCGTTTGCGAAACTATTGCGTTCGAGGAATAGCCTCAGTGAGTGGATCCGCCGTGATGTTTCTTTCTGTGTCTCTCTATATCCCATGTTCGCGGAGAAAGCCATCTCCCGAAATGAGCAATACCTGTCTTAGAACGTCTGGATGTCTGATGGGACCTAGCTCATAAGTGAACTCCAAATCCAAACTTCTTAGACTGTATCGTCAACTGAACTTAATCAGTATCCTGCGCCATGCCTTCCCTCAGTATCCACCTGGACCACCTGTCCAAAATACTGCCCCTCGTTAGAGGAAAAACTATAACTCTGACAGCCACTCTGCCATCCAGGTCACCTTGGAAGCCTGGAATGATAACTGTCTCCCGAAGAAGACTGCCGTTATCATATCCCTAGAACATTCACTTATGTTCTAAAACTGCTTCCAACTGTTTCTCCAGGATTGGATCAATATCAACTTATTGCACCTACTGCAAGAACAACATCTGGTGTGGTACTTGACATCTCATGATTGACTCAATTGCCTAAGCAAGTGATCTGTCAATCATGCGTATCCCTCTCCCCTTTAGTCTGTAAGACACCTTTAGAGAGGGTGACTCCATCACCTGCAGGTATACTACCGTGCCAGGAGTCGTCCATTCTAAATACTCATAGAATGCGGTCAAAGTACCCAGATTGGGAAACCACCCAAATCTAGATCTAAAACCATAGATCTAGTAACCAGAATATCTGATATAATATCCAAGTCCAGTGTGGAGAAACCACTGTGTGACGACCAAAGTATAACCGATCGTAGTATAGGAATATCACTTCCTACTCTGTGTATGTCATCAAATACCAGGACATCACACCCTACTACCTTCTTAACAGATCCATCCCCTATTCTGATGAAGTCAAACCTATGACTGTCACATCAGAAATAGATGATCTATCTCCGCTATATCTGCTTTAGTCTATAAATAGACATAAGCCTGATGTCCACCAATGCTTCCGCTGCTCCCACTGACTACGACAACCCTCTGGCAGAGTCATATAGACGTGCACTTCTAAAACCAGTTTAGAACGACGCTATACTCATCCTCCCGCCGGGTCCCGCAGCCTGGAACAACAGCAATGGCAAGTGTGGGTAAACAAGAACCTCCCTGCCACCGTCCTTGAGCATACCGAAGTACCTCTCGAGTGCCTGAGGTTACCCACCATATCTGCGGAGTGGCCAATGGAATGTCAAACCAGATTGAATCTTTAGGTTCTTATCAAATCTTCAGTAATCGTTTGCGGTTCTGGAATCACTTCCAGTTCTACCATACTCCCACTTCTGTTTTTCTGAAAAAATCCATTTTTGATAAAACTGTGGCGAGTCAAGAACAATATCACTATTGATCTTCCAGATGGTAGAAAATCAACCCTCGTCATAGCCCGGGTCAACCCACAAACAGCCATTACTGAAACGTGCCTTGAGTTGTCCAGAGTCTGGTTTTAAGCATAAGCCGGACAACTCCCCGTATCTTAACAATGTCAAGATATGAACTGTTCTATATCCAAGAAACAGAGGCACTGATTTAATTGAACCAGATTCAAATCATGCAGCTGTCTCCAGTGCATGTCAACTAAATGGAAGAGAGGCCGATCAGCGTTACTCAACTTAGGAGTACTTCCAATTATGAGTAACCTGAAAGAGAAGCTAGTTCTCTTAATCATTACTATCAACTGAATACCATTCACAAGTATCTACATTTTCGATCTCCTTGAAGAATTCCGATACTTGCAACACGTGGTTCTCTACTTTATTCATATACCTATAACTCCTCAAAACTTAGACCCTGTGTTTCAACGAAACACATGTCTAAGAACTAGAGAAGTTAAAAGTAAACAGAATATAGTATGAGGACCAACCCCTCTGTCCTAATGGACACTGGACAATATACAATACTCTGTATAAGTCCCCTGAGTCTGGTGACTCATTCACTGTGTGTCGTAGGTTGAAAACTGTACTTTTGGTTAAGAAGAATTACACCGTTGTTCAATGCTCCTTACCTAGCCATCCTCTGGTATAGGTAAATGTCATAGACATAATTTCATAAAGGTATATCTCACTCTATGAAAATAGACGTACAGATATATCAATTTGAAATTGGTGCATAACAGCGGATATTCAAAACCAAAAATTTGCCGACCGGCAAACAACCCAGGTGACTTCCTCAAATATCACCGATTACAACGAATCCCGATATAATGAGGATGGTCACCTAATTCCCAATAACTTACTCCCACTCATCATCTGTAAAACCATACAGATGTGAGAATCCAACCTGGTAAATACATACCCTGGAGTAAGTGTCTAATCGGGAAATCAGTTTTCTTTTAACAGTACACAGTGGAACTGAAACATTGAGATGTTTCGATGGGGTATCCTGGTATTCTTAGTAATGCCTCTTCCATTATCCAGATTCACAACTATAACCGTATAATTCTTTGCCATCTTTCCAAATCCCTTTATATGTCTTTAGTCATTACCTTCTGTACACCACTTTAGGCCAAATGGTTTTCTTCCTTCCCTACCGTTCGGCACCAGCCTATGGTTTGGAAGAAGACTATCCAAAAAGCATAATGGGTGTACTGTCCTAATCCGAGGAGCACTCGCAATGCGAGAGGAGGTGAGGATAAAAGACAACCGAATGTACTTAATTCATAGGTGATTTAGGATTGACAAAGAAGTACATGGTTTGGTCGTGAATAGCAGTCGCAATTTACTTTGCCCTCTTACTAATCCCTTGCTTTGTCTGAACTTAATACCTTCTGTACACCGTTTAGGCTAATTGGCTTTCTTCATTCCCCACCGTTCGGCACCAGCCTAAGGTTTGGAAGAAGACTATCCAATTTGCGTAATATGTGTACTACTCCTAAACCAAGGAGTACTCGCAACCTGAGAGAAGGTAAAAGGAAAAGACAACTGAATAGTCCTATTCGTTTTCTCCAGAACCGAAAACCATCCTCGAATTCCTTCGAGTTCGTATCTAACCATACGATGGTTTTGTCCAATGGAAGTGGACGTTCGTAGTAATACGGGGTGTCCCGGAGAAAAGGGTAAAAGTAGGAGTGGCAAAGAGGTCTGCAACTCTGACAATCCAAAAGCCAGTGTTAAGAAGGTTCGGTCAACTTGGTCACTGAGTCATAGTCTAGGGTCGGGTCAATGGTCGCTGTCAGAGAGAGAGAGAAAAGAAACACTCAGCGTGCACTCTAACCTAGATCAGAATGGTTGTCACTTTATCTAATCTGGAAACCTCCCACTGTAACGTCAAATTCTTCCCCAAACCTGAAAGAAGAATTAGCCGGGATCACCCGAGGAGTAAACCAACTCATCAGTGGGAATCGGGATCCAACTATCATCGCATGATAACGTGACGGAATCCGCTCACGTTATCACACTCCAGAAGGTATGCGCATATCTGGCAAGTTTCAGTACTTTTGAAACTCCCGATGTGGATTTTTGCCCCATGCTCTTATGACCTTGGCGTGAGGTCAAAATATCATAAGTCACATGTCAAGTTCTACCCGTCATTATCCTGGTTAATTTGAACCCACCCGTACATACCCTTGACGTAGGCCAAAATAGTAGTACGACTGTCCCAAACCAACGCATCTATCTATGCAACAGATAAATACCCGGCAGCTACCAAACACTATGCCTTGGCGTGAGGTCAAAATACATAGCTTGAATACTACCGAATATTTAACTGAAATGACGGAGGGCTACGAATGGTTTCTGGCGAAAACCTTTAACGTAGTGAACTTGATATCGTTGAAGGAACGGATAGCTTTTTAGAAAATATAGTGACGAAAACCTTTACTAAAGAGGTCACTCCCGGTGAAGGGATCTCGGCTCTTTCCCCGTAGAATGGGGTGCAGGATATTCCAACTGAATACCACGGTGCAAAGCAAAAGTAATCGGCTATAGTGAAGTTAATGCCCTGACGCAAACTTCTGTCCAAGGGGTCACTCCCGGTGAAGGGATCTCGGCCCTTGCCTCGTCGACTGAGGAGCAGGATATTCTAAATGAATACCACGATGCAAAACAAAAGTGAACGTCTTTGCAATAACAGCTTTTTGAAAAAGTGTTCCAACAACATCAGATTAGGTTTGTTTATCTTGCATTGATCCGAATCAACGCAGTCCCATCAATTGATCACACCACAAAGAACGAAAATATACTGACGTACGTATATGCCATCCGCATTCGCCACTGGGTCCCGTCATCACTCGTTAGGTTAGCTAACTAACGACAGAGCGGGGACTGGACTAGCGCGGATGAAAAACATATACAACATCTACTAATATATATATAATATATAATTTTCGCTCAAGGCGTGATAAACAATGCAGCACAGAAAAGTACAGCAATACAGATCAATACAGATATCTGGGATCCCCGGGTTTCACAGAGCCGCTGAAACCCGACGTTCCCCTGGTCGTGTGGATAGCCTGTGCAATGAAATCCTAGACCCCTACGGGCGCGGCAAGTTACCCACCAAAACCTGAAGCGAGGCAGCCCCTTTCAGCTACGTGAATGGACCACCCAGCACTTCACGGAATCCGGTAACTTGGGCACCCCTCCTGGGTCAACCCTATACCCCCTACGAGTGCGGCGAATAGCCCGCCAATCCTAGAGTGAAGCCCCCTCCGTCTCAATGCCATGAGATGCGGGCTTGTTGCCCTCTAGAACCCGGCTATCCGTGCACCCCTCCACGGGGTAATCCTAGTACAGAAAGTAAAATATACATACAACGGGTACATCGACCGCAACCAGGTCGTGCCCCAAAATAATAATACAAACTGGCAGTGACAGCAATCCACATGTCGGACGCTCGCCCCGCAATATTAAATGTACATAAAAAAAAAACAGAACTGTACTACCACTGCAACCAGGCTATCCCCCACGACCGATCCGCAACAACACAGTACAATCACAGAACATCAACGTGAAAGTCACGTTCGCAAATCCGTCTAACCGGGCTATAGCAGTTAGACGGGACTTACCGATCAAGTGACATTCACGGTCGCAGATATAATGTAAAAACTGTGAACTAGCATGTTTAAAATATCCGATCGAACAAATTTATCAAAGTGGGCCCCACACACTACTGTAGCACTTACAGAAAATCTGGGCCCAAAGAAAATATCCCAAAAGCCCTAATTCCAACTGATAAGCTTACTGGGAAAATATGGTGCCACGATTCCTCCTTTCCGCCGCGCAAGCGCGGCCAAACCAGGGTTTTGGCCGCGCTTCCGCGGTCGAAGTGAGGAATCAGTGGATCGTATTTTCCCAGAATTCTTATAATTTGTTGTACATGTCTCTGCAATCAACAGAAAAATTTTAGGAGCTCAAAAAATTTTAACAGAGAACACATGTGCACAAAATACGGTTTTTGGGGATTTTGTTCGATCGAGTTCTAAACGCGCTAGAGCAAGCTAGTGAAGGTTAATGGCGTGGCTCTGATACCATTGTAAGCCCGCGGGGGCGCCCCGGCCGTCGATCCGACGCCGGAAACGCGGAAAACAAAAACTTTGCGAACTTTGCAAAACGGCACCGCCGCGGACTTTTCACCCGGATCGGGCCATTAACCTAGCTAGCTAGCAAAAAGAAAAGAGTAGAGATGCTATACCAAACGATCCGTGTCCTTCGGTCTTCGTCTCCACTCCTATCTCCCGCGGAATCTCCGTCACCTCCTCACTCGTCGGAAAGGGCACCACGTAGCCGGAATCTTTTACGGGCTCCCGCCTCTTGACCGAGGCAACTCGGGCGCGAAGTTGGCTAGCCGACGCGTCCAAGGCTTGCTATAGAATAGTGTAGTGAGTTGTCTCTTTAGGGTTTAAGGAAGTTGCCATGAAATGGTGGAGGTATTTGAGGAGGAGAATGAATGAAATGAAGCTTGGGATTATTGCAAGCATAAAAGCATGAAAATGAGATGAAGAATAAATCTAACACCAATCAACCTCTCTCTCTCTCTAGCCAAAGTGGCCGGCCCCTCTTTAGATGAAAATAGATTGGAGAGAGAAAAACAATATGATAAAGAATATATCAAAAGATAATCCAAACCTCACAAATCAATCCTTTTTCACTCATCTCAAATGAAAAGCAAAGAGATGGACAAGAATGGAATAACATGATGATGCAAGTCTCATCAAAAGCAACATATGCAAGAAAGCCCCTCACAACATGTTAATTGCGAACTTGCAATTAACACTCTCCATCACAAAGCCCGGTCGAGAAGGAATGAAAGAAAACCGGCCGGAACGGAATGCAAACTGGCAACTTCAGAAAACCGATCCCGTAATAAATTACAGGAAAACCCTGCAACTGCAAATACATGCCCGCATTTGTATTCGCACTGAACACAAACGCAAAGAGACAAAACTACACTATCTAATGCTAGTATCCGGCTTAAGCCAAAGCCGGCTAGTAAAAACCGTCCGATCATGATCCGTGCAATACCGCACGTATCTGATCGAACCCTGCCATATCTCCATACGGCCTCTACAGCGTTTCGCCCGAAACTTGAGTAACTGTCTGTGTGGTGGACTCTAAAGACTCGTCAATACTGTGGCTGTGGATTTAACCACTAGCACGTCAGAGGTATAAGCCAATACGTGACGGGCCACCAGGTATTGACCAAAAGGGACGTCGATGAGCGAACTCATCCTGACACCCTACTGAGCCTGTCAGTGACAATATCCGTACAGTCCGGTCCGTTCGTCTATGAGTATCGCATGGCGGGCCTAGGGGGTTGGTAAAAGTCAGACCCCCAAAAGCGGTACAAGTCGTGTCGGAGTGTAGCCCAGAACACCCTGAGATACTACTGGAATACCTACCAGCAAATCTCCTGCCTTGGCCAAGGACTTTTCATGTTCTGGTTCTCCTAGACACAGCACGATCTCACCCCCAATACCGGGAGAGACGAACCCCTGCAGATCCGCTCACTGCCTCCATGTGGCTCGGGACTGTACCCAACTAAAACCTGTTTGCACGACTCCTTTGAGCCGTGGTAGGGTAGTAATCAAAGTACAGTGGGAACTCACACGAGACAAATGACGATCCCAGGTCGATGAACTAACCTGTACACATGTCACCTGGGAACTGCTATCTGACGTCTGGTATATGCCCAACTAGCAGGTTCCCGGCGAGTCCTGTCCGGTGTACTCATAACCCAATGAGCACCTGTATACATCTTAGGTGAACCAACTGACACCAGTGGCTTGTGAGACCGGCCACCGCCCCTCGTCGGGGTCTCGACTGTATACACTAGTCTACTGTGGAGAATCGATGCCCTGTCTCGAAACTCCCTCGACTAGGGACCATTTAAGGATGTGCTTATAGACCCCAGCTCTCACTTATATGATCGCCCTCATACTGCTGGAAGTCAAGCAAGAATCCTAGGGGCTTTATCAACGTGTAATAGCGACTCGTAAGGTCACCTAAAGCAGTACACGATGATAAAGATAAACCAGATAGCATACTATCATCTCGAGTAAGACTGTCCTACCGGGATAGGTCCTCCCCTCAATCATTGCAATCACGTGCCTGTGATCCAATAATTGACTCTGAGGGCACTATCTCCAACAATTCGTTTAATATCATCGTCAAAATAATGTCATGATCAAAGGTACTGTACTGTAATCGCATACATCCGAATATGATCAATCATATATCATTGCCAGCATAAATATACATCGTCAATTTATCCTCAGAAATATCATGTCGCATATATTATATCGTGATTAAGTCACACTTATATCACATCGTAATCAAGTCACACCTATATGATATCGTAATCAAGCCACACATATATCATATCGTGATTCAGTCACAGGTTGCAGTCCGCGTTCTATTTTAGAGTCTCATGTACCTCAATATCATCACCACCTATTATTGTTTACGTATACATATCCATTATCTCATTTTCTAATGATCCGCTAAAATCATAACACGACAGTATAGCCAAGAAATCACGGCATCAAGCCCACTTATATTGTTCCATCCCCATGTATCATCACATCCTTATATCACATAAAAATGTTGTATATATATATATACCTACACATAACCCTATATATATACTCATACACATATATACCAGTCAAGTTTCTGTGTGTGCGTGTGCGTGTGTCTACCTAAAACCTACGAATCTCCTCCAAGATATTCATCCTCTGGTAAAGTCTTTCTAAATCAATCTAGTCCAACCTAAGGTCATTACTAGGGTCCTACTCACCAAGATTCTAAGGTCACGTCTGATTTCCTAATGACAATAAGTAATATTCCTATTCTACGTTTGCGGGGGTGCTAAACGACATCCACCCGACTTCCCCCATAGATATACATCTACTCACCTCGATCCTCGCTTGCCGAAGATGATGACGCTTGTTCTCTCTTGTCGTCCCAAAGTCCACGTGAAGTTACCTCTTAAGATTTGATAAAGAGAATCACCAAAGTATGAAGCCTGAAGTTCTAAGCATTTAACCTGACCCTAGCAGATTTGATTTTGTCCACATATTCTGGCTTTAAAGAAGCTCCACCAATAAGGAATCCATCAACATCAGGTTGTGCTGCAAGTTATTTGCAGTTTCCTCCATTTACGGAACCTCCATAAATATCCTGGTTGTGCAGCAACTTCAACACTCACATTTTTTTGAAGCAGCATCCTTAGTCCAGCATGCACATGCATCCACAAGCTAATCTAAGAAACATTTTACAAAGTTTATTACTGATGGTGGACCAAATGCTGAAGAAATTTTAATTAGCACCATATATCTGAGCATGACTTGCTTGCAATAATCCCAAATGATCAATCTGCTACTCCAAATTCACTTCATAGATAAGCTCTATACCAAAAGTTAAGCTCAGATATACCTCCTGGGCTTGAGGTGGAATTTCCCATTCCAATAGCCCAAACTGGCTCATATGCCAACACAACATTTATCCAATCCAGTATTTGATCTGCAATAGCATTCTTCTGTACAGCAACCACGTCTATAGCTGATCCTGCTTCTCGCTGCACAAGAATCTCGCCATTGGAAAAATAGTTCTTGCGGCAGACGATCCGTTCCCAAGCAAGGCCTAATTGACGACTTGATCCACACCTACTTTAGGGCATAACCAAGAATTAACAAAACAAGAAGCTTGAATCAAGAAATTGGCAGAGAAAATACCCAAAACTATTCCTCTTTTCACGAACCCCTTTCCAATTAACTGCCAGGATTGTACAAGGAAGGATACGGTCCCATGGGCATCGTGAGAAGAGATCGATGGATGAGGGTCGAGGTTTATTAGGGATCGCCGTCGCCGTTGCGAGGAAACGGTAGCATCAGTATCGAGGAGATCGCTCTTGCTCACCTCTCTCTCTTCTCTATCTTCAAGTTTCTGAAACTTATGCCTGCTTTGTTTGTGGGGTTTAATAATAAAAAAAATCAACAAAATAAACTTTTGTGTAACCTGCTGAGAGCTTATGACCCATCAATGGCTATGGAGTTGGAGGAAATCAAGAATACTCCAAAATTCAAAGACTTCAATAAGGAGTCTAAAATGTTTATTGAAAATCAGAAAGAAGAATACATTCTCAATGCTCACTTTAAAGAAACAGATGAACCTAAAGAAGTGCAAGAGCTCCTAACTGCATCAATATCACCAAGTTCCAGCGGAGGGTCATGAAAGAAGAGAAGCATAAGATAAACATGAGGTAAATGAAAACACTAATAACCCGTTTATATAAAATGTAATAAGTCTTTGAAACACGTCACTCATGTTTAGCATTAACTTGTATACAATTAATTGTTTAAATATTTATAAAATACCCAAATCAATTAAATACTTTCCAAATGAATATTTCATATCAATTATTAAGTATTTTCCAAACTATTGGCATATAAGTCTACCATATCATTGAAAACAATTTCCATATTTTCTAATATTCTTAAAATTTATTATTTTAATTATTTTAATTCCGAAAATAATTTTTGTATTTTTCCTGAAATATTACAATCTTCCCTACTTAAATAAATTCGGTCCCCGAATTTAAATTAAAACTCCCCACAATTACTAAAACATTCAGCCAAAACACTCAAATCTTCGGGGCTCCGAAATCATCAATACATAACTAAAATCAACTCCGTCAAGCATAACGCAATCAACGGAGTTAGGGTGAAAATAAAATATCAAAACTCAATACGAAAACCAACATAATATATATCAAAACTATGCTTATATATAGTGCGCATCGTAGTAAAATCGTCCAAACATCTGAATAAAGAAGCATGCAAAAAACCCTTTTTGAAAATCGCCGTGCGATGCACGTGTCACGGCATAAGTAGCAGACGTTTATTTTAAAAAAATAGCTATACATATATATCTTTTATTTAACATACACGTCCCTCCTGGTTACTAAATCAAATAGTAATGATTTGTCACGACCCGAAAGTACGGAACGTAACCGGCACTTAGATTACGAAGCGTCTAGAGGCGCCACGTAACCTCAGTAAGGCGAAGCCCAGAAATCTAAACCATAAAAGAAGAAGAAGAAGAAAAAGAAAACAAGTTTAAAAGCATCAGCAAATTTTCCCAAAAATTTCGGCAGAGTCTCCTCTGTAAAAACTGGCCCCAAACGGGTACAACAAGTATAATATACATAAACAATAAAAAGCATCCCCAAACGAGTGCTGGCTCAATGCCAATAGGCGGAAACAACAACAACTATACACAATAGCATACCACGCCAAAAGGGCGAGGCTCAAAACTCAAAAGAAAACAAATCCACCAAACAAGAATAATACAAGCGCGACTCTAAGGTCGAAACAAATAACTGGTCCAGTAACTATCAAGTAATACAAGTTTGGTTGATGGAGCTTTCTACAAACAAATGAAATAATAAAATACAACGGCGGTCCAGATACAAATGAACCAACCTACCGTGCAAATCACCCGGAAAGAAATCATGTGCCAGCAATCTGCCAAGGAACCCTGTACATCAACCTGTAATAAAATTTGGCACAACGGGGGTGAGTTGCCAACTCATGAGTAGAAGACATCTACAAAAAGAAATCGATTGCACGACGCTATCCTAGGTCATAATAATACACTACCATGTCCCAATCATTTAGTAATAGCCGGGTAATACTACGTGTAAATGCTAAAACTCCGTGCACGTGTCAGTGCCTCATATAGTACTATGTCATGAATGGTTATGCATGCACCATGAATGTAAAATAACAAATCCTGAAATCTAGATATATCGGGAATAAGAAATCTTTAGCTGTTATCATAGTAAAATGTGTATAGAAATCTAAAATATCAACAATGAATTCCATGGAAATCCGTGTCAAGCATCGACACAAAACATGTAAATCTCAAGTCTCAATACCTCATAATCTCAATATCTCGGGCTCCGTCAGTCCGGATCGGCCCATATCATCAAATCTCACGACAACGGTCGGTATCCTCCGGATATCCGCCGCGCCAGACATCACCGGTAGGTAGCCTTCCCCTACCAGGCTCATCGTCTACAACTCGATTTTCTTGCCCCGGGGTACCATACCGGGCCCACCATGTACCCGAGACGGTTCATCCACTCCTCGAATCGGGTCTCGAAATCCATCAGAAAACTTGAAATCTCATGGTGGACGACACATACATCACGAGAAAAACGCATCTTATATTTAAAAAAGAGAGGAGGAAAGAGAGAGAAGTTTTTATATATTCTTGTGGTTTTCCCCAAAAATCCAGAAATCTCAAAGAAATCCATATCTCAAAATCATGAGTAAGTATATGATAAGTGTCGGCGTATGCCCCATAATACTACATGATAACATGAAAATATGAATGCATGAATGTCTAAGTAATAAATGCCATGTCTAGACTAACATCTGAGAGTAATCACAATATTATATATCGATCTAGCTGTTTGCTGATTCTATCAATAAAGGATAATATGATCTAAAGTGTACGTGACATAGCAATTACCGATGATGATGTGTGTGAGCCGGCAAATAAGTGTGCGTAGAATATGCGCATCATCGGTAATGGTGCTGGTGTCCTAACAGGTAAGGTTTATACTGATTTTAGCAACATATGTATGAACATGCAACATTATGATTACAGTGTGAAAGTAAAGGCGGATGTGTGTTATCCACTCATTTGATATACAATTACCGCTACCACTATATGACTCGAACCTAACCTAGTGTCCATCTAACCCTCCTAAGGGAAACTAAACCTAAGAACTGGTCGATAGAAGTACACCTAAAGCCTGAGTCCATATCTCTAATAGTCGGCGATCCTGCCTCAATAGCGTCACGTACATAGTACGACTTCCTCAAATTAAGAGTGCGGATCAATCATCACATCTATGGCTCGTACGGTAAAATCCATCGTACGCCATCCTAATATCGGGGTCCGGGTCAAGTATCACCTACGTGTCTCATCATTCGTATAATATTACCATCAACAAGTGTCAAAATCAAAGTGCTATACTGTAATCGCATACATCAATTATATAACATTGCCATCATAAATATACCTAATTAATTTATCCTCAGAAATAGCATGTCATATATATCATGTTGTGATTAAGTCATACTGATATCATATCGTCATCAAGTCATACCTATATGATATCGACATCAGGTAACACCTATATGATGTCGTAATCAAGTCATACATATATCATATCGTGATCAGTCACAAATTACAGTTCGGGTTCTATTTTAGAGTCCCATGTACCTCAATATCATCACTACTCATTATAATTTATGTATACCTGTTCATTATCTCATTCTCTAATGATCCGCTAACACTTTAATACGACTGTATAGTCAAGAATCACGGCATCAAGCCCAGTTATACTGTTTCATTCCCGTGTATCATATTACATCAATGTATCCCAAATACGTGTTGTTTATATATATATATAAACCTATACCTAGTCCTATATATATATACACATACCCGTATACACCATGTCGAGTTTCAGTGTGTGCATGTGTGTGTTTCTACTTGAAACCTACAAATCTCTTCCAAGGTATTCATCCTCGGGTATGGTCTTCCTAAA
This sequence comes from Agapanthus africanus, assembly GCA_030015575.1. Classification (NCBI taxonomy): domain Eukaryota; kingdom Viridiplantae; phylum Streptophyta; class Magnoliopsida; order Asparagales; family Amaryllidaceae; genus Agapanthus; species Agapanthus africanus. The sequence goes on from CM057342.1 coordinate 365,718,898, forward strand.
TCAGTCTAGTCCAGCCTAGGGTCATTACTAGAGTCCTACTCATTAAGAATCTAGGGTCACATCTGGTTTCCTAATGTCAATAAGTACTATTCCTATTCTACGTTGCGGGGGTGCTAAACGCCATCCACCCGACTTTCCCCCGTAGATATGCATCTACTCACCTGGTCCATGTCTGCCGAAGACGGTGTCGCCATCCTCCTCTTCATCACCCGCAGTCCACGTGAGGGGTACCTAAACGCAAACATATAAATAGTATCGTAAACTGAATCACATACAAAATTCAAAACGACGTAAGGAACAAGCATACGTTAAAACCTATGTCCCGTCCACGCAAAAGAACCAAATATCGCTCGATATCGGCGTACAAACTCCGATGGATCGAGATAACATGAACAAATAACTCATAGTTTTAAAACTCATTACTTATATTATAAAACATGATTTCATTCATCGAAACACTAAAATCCATCAAATCGCCCGATTTCGTAAAACCCGAAAATGCCAATTTACCGTTTTTCTTCAAAACTTGACATTTAAATGAAAGCAATGGTCATAAAACTCATTAAATAGCCTAACTAGATTATAGAAACCATTACAATATTTTATTACACAAATTTGTATTAATTTGAAATTTCTAGTTTGCAACCTTTAGCAATTTTCAACATCTTATAAGCAAAATACCACAATTCCACCACTAAACATGATTTTACATGGATTAATGTATTAAACTACAATTCATGATGATAATGATATAATGAAACCATAATTAAATTTTTAATCTCATTTATTTAGGAATTTCCAAAATCTAGTTAACAAAAATAGCATTTTATTAGTATTTTTTCAATTATCAAAAGAAACTAGTGGTCAAACTAAGTTTTTCATTCCATTAACATGCTAATATTCTCATTAAAACTACAATCTAATGATAACAATCTTAATTAAAATTTTATATTACCCACATACACATTTTATAAAAACCTAGTTTAATAATATAGCAATATTGTGAAAATTTTCAAGTGAAAGCTAGAAATGGGCAACTAGTTTATGTTTAACCCTCACTTAACAAGTTAATCAACACACTAACACCATATTCTAATAATAAAAATCCTAATTCAAATTTTATCTAACTTATTTACATGATTTGCAAAAATCTAGTTTACAAAAAAAATAACCTAATTAACCAATTAAATGCCATAACTAGCAAATTTGCTACTAGACTAAGTTTAGCATATTCTAATATGTTAAGCTACAATTTTAGATCACCACCCACAAATGAAAACCCTAATTAGATCACAACCCAAAATCTAGAATTTCATAAACTAGTATTTACAACCGAATTAACACTTCAAAAGAAAAGATTAGCACAACTAACAACAAATTAGCTATTAGGTTAAGAAAATTTTACCTCAAAATTTTCTTGAAATCTAACTTGAAATCTCCATCCAAAATGGTTTCATACACCAAGATCCATTCATGAATAGGCTAAGGAAAATTGGAGAAGAATTGGTTTTGAAATTGTAAGATTTAGCTTGGATTTTGGAATGAATTTGTGATAATTTAGAGTAGAAAAAGGAGATGGAAACATGAAAGATTCCATGGTGTAGGATTCGGCCAAGAAAGGGAGTGGCTTGATGTGTGTGTGTGTGTGTGGAATGTTCTAGGCTAATGTAAACATATATGTGTCTTTTGCAAATAAACCCCTTTCTATTCCCATTTTACTTTATTTTAACTTTTCCATGGTTGCAACCCTAGAACCCACTAGAACATGGAGTTAAATTGTCAAAAAAATTATGTTACAATTAAATTTTAGTGGTCATGGCTCATATGTGTGTAATTGCCCCATTCAAATTTGTATTTACACTAAATTCACCAAATAAGCCTCTTTTCTTCGCTATTTTCTAATACCGTTTAACAACTTCATTTTAATTCAAAAACCACTTGTTAAAATTTTTTTTAATGTATTATGATGCACAAAATTTGTTTCAACTCATTCCGGTTTGTAATTTTCCTTAATTAAATTTATTAGTGACGGCTTAAAATAATATTAAAATAATTAATTTCGGAAAATTTTTCAGAAATTTTGAAATCTCACCAGTGGCTCAATAAACATCAAATACTAGCAATTACATAGCTAGAATATTTATATTTAATTTTAAAATAAAGATATTTGTATTTTGACTTTTTACAGAAAACCCCCTTATTTTCCCGATTTTCCGAAATTTTACCAGAACGATTTTCATGGCGTTAAAATCTTCCCCCCATAAAGAAATTCGGTCCCCGAATTTAAATTAAAACTCCCCCTCCAAATACCGAAACATTTAGCAAAGCACTCAAATCGTCGGGCTCCGAAATCATCAATACATAACTAAAATCAACTTCGTCAAGCATATCGCAATCATCGGAGTTATGGTAAAGATAAAATATCAAAACCCAATGCAAAAACCATCATAATATACATCAATCTACAACTTATATATAGTGCGCATCATAGTAAAATCTCCTAAATATCTTAATAAAGAAACATACAAAAACCCCTCTTGAAAATCGCCGTGCGATGCACGTGTCACGGCATAAGTAGCGGACGTTTATTTTAAAAAAATAGCTATATATATATCTTTTATTTAATATACACGTCCCATCTGGTTACTAAATCAAATAATAATGGTCATGAAAACATACTGCTTAAACTGAAATCAATCCCAATCACATTATAAAAATATCATGTGCGTCCGGTGCGCACTGAAATCGAAACCAAATACAGATACCACGAATACCCACAAAACAAAACCAAGTGCAACAGGTGTGCACCAAAAACATCTGTCAAGTGCAACGGGCATGCACGACTCAATATCAGGTGCATCTAATCTGCACAAAACCCCGATTTAGTGCATCTAGTGTGCACAAAATCGCATCAAGTGCGCCAAGTATGCGCAAGAATCCTAATCAGGTGCACATGGTGCATGAAAACATATATCGAATATCAAAATCGAAATCACAGTACAAAAATGCATGAAAACTAAGGCGAAACATATGTCAAAATCATGTGTAACCCCTATGCACGAAATCAAATAAAAAATCTCAAAATATATAAAACCAAATCAAGTGTACTGGGTGTGTACTAAACAACATCAATACAACTGATATATGAAACACAAATAGAATGAAGGTACACACATGAAATACCAATCGTAGAACAAAGTCCTCAAAATATCAAAATCCAATCAACGAAAATATGAAATTCAAATCACTAAATCACAATCGTAAACACTATCGTCAGTGTGCGCCTCTTTCCTCTGATGTCGGCTGCTTCAAACTTGTCTCTTCATAAGTGTGCTGACTGTGCTACCAACGGCAATACTCATATCTAGAGTCTCCTACGTAGTCGATCCCTTCACTTGATATCCGGACTACATTAAACATTTCGATCGATCCATCAAAATCCCATAATTCCCCGAGAGCTCAACACTCAAGTACAGTTTTAAAATATCCGGTACATACCCCAGCATCAATGGTCCAGCCGTAGAAGGGCAAACCCAAGCCTTACTAATGGCACCACGGAACTGCCGTAAACTCTAAAGTTCAAGGGCGTTCTCGTGGTCATTATGTCGAGTTAGGGTTTCATTCTTCTAGAGAGTCCATCGAAATACCTGCATGTTCTTCCGAATAACTTAAACTTGGGAAAATGGTTTTCTGATAATTGTTCGAACCCTTTAACTTCATCTGGACGGCATGTGAATACCTTTCATCCGTACGCTAAACAATGCTCTAATCCTCAAGAATAAACGTTACCCTAATGGTTACCGCATTCGAGCCGCAACTCCCTCTGCCCGTACGCCCGTGGCAACAGAAACCACCCTCCGACATCGATGAAGATAGATCAAAGGAACGGATGAAATACGGTGCAAACAAATGTACATCCTAAGGCTCCTTAAGCAGAGTAGCGTATCGTAAGTATGCCGCGGATCATACCAACGGTACGTCACTCTACCTAAGTCACCTACTCTATCAACCAAGGGTCACCTAGACTTATACAAGGGTTAAACCTAGCGCTCTGATACCAACTTTGTCACGACCCGAAAGTACGGAACGTGACCGGCACTTAGATTACGAAGCGTCTAGAGGCGCCACGTAACCTAAATAAGCCGAAACCCATAAATCTAAACCATAAAAGAAGAAGAAGAAGAAGAAAAAAAACAAGTTTAAAAGCATCAGCAAATTTTCCCAAAAATTTCGGCAGAGTCTCCTCTGTAAAAACTGGCCCCAAACGGGTACAACAAGTATAATATACATAAATAATAAAAAGCATCCCCAAACGGGTGCTGGTTCAACGCCAAAAGGCGGAAGCAACAACAACTATACACAATAGCATACCACGCCAAAAGGGCGAGGCTCAAAACTCAAAAGAAAACAAATCCACCAAATAAGAATAATACAGGCGCGACTCTAAGGTCGAAACAAATAACTAGTCCAGTAACTATCAAGTAATACAAGTTTGGTTGATGGAGCTTTCTACATACAAATGAAATAATAAAATACAACGGCGGTCCAGATACAAATGAACCAACCTACCGTGCAAATCACCCAGAAAGAAATCATGTGCCAGCAATCTGCCAAGGAACCCTGTACATCAACCTATAATAAAATTTGGCACAACGGGGGTGAGTTGCCAACTCGTGAGTAGAAGACATCTACGAAAAGAAATCGAATGCACGACGCTATCCTAGGTCATAATAATACACTACCATGTCCCAATCATCTAGTAATAGCCGGGTAATACTACGTGTAAATGCTAAAACTCCGTGCACGTGTCAGTGCCTCATATAGTACTATGTCATAAATGGTTATGCATGCACCATGAATGTAAAATAACAAATCCTAAAATCTAGATATATCGGGTATAAGAAATCTTTAGCTGTTATCATAGTAAAATGTGTATAGAAATCTAAAATATCAACAATGAATTCCATGGAAATCCGTGTCAAGCATCGACACAAAATATATAAATCTCAAGTCTCAATACCTCATAATCTCAATATCTCGGGCTCCGTCAGTCCGGATCGGCCTATATCATCAAATCTCACGACAACGGTCGGTATCCTCCGGATATCCGCCGCGCCAGACATCACCGGTAGGTAGCCTTCCCCTGCCAGGCTCATCGTCTACAACTCGATCTTCTTGTCCCGGGGTACCATACCGGGCCCACCATGTACCCGAGACGGTTCATCCACTCCTCGAATCGGGTCTCGAAATCCATCAGAAAACATGAAATCTCATGGTGGACGACACATACATCATGAGAAAACCGCATCTTATATTTTAAAAAGATAGGAAGAGAGAGAGAGAAGTTTTTATATATTCTTGCGGTTTTCCCCAAAAATCCAGAAATCTCATAGAAATCCAAATCTCAAAATCATAAGTAAGTATATGATAAGTGTCGGCATATGCCCCATATTACTGCATGATAACATGAAAATATGAATGCATGGATGTCTAAGTAATAAATGCCATGTCTACACTAACATCTGAGAGTAATCACAATATTATATATCGATCTAGCTGTTTGCTGATTCTATCAATAAAGGATAATATGATCTAAAGTGTACGTGACATAGCAATTACCGATGATGATGTGTGTGAGCCGGCAAATAAGTGTGCGTAGAATATGCGCATCATTGGTAATGGTGCTGGTGTCCTAACAGGTAAGGTTTATACTGATTTTAGCAACATATGTATGAACATGCAACATTATGATTACAGTGTAAAAGTAAAGACGGATGTGTGTTATCCACTCATTTGATATACAATTACCGCTACCACTATATGACTCGAACCTAACCTAGTGTCCATCTAACCCCTAAGGGAAACTAAACCTAAGAACTGGTCGATAGAAGTACACCTAAAGCCTGAGTCCATATCTCTAATAGTCGGCGATCCTGCCTCAATAGCGTCACGTACATAGTACGACTTCCTCAAATCAAGAGTGCGGATCAATCATCACATCTATGCCTCGTACGTCATCCCAATATAGGGGTCCGGGTCAAGTATCACCTACGTGTCTCATCATTCGTATAATATTACCATCAACAAGTGTCAAGATCAAAGTGCTATACTGTAATCGCATACATCAATTATATAACATTGCCATCATAAATATACCTCATTAATTTATCCTCAGAAATAGCATGTCATATGTATCATGTTGTGATTAAGTCATACTGATATCATATCGTCATCAAGTCACACCTATATGATATCGACATTAGGTCACACCTATATGATGTCGTAATCAAGTCATACATATATCATATCGTGATCAGTCCCAAATTACAGTTCGGGTTCTATTTTAGAGTCACATGTACCTCAATATCATCACTACTCATTATAATTTATGTATAACTGTTCATTATCTCATTCTCTAATGATCCGCTAACACTTTAATACGACTGTATAGTCAAGAATCACGGCATCAAGCCCAGTTATACTGTTTCATTCCCGTGTATCATATTACATCAATGTATCCCACATACGTGTTGTGTGTGTGTGTGTGTGTGTGTATATATATATATATACCTATACATAGTCCTATATATATATACACATACCCGTATACACCATGTCGAGTTTCAGTGTGTGCGTGTGTGTGTTTCTACCAGAAACCTACAAACCTCTTCCAAGGTATTCATCCTCGGGGATGGTCTTCCTAAATCAGTCTAGTCCAGCCTAGGGTCATTACTAGAGTCCTACTCATTAAGAATCTAGGGTCACATCTGGTTTCCTAATGTCAATAAGTACTATTCCTATTCTACGTTGCGGGGGTGCTAAACGCCATCCACCCGACTTTCCCCCCTAGATATGCATCTACTCACCTGGTCCATGTCTGCCGAAGACGGTGTCGCCATCCTCCTCTTCATCGCCCGCAGTCCACGTGAGGGGTACCTAAACGCAAACATATAAATAGTATCGTAAACTGAATCACATACAAAAGTCAAAACGACGTAAGGAACAAGCATACGTTAAAACCTATGTCCCGTCCACGCAAAAGAACCAAATATCGCTCGATATCGGCGTACAAACTCCGATGGATCGAGATAACATGAACAAATAACTCATAGTTTTAAAACTCATTACTTATATTATAAAACATGATTTCATTCATTGAAACACTAAAATCCATCAATTCGCCCGATTTCGTAAAACCCGAAAATGCCAATTTACCGTTTTTCTTCAAAACTTGACATTTAAATGAAAGCAATGGTCATAAAACTCATTAAATAGCCTAACTAGATTATAGAAACCATTACAATATTTTTATTACACAAATTTGTATTAATTTGAAATTTCTAGTTTGCAACCTTTAGCAATTTTCAACATCTTATAAGCAAAATACCACAATTCCACCACTAAACATGATTTTACATGGATTAATGTATTAAACTACAATTCATGATGATAATGATATAATGAAACCATAATTACATTTTTAATCTCATTTATTTAGGAATTTCCAAAATCTAGTTAACAAAAATAGCATTTTATTAGTATTTTTTCAATTATCAAAAGAAAATAGTGATCAAACTAAGTTTTTCATTCCATTAACATACTAATATTCTCATTAAAACTACAATCTAATGATAACAACCTTAATTAAAATTTTATATTACCCACATACACATTTTATAAAAACCTAGTTTAATAATATAGCAATATTGTGAAAATTTTCAAGTGAAAGCTAGAAATTGGCAACTAATTTATGTTTAACCCTCACTTAACAAGTTAATCAACACACTAACACCACATTCTAATAATAAAAACCCTAATTCAAATTTTATCTAACTTATTTACATGATTTGCAAAAATCTAGTTTACAAAAAAAAACCTAATTAACTAATTAAATGCCATAACTAGCAAATTTGCTACTAGACTAAGTTTAGCATATTCTAATATGTTAAACTACAATTTTAGATCACCACCCATAAATGAAATCCCTAATTAGATCACAACCCAAAATCTAGAATTTCATAAACTAGTATTTACAACCGAATTAACACTTCAAAAGAAAAAGATTAGCACAACTAACAACAAATTAGCTATTAGGTTAAGAAAATTTTACCTCAAAATTTTCTTGAAATCTAACTTGAAATCTCCATCCAAAATGGTTTCATACACCAAGATCCATTCATGAATAGGCTAAGGAAAAATTGGAGAAGAATTGGTTTTGAAATTGTAAGATTTAGCTAGGATTTTGGAATGAATTTGTGATAATTTAGAGTAGAAAAAGGAGATGGAAACATGAAAGATTCCATGGTGCAGGATTCGGCCAGGAAAGGGAGTGGCTTGATGTGTGTGTGTGTGTGTGTGTGGAATGTTCTAGGCTAATGTAAACCTATATGTGTCTTTTGCAAATAAACCCCTTTCTATTCCCATTTTACTTTATTTTAATTTTTCCATGGTTGCAACCCTAGAACCCACTAGAACTTGGAGTTAACTTGTCAAAAAATTATGTTACAATTAAATTTTAGTGGTCATGGCTCATATGAGTGTAATTGACCCATTCAAATTTGTATTTACACTAAATTCACCAAATAAGCCTCTTTTCTTCGATATTTTCTAATACCGTTTAACAACTCCATTTTAATTCAAAAACCACTTGTTAAAATTTTGTTTAATGTATTATGATGCAAAAAATTTGTTTCAACTCATTCCGGTTTGTAATTTTCCCTAATTTAATTTATTAGTGACGGCTTAAAATAATATAAAAATATTTAATTTCGGAATAATTTTCAGAAATTTTGAAATCTCACCAGTGGCTCAATAAACACCAAATACTAGCAATTACATAGCTAGAATATTTATATTTAATTTTAAAATAAAGATATTTGTATTTTGACTTTTTACAGAAACCCCCCTTATTTTCCCGATTTTCCGAAATTTCACCAGAACGATTTTCAATGCGTTACATGATTATAAAAACATATTGCTCAAACTGAAATCAATCCCAATCACATCATAAAATATCATGTGCGTTCGGTGCGCACTGAAATCGAAACCAAATACAGATGCCACGAATACGCACAGAAACAAAACTGAGTGCAACGGGTGTGCACCAAAAACATTTGTCAAGTGCAACGGGCGTGCACGATACTAATATCAGGTGCATCTAATCTGCACAAAACCCCGATTTAGTGCATCTGGTGTGCACAAAAACGCATCAAGTGTGCCAAGTGTGCGCAAGAATCTCAATCAGGCGCACATGGTGCACGAAAACATACACCGAATATCAAAATCGAAATCACAGTATGAAAATGCACGAAAACTAGGTCGAAGTATATGTCAAAATCATGTGTAACCCATATGCACGAAATCAAATCAATATCTCAAAATGTATAAAACCAAATCGAGTGCACTGGGTATGTACAAAACAACATCAATACAACCGATATATGAAGCACGCATATAATATAATGAATGTACACATAGGAAATACCAATCGTAGAACAAAATCCTCAAAATACCAAAATCCAAACAACTGAAATATGAAATTCAAATCACCAAATCACAATCGTAAACACTATCGTCAATGTGTGCCTCTTTCCTCTGATGTCGACTGCTTCGAACTCGTCTCTTCGTTGCTGTGCTGACTGCGCTACAAACGGCAATACTCATATCTAGAGTCTCCCACGTAATCTATCCCTTCACCTGATATCCGGACTACATTAAACTTTTCGATCGATTTATCAAAATCCCATAATTCCCCGAGAGCTCAACACTCAAGTACAGTTTAAAAATATCCAGTACATACCCCTGCATCTGCGGACCAGCCGTAGAAGGGCAAACCCAAGCCTCACTAATGGCACCACGGAACTACCGTAAACCCTAAGGTTCAAGGGCGTTCTCGTGGTCATTATGTCGAGTTAGTGTTTCATTCTTCTAGAGGGTCCATAGAAATACCTGCATGTTCTTCCGAATACCTTAAACTTAGGAAAATGGGTTTCTGACAATCGTTCGAATCCTTTAACTTCGTCTGGACGACATGTGAATACCCTTCGCCCGCACGCTAAATAATGCTTCAATCCTCAAGAATAAACGATACCCTAATGGTTATCGCATTCGAGCCGCAGCTCCCTCTGCCCGTGCGACCGTGCTGACAGAAACCACCATCCGATATCGACGATGATAGATCAAAGGAACGAATGGAATGCGGTGCAAAGAAATTTACATCATAAGGCTCTTTAAGCAGAGTAGCGTATCATAAGTATGCTGCGGATCATACCCACGGTACGTCACTCTACCTAAATCACCTACTCCATCAACCATGGGTCACCCTAGACTTATACAAGGTTAAACCTAGCGCTCTGATACCAACTTTGTCACGACCCGAAAGTACGGAACGTGACCGGCACTTCAATTACGAAGCGTCTAGAGGCGCATCGAAATCTAAGTAAGCCGAAACCCAGAAATCTAAACCATATAAAAGAAGAACTAAAGGAAAACATATAGGAAAACAAGTTTAGAAAAAACAAGATCAAATTTTCTCAAAAATTTCGGCAGAGTCTCCTTTGTAAAAACTGGCCCCAAACGGGTACAAACAAGTACAATATATACAAACAATAAAATGGCATCCCCAAGCGGGAGCTAGCTCTAAGCCAACAGGTGGAAACAACCACACCAAGCACAATAATATACAACGCCAAAGGGCGAGGCTCAAAACTCAAAAGAAAACAAATCCACCAAACCATAATAATACATGTGCGACTCTAAGGTCGAAATAAATAACTGGTCCTTTAAACTATCAAGTAATACAAGTTTGGTTGATGGAGTTTACTTGATACCAATGAATTAATAAAAGTACAATGGCGGTCCTGATACAAGTGAACCAACCTACCGTGCAAATCACCCTGAATGAAAAGATGTGCCAGCAAACAGCCAAGGAAACCTGTACATCGAACCTGTAATAAAAATTGGCACAACGGGGGTGAGTTGCTAACTCGTGAGTAGAAGACATCTGCGAAAAGAAATCGAATGCACGACGCTGTCCTAGGTCATAATAATATACTAATATATTACTAGTCATCTAGTAAATGGCAGGGTAATAAACTACGTGTAAGTGCAAATGCTCCATGCTCGTGTCAGTGCCTCAAATAGTAATATGTCCTGTGAATGAGTATGCATGCACCATGAATGTAAAACAATCAATCCTGAAATCTGGATATTTCTGTATAAGAAATCATTAACTTTTATCCTGGTAAAATTTGTATAAAAATCTGAAATATCATCGATGAAATCCATGGAAATACGTGTCAAGCATCGACACAAAACATGTAAATCTCAAGTCTCAATACCTCATAGTCTCAATATCTCATAGTCTCAATATCTCGGGCTCCGTCAGTCCGGATCGGCCCATATCATCAAATCTCACGACAACGGTCGGTATCCTCCGGATATCCGCCGCGCCAGACATCACCGGTAGGTAGTCTTCCCCTGCCAGGCTCATCGTCTACAACTCGATCTTCTTGCCCCGGGGTACCATACCAGGCCCACCATGTTCCCGAGACGGTTCATCCACTCATCGAATCGGGTCTCGAAATCCAACAGAAAACAAGAAATCTCATGGTGGACGACACATACATCACGAGAAAACCGTAACTTATATTTTAAAAAGAGAGGGGGGGAGAGAGAAAAGTTTTATATATATTCTTGCGGTTTTCCTCAAAATCCAGAAATCTCATAGAAATCCAGAATCCCAAAATCATGAGTAAGTATATAATAAGTTTCACATATGCCCCACAATACTACATGATAATCATGAAAATGTGAATGCATGAAATGTCTAAGTAATAAATGCCATATCTAGACTAACACCTGAGAGTAATCATAATATTATATCGATCTAGTTTTTAGCTGATTCTATCAATAAAAGATAATATGTTCTAAAGTGTACGTGACATAGCAATTACCGATGATGTGTGTGTGAGCCGGCAAATAAGTGTACGTGGAACATGCCCATCATCGGTAATGGTGCTGGTGTCCTAACAGGCAGAGTTTCATATTAACTACAGAAATATATATATGAACATGCAACGTGATGATTATAATCTGAATATAAAGGTAAAATGTATACTAACTACTCATTTGGAATATACATATCCAACTACAACTATATGACTCGAACCTAAACTAGTATCTATCTAACCCCCTAAGGAACTAAACTAAAGGAACTAGTCGATCAGAAATAGGAATCCACCTAGGGTCTGAGTCCATATCTCTAATAGTCGACGATCCAGCCTCAATAGCGTCACGTACGTAGTACGACTTCCTCGAATCAAGAGTGCGGATCAATCATCACATCTATTCCTCGTACGGTAAAATCCATCGTACGGCATCCTAATATCGAGGTACGGGTCAAGTATCATCTACGTACATCATCATTCGTTTAATATCATCGTCAAAATAATGTCATGATCAAAGGTAATGTACTATAATTGCATACATCCCAATATGATCAATCATATATCATTGCCAGCATAAATATACATCGTCAATTTATCCTCAGAAATATCATGTCGCATATATTATATCGTGATTAAGTCACACTTATATCACATCGTAATCAAGTCACACCTATATGATATCGTAATCAAGCCACACATATATCATATCGTGATTCGGTCACAGGTTGCAGTCCGGGTTCTATTTTAGAGTCTCATGTACCTCAATATCATCACCACCTATTATTGTTTATGTATACATATCTATTATCTCATTTTCTAATGATCCGCTAACATCATAACACGACAGTATAGCCAAGAAATCACGGCATCAAGACCAGTTATATTGTTCCATCCCCATGTATCATATCATATCCTTATATCACATAAACATGTTGTGTATACATATATACCTACACATAACCCTATATATATACACATACACATATATACCAAGTCAAGTTTCTGTGTGTGCGTGTGTGTGTGTCTACCTGAAACCTACGAATCTCCTACAAGATATTCATCCTCTGGTAAGGTCTTTCTAAATCAATCTAGTCCAACCTAAGGTCATTACTAGGGTCCTACTCACCAAGATTCTAAGGTCACGTCTGATTTCCTAATGACAATAAGTAATATTCCTATTCTACGTTTGCGTAGGTGCTAAACGACATCCACCCGACTTCCCCCATAGATATACATCTTGTAAGTCTACGTTAGCGTCCCGGCAGTCTACAGACGCCAAATGCGGAATAAAACTTTTAAACTTGGCGCTATCGTATACTTTAACTCGGATCTACCATTATTGCTAAACTAACAAACTGTAAAGAGTGTAGAAAGATTGTACCGAACGATCCGAGTCCTTCGTTCTTCAACCATCATCCCACGCTCCGTTGCGGCTGCTCTGATCTCGTCGATCTCCGAATCCTTCGTCGAGGTGGCACCACATGATCGGTTCTTTAAACGGGCTCCCGCCTCTGACTCGAGGCAACTCGATCGTCAAGTTTGCTAAAAGAGACGACCAAGATTGATGTAGAGAATGAGTAGATGACTTTGTCTCACTTCGTCCAAGTCCGTGGACGATCGGTTAATGAAGTTGCCGTGGAAATCGGGTGATGGAATGAAATGAACTGTGAATTCCATAAACCCCAAAACTATCATATCTTTTCTAACCAAAATGAAACATCAAGTGAAGTGAGGAGAGAGAGGGCCGACCATATATAGCAAGAGGGAGGTGACCGTAGGAGAGGGGGGTGACCACAAGAAAGATTCTCACTTAAAAGATCAAGAAGAAAATATCTTAAGGAAAACAAAAAGCTTTAATAACAAAGCATGAGTCATTAAGCATAGTCACCATTTAATAAATGCACCATTAAAGTCAAGATGACTCATTAGCCACTTCATCACTTCTAGAATCTTCTAGAATGATGACTCACTCATATCTGAAGAAAAGATAAATCCGTCTTTAACAGAATGTTATAAGACGGCTGGTAGAAAACTGGAAACTGGCAACTTCCAAAAGTGATCCTGAAACGACTTTCAGGATAACCCCGAAACTGTATAAATATACCCGCATTTGTATTACGACCGAATACAAATGCAACTGAGACAAAGATATTATACCTACTCAATATAATACTCGGATCCGGCTTAAACCAAAGCCGACCAGTATCATCTGCCCGAAAACTGACACGTGCGTAAACGCACGTGCATTTTCCGAACCCTGCCATAAAACCATACGGCCTCTACAACGTTTCGTCCGAACTTGGGAAACTGTCTGTGGGGGAATCTAATGACTCGTCAGCACCCTGGCAGTGGGTTTAACCACAAACCGTCAGCGGCACTAGCAATGCATAACGGCTGCCCACGGACTGACCTCAAGGGAGACTGATGAGCGCACTCAAGGGTGGCCGATGAGCGAACTCATCCAGAAACCCTACTGAGCCTAACAGTGACAATGTATATACAGTCCGGTCCGTTCGTCAATGAGTATCGCATATCCGCCTAGAGGGCTAGTAACGTCAGACCCCCAATAGCAGTATAAGTCGTGTCGGAGTGAAGCCTCAATACACCCTGAGATACTACTGGAGTACCTACCAGTAAATCTCCTACCATGGCCATGGATTTGTGTAATGGCTCTCCTAGACACAGCACGATCTCGCCCCCAATACCGGGAGAGACGAATCCCCTGCCGATCCGCTCACGTGCCTCCATATGGCTCGGGACTGTACCCAAAAGCTACCTGTTTGCACGACTCCTTTGAGCCGTGGTAGGGTAGAAATCAAAGCACAGTGGGAACTCACACGAGACAAATGACGACCTCAGGTCGATGAACTAACCTGTACACATGTCACCAGGGAACTGCTATCTGACGGTAGATATAATACTAACTAGCAGATTCCCGGCGAGTCCTGTCCGGTGTACTCATAACCCAATGATCACCTGTATACATCTTAGGTGATCCAACTGACACCAGTGGCTTGTGAGACCGGCCACCGCCCCTCGTCGGGGTCTCGACTGTATACACTAGTCTACTCCGGAGTATCGATGCCCTGTCTCGAAACTCCCATGACTAGGGACCACAATTAAGGGTATGCATATAAACTACCCAACTCCCACGTATATGATCGCCATCATACTGTTGGTAGTAAAGCAAGATCCTAAGGGCTCTATCAAAGTGTAACATGCAATCAGTCACCTGAACATGTACACGACTGATAAAGGCAAACCAGATAGCATACTATCATTTCGAGTAAGACTGTCCTACCGGGATAGGTCCTCCGCAATCATTGCAATCACGTACCTGCGATCCAATAATTGACTATGAGGGCACTATCTCCAACAATCTCCCACTTGCACTCAAGGCTAATATTGCGATGTCGACTACTCACAGCCCGTGTGAAACCGAACATCCAACTCCTCTACTAATCAGTTTCACAAAGCCCGTTTGTAAAACTATTGTGTTCGAGAAATAGCCTCGGTGAGTGGATCCGCCTAGAAGTTTCTTTCTGTATCTCTCTTAATCTCAAGTTCGCGGAGAAAGCCATCTCCCGAATTGAGTAGTACCTGTCTTAGAATATGTCTGGATATCTGATGGGACCTTAGTTCATAAATGAACTCCATATCCAAACTTCTTAGACTGTATGGATCACTGAACCTAATCAGTATCCGGCACCATGCCACCCACAGTATCCTCTGGAACCACCTGTCTATAATATTGTCCCTCGTCAGAGGGAAAACTAAAACTCTGACAATCACTCTGTCATCCATGTCACCTTTGAAGCCTGGAATGATAACCGTCTCCCGAAAGAGGCTGCCGTTATCAAATCCGTAGAACATGTACCAATGTTCTAAAACTGCTTCCTTATGTTTCTCCAGGATTGGATTAATACAAACTTATTGCATCTAGTGCAAAAACAACATTTGGTGCGGTACTTGACATCTCATGATTGACTCAATTGCCTAAGCAAGTGATCTGCCAATCATGCACATCCCTCTCCCCTTTAGTCTATACGACACCTTTAGAGAGGGTGACTCCATCACCTGCAGGTATACTACCATGCTAGGAGTCAACTATTCTAAAAACCATTAGAATATCTGTCAAAGTACCCACATTGGGAAACTACCCAAATCCAGATCTAAAACCATAGATCCAGAAACCAGAATGTCAAATATTATATCCATGTCCTGTCTGGAGAAACAACTGTGTGACGACCACAGTTCAACCGATCGTAGTATAGGAATTTTACTTCCTACTAAGTGTATGTCATCCAAATACCATGACATCACACCCTACTACCTTCTTAACTGATCCATCCCCTATTCTGATTGAAGTCAAAACCATGACTGTCATATCAAAATTAGATGATCTATCTCCGCTATAACTGCTCAAGTCTATAAATAGATATAAGCTACTTGCCCACTATGCTTCCGCTGCTCCCACTGACTACGACAACCCTCCTACCGGGTCTCATAGCCTGGAACAACAGTAGTGTCAAGTCTGGGTAGATAAGAACCTCCCTGTCACCGTCCTTGAGGCTACCGAAGTACCTCTCGGGTGTCTGAGGTTACCCACCAAATCTGCGGAGTGGCTATTGGAATGTCAAACCTGATTGAATATATAGGTCCTATTAAATTTTCCGTAATCGTTCGCGGTTCTAGAATCACTTCCAGTTCTACCATACTCCCACTACTGTTTTCTGAAAAAGATCCATTTTACTAAAACCGTGGCGAGTCAAGAACAATATCACTATTGATCTTCCAAATGGTAGAATATCAACCCTCGTCATAGCCAGGGTCAACCCACAAACAGCCATTACAGAAACGTGCCCTGAGTTATCCAGAGTCTGGTTTTAAGCATAAGCTGGACAACTCCCCGTACCTTAATTTCTTTTAAGGTACGATCCATTCTATATCCAATACAGAAACTTTGGCACTTATTTAATTGGAACCATATTCAAATCATGCAGCTGTCTCCAGTGCATATCAACTTAATGGAAAGAGGCTAATCAGCATTACTCAACTTAGGAAACCATCCAATTATGAGTAACCTGAAAGAGAAACACGTTTCTCAAAACCATCACTATCATCTGAATACCATTCACAAGAATCTACATCTTCGATCTCTTTGAAGAATCCCGATACTTGTGATGCCTGGTTCTCTACTTTATTCTTATACCCACAACTTCTCAAAACTTAGACCTTGTATTTCTACGAAACACTCGTCTAAATACTAGAGAAGTTATAAGTAAACAGAACATAGTACGAGGACCTACCCCTTTGTCCTGATGGACACTTGGACAACATACAATACTCTGTATAAGTCCGCTGAGTTAAACAACTCAAAACCTGTGCGTCGTAAGTAGAAAACTGTACCCTGGCGATTTCCTCAAATATCACCAATTACAACGAATTCCGATATAATGAGGATGATCACCTAATTCCCAATATCTTACTCCCACTCATCATCTGTAAAACCATACAGATATGAGAATGAAACCTGGTAAATACATACCCTTGGAGTAAGTGTCTAATCGGGAAAACAGTTTTTCCTTTAACAATGCACTGAAACATGAAAATGTTTCGTAGGGGTATCCTGGTATTCATAGTAATGCCTCTTCCATAATCCAATTCATGACTTCAACCGTATATTTTATTGCCATCTCTCCAAATCACTTTATTTGTCTTTAGTCGTTACCTTCTGTACACCATCGTTAGGCTAAATGGTTTTCTTCCTTCCCTACCGTTCGGCACCAGCCTATGGTTTGGAAGAAGACTATCCAGTAAGCATAATAGGTGTACCCTCCTAAACCAAGGAGTACTCGCAACTGAGAGAAGGTGATGATAAAAGACAACTGAATAATACCTTATTCTTTTAAAGGTGAAATAGGAGTGGCGATGAAGTACGCGGTTTTGGTCGTGAATGATATCAGTCGCAATTTACTTTGCCCTCTTTCTAATCCCTTTATTTTGTCTTTACATATTACCTTCTGCACACCCTACTTAGGCTAATTGGTTTTCTTCATTCCCTACCTTTCGGCACCAGCCTATGGTTTGGAATAAGACTATCCAATAAGCGTAATAGGTGTACTCTCCTAAACCAAGGAGCTCTCGCAACCTGAGAGAAGGTGATAATAAAAGACAACTGAATAAACCAATTCTATTTCTCCTGAACCTGGATCCATCCTCGAAGAAGTCCTTTCGAGTTCGTATATAACCATACGATGGATCTATCCAATGGAAGTGGATATCCGTAGTAATACGGGTGTTCTGAGAAATGCAAAGGGTAGAAGAAGGAGTGGCAATGACTTATGCAACTCAGACAATCCAAAAGCCAGTATTTTAAGAAGGTTCGGTCAACTTGGTCACTGAGTCATAGTCTAGGGTTGGTCAAAGGTCGCTGCCAAAGAGAGAGAGAGAAAAGAAACACTCTGCGTGCACTCTAACCTAGATCAGAATGGTCATCACTTTATCTAATCCGGAAACCTCCCACTGTCCTGTCAAATTCTCCTCCAAACCTAAAGAAGAATCAATCGGGATCACCCGAAGAGTAAACCAACTCATCAGTGGGAATCGGGATCCAACTCTCATCGCATGTTAACGTGATGGAATGCATCCACGTTATTCATACTCCAGAAGGTATGCGCACACTTGGCAAGTTTCAGTTTCTTTAGAAACTCCCGATATCTTTTTCTTGCCCCATGCTCTTATAACCTTGGCGTTGGTCAAAATGTCATAAGTCACATGCCAAGTTCTACCCGTCACTATCTTGTCAATTTGAACCCACCCGCACATGCCCTTGACGTTGGCCAAAATGGCAGAACGACTGTCCCAAACTAACTCATCTATCTATGCAACAATTGAATACCCAGCAGCTACCAAACACTATGCCTTGGCGTTGGTCAAAATACATAGCTTGAATACTACTGAATACCCAAAAGAAGTGACGGAGGGCTATGGCTGGTTTTTGGCGAAAAACCTTTAACGTAGTGAACTTGATATCGCTGAAGGAACCTGATAGCTTTTTATAAAAATATAGTGGCGAAAAACTTTTGCTAAAGAGGTCACTCCCGGTTAAGGGATCTCGGCTCTTTCCTCGTGGAATGAGGTGCAGGATATTCCACTGAATACCGCTATGCAAAGCAACTTGTAATCGACTATAGTAAAGTTATTACCCTGACGCAAACTTCTGTCCAAGGGGTCTTTCCCGGTGAAGGGATATCAGCCCTTGCCTCGTCGAATGAGGTGCTGGATATTCACACCGAATACCGCTATGCATAACAAAAGAAACGTCTTTGTAACAACACTTTTTAAAATTGTTCCAACAACTGTAAACAGGTTTGTTTTTCTTTGCATTGATCAGAATCAATGCAGTCCCATCAATCAATCACACCAGAAAAGAACGAAAATAAAATGTACGTATATGCCATCCGCATTCGTTACTGGGTCCCGTCATCACTCGTTAGGTTACTTAACTAACGACAGAGCGAGGACTGGACTAGCGCGGGTGTAAAACATATACAACATCTAATAGTATATAAACCAATATACATAATCGCTCCAGGCGTGATAATATGCAACATTACAGAAAAGTAATAAGCATCACAGAACAATACAGATAATCTGGGATCCCCGAGTTTCACAGAGCCGCTGCTGAAACCCGACGTTCCCCTGTCGTGTGGATAGCCTGTGCAATGAAACCTAGACCCCTACGGGTGCGGCAAGTTACCCGCCAAAACCTGAAGCGAGGCAGTCCCCACAGCATAGTGAATGGAACACCCGGCACTTCACGGAATCCGGTAAATTGAGCACCCCTCCTTGGGTCAACCTGTACCCCCTACGAGTGCGGCGAATAGTCTGCCAATTCTGAAGTGGGGCCCCTCTGCCTCTCAAAGCCATGAGATGCGGACCCGTTGCTTTCCCGAACCCGGCTATCCGTGCACTCCGTCGCGGGGTAAAACCTAGTACAGTAATGAAAATAATACAACAGGTACATCGACCGCAACCTGGTCGTGCCCCAAAAGAATATTATACAACAGGCAGTGACGGCAGTCCACAAGTTGGACGCTCGCCCCGCAATATCAAATGTACAAATAAACACAAACTGTACTACCATTGCACACTGCTATCCACCACGACAAATCCGCAACATCACAGCACAACACAGAACATCAACGCGAATGTCACGTTCGCAAACCCGTCTAAAAGAACTATAGCAATCGGACGCGGTTTACCGATCAAATGACATTCCCGGTCGGAGATATAAAGTAAGCACTGTAAACTAACGTGTTTAAATTTCGATCGACCAAAGACCAAATATCAAAAAGTGGGCCCCACTGCTTACTGGTGAACAGTAACAAAACCTGGGCCCAAACAATATATACCAAAAATCCCAAAATCCAACACTGAACATACTGACAAAATTTGGGAGCACGTGCTCCCCACTTGGCCGCGGTTGCGCGGCCAAACCATGGGTTTGGTCGCCCTTCAGCGGCAGATTGGAGGGATCACAACCCCAAATTTTGTCGTATCTCTTAAAAAAGCCTGCTCTGATTTTTAAGACATACAGAAATCAATTTTGACACCGTTTAAAATCAACAGAAACTGTCAAGTAAGGATTTTGTGATTTTTGATTTCCGGTCGGATCGATGTTTTAAATGCGTTAGAACAAGTTAGCATAGCAAAATGGTGAGGCTCTGATACCACTGTAAGTCTACGTTAGCGCCCCGGCGGTCTACAGACGCCAAATGCGGAATAAAACTTTTAAACTTGGCGCTATCGTATACTTTAACCCGGATCTACCATTATTGCTAAACTAACAAACTGTAAAGAGTGTAGAAAGATTGTACCGAACGATCCGAGTCCTTCGTTCTTCAACCATCATCCCACGCTCCGTTGCGGCTGCTCCGATCTCGTCGATCTCCGAATCCTTCGTCGAGGTGGCACCACATGATCGGTTCTTTAAACGGGCTCCCGCCTCTGACTCGAGGCAACTCGATCGTCAAGTTTGCTAAAAGAGACGACCAAGATTGATGTAGAGAATGAGTAGATGACTTTGTCTCACTTCGTCCAAGTCCGTGGACGATCGGTTAATGAAGTTGCCGTGGAAATCGGGTGATGGAATGAAATGAACTGTGAATTCCATACACTCCAAAACTATCATATCTTTTCTAACCAAAATAAAACATCAAGTGAAGTGAGGAGAGAGAGGGCCGGCCATATATAGCAAGAGGGAGGTGACCATAGGAGAGGGGGGTGACCACAAGAAAGCTTCTCACTTAAAAGATCAAGAAGAAAATATCTTAAGGAAAACAAAAGGCTTTAATAACAAAGCATGAGTCATTAAGCATAGTCACCATTTAATAAATGCACCATTAAAGTCAAGATGACTCATTAGCCACTTCATCACTTCTAGAAGCTTCTAGAATGATGACTCACTCATATCTGAAGAAAAGATAAATCCGTCTTTAACAGAATGTTATAAGACGGCTGGTAGAAAACTGGAAACTGGCAACTTCCAAAAGTGATCCTGAAACGACTTTCAGGATAACCCCGAAACTGTATAAATATACCCGCATTTGTATTACGACCGAATACAAATGCAACTGAGACAAAGATATTATACCTACTCAATATAATACTCGGATCCGGCTTAAACCAAAGCCGACCAGTATCATCTGCCCGAAAACTGACACGTGCGTAAACGCACGTGCATTTTCCGAACCCTGCCATAAAACCATACGGCCTCTACAACGTTTCGCCCGAACTTGGGAAACTGTCTGTGGGGGACTCTAATGACTCGTCAGCACCCTGGCAGTGGGTTTAACCACAAACCGTCAGCGGCACTAGCAATGCATAACGGCTGCCCACGGACTGACCTCAAGGGAGACTGATGAGCGCACTCAAGGGTGGCCGATGAGCGAACTCATCCAGAAACCCTACTGAGCCTAACAGTGACAATGTATATACAGTCCGGTCCGTTCGTCAATGAGTATCGCATATCCGCCTAGGGGGCTAGTAACGTCAGACCCCCAATAGCAGTATAAGTCGTGTCGGAGTGAAGCCTCAATACACCCTGAGATACTACTGGAGTACCTACCAGTAAATCTGCTACCATGGCCATGGATTTGTGTAATGGCTCTCCTAGACACAGCACGATCTCGCCCCCAATACCGGGAGAGACGAATCCCCTGCCGATCCGCTCACGTGCCTCCATATGGCTCGGGACTGTACCCAAAAGCTACCTGTTTGCACGACTCCTTTGAGCCGTGGTAGGGTAGAAATCAAAGCACAGTGGGAACTCACACGAGACAAATGACGACCTCAGGTCGATGAACTAACCTGTACACATGTCACCAGGGAACTGCTATCTGACGGTAGATATAATACTAACTAGCAGATTCCCGGCGAGTCCTGTCCGGTGTACTCATAACCCAATGAGCACCTGTATACATCTTAGGTGATCCAACTGACACCAGTGGCTTGTGAGACCGGCCACCGCCCCTTGTCGGGGTCTCGACTGTATACACTAGTCTACTCCGGAGTATCGATGCCCTGTCTCGAAACTCCCACGACTAGGGACCACAATTAAGGATATGCACATAAACTACCCAACTCCCACGTATATGATCGCCATCATACTGTTGGTAGTAAAGCAAGATCCTAAGGGCTCTATCAAAGTGTAACATGCAATCAGTCACCTGAACATGTACACGACTGATAAAGGCAAACCAGATAGCATACTATCATTTCGAGTAAGACTGTCCTACCGGGATAGGTCCTCCGCAATCATTGCAATCACGTACCTGCGATCCAATAATTGACTATGAGGGCACTATCTCCAACACATCTACTCATCTCGATCCTCGCTTGCCGAAGTTGATGACGCTTGTTCTCTCTTGTCGTCCCGAAGTCCACGTGAAGTTACCTCTTAAGATTTGATAAAGAGAATCACCAAATTATGGAGCCTGAAGTTCTAAGCATTTAACCTGACCGTAGCAGATTTGATTATGTCCACATATTCTGGCTTTAAAGAAGCTCCACCAATAAGGAATCCATCAACATCAGGTTGTGCTGCAAGTTATTTGCAGTTTCCTCCATTTACGGAACCTCCATAAATATCCTGGTTGTGCAGCAACTTCAACACTCACATTTGTTTGAAGCAGCATCCTTAGTCCAGCATGCACATGCATCCACAAGCTAATCTATGAAACATTTTACAAAGTTTATTACTGATGGTGGACCAAATGCTGAAGAAATTTTAATTAGCACCATATATCTGAGCATGACTTGCTTCCAATAATCCCAAATGATCAATCTGTTACTCCAAATTCACTTCATAGATAAGCTCTATACCAATAGGTAAGCTCAGACATACCTCCTGGGCTTGAGGTGGAATTGCCCGTTCCAATAGCCCAAACTGGCTCATATGCCAACACAACATTTATCCAATCCAGTATTTGATCTGCAATAGCATTCTTCTGTACAGCAACCACGTCCATAGCTGATCCTGCTTCTCGCTGCACAAGAATCTCGCAATTGGAAAAATAGTCCTTGCGGCAGACGATTCATTCCCAAGCAAAGCCTAATTGACGACTTGATCCACACCTACTTTAGGGCATCACCAAGAATTAACAAAACAAGAAGCTTGAATCAAGAAATTGGTAGAGAAAATACCCAAAACTATTCCTCTTTTCACGAACCCCTTTCCAATTAAGTGCCAGGATTGTACAAGGAAGGATACGGTCCCATAGGCATCGTGAGAAGAGATCGATCGATTAGGGTCGAGGTTTATTGGGGATCGCCGTCGCCGTTGCAAGGAAACGGTAGCATCAGTATCGAGGAGATCGCTCATGCTCGCTTCTCTCTCTTCTCTATCTTCGAGTTTCTGAAACTTATGCCTGCTTTGTTTGTGGGGTTTAATAATAAAAAAATCAACAAAATAAACTTTTGTGTAACCTGCTGAGAGCTTATGACCCATCAATGGCTATGGAGTTGAAGGAGGAAATCAAGAATACTCCAAAATTCAAAGACTTCAATAAAGAGTCTAAAATGTTTATTGAAAATCAGAAAGAAGAATACATTCTCAATGCTCACTTTAAAGAAACAGATGAACCTAAAGAAGTGCAAGAGCTCCTAACTGCATCAATATCACCAAGTTCCAGCGGAGGGTCATGAAAGAAGAGAAGCATAAGATAAACATGAGGTAAATGAAAACACTATTAACCCGTTTATATAAAATGTAACAAGTCTTTGAAACACGTCACTCATGTTTAGCATTAACTTGTATACAATTAATTGTTTAAATATTTATAAAATACCCAAATCAATTAAACACTTTCCAAATGAATATTTCATATCAATTATTAAGTATTTTCCAAACTATTGGAATATAAGTATATCATATCATTGAAAACAATTTCCATATTTTCTAATATTCTTAAAATTTATTATTTTACTTATTTAAATTCCGAAAATAATTTTTTTATTTTTCCTGAAATGTTACACTTTTGCAATTCAGACAATCCAAAAGCCAGTATTTTAAGAAGGTTCGGTCAACATGGTCACTGAGTTATAGTCTAGGGTCGGTCAAAGGTCGCTGCCAAAGAGAGAGAGAAAAGAAATACTCTGCGTGCACTCTAACCTAAATCAGAATGGTTATCACTTTATCTAATCAGGAAACCTCCCACTATACTGTCAAATTCTCCTCCAAACCTGAAAGAAGAATCAATCGGGATCACCCGAAGAGTAAACCAACTCATTAGTGGGAATCGGGATCCAACTCTCATCGCATGATAACGTGAAGGTATCCACTCATGTTATCACACTCCAGAAGGTATGCGTATGCCTGGCAAGTTTCAGTTTCTTTAGAAACTCCTGATATGGATTTTTGCCCCATGCTCTTATGACCTTGACGTTGGCCAAAATGTCATAAGTCACATGTCAAGTTCTACCCATCATTATCTTGTCAATTTGAACCCATCCGCACATGTCCCTGACGTTGGCCAAATGGCAGAACGACTGCCCCAAACTAACTCATCTATCGATGCAACAGAAGAATACCCATCAACTACCAAACACTATCCCTTGGCGTTGGTTAAAATACATAGCTTGAATACTACTGAATACCCAACTGAAATGACGGAGGGCTACGGCTGGTTTTTGGCGAAAAACCTTTAATGTAACGAACTTGATATCGCTGAAGGAACCTGAGAGCTTTTTAGAAAATAAAGTGGCGAAAACCTTCGCTAAAAAGGTCACTCCCGGTGAAGGGATCTTGGCTCTTTCCTCGTGGAATGAGGTGCAGGATATTCCAACTGAATACCGCGATGCAAAGCAATAAGTAATCGACTATAGTGAATTTATTACCCTGACGCAGACTTCTGCCCAAGAGGTCACTCCCGGTGAAGGGATCTCGGCCCTTGCCTTGTTGAATGAGGTGCAGGATATTCCAACTGAATACCACTATGCAAACAAAAGAAAACGTCTTTGTAATAACACTTTTTAAAACTGTTCCAACAACGTCCAAACAGGTTTGTTTTTGCTTGCATTGATCAAAATCAACATAGTCCCATCAATTAATCACACCAGAAAAGAACGAAAATATAATGTACGTATATGCTATCCGCATTCGCCACTGGGTCCCGTCATCACCCGTTAGGTTACTTAACTAACGACAAAGCGGGGACTGGACTAGCGTGGGTGTAAAACATATACAACATCTACTAGTATATATACCAATATACAATAATCGCTCCTGGCGTGATAAATACAACATTACAGACAAGTAATAAGCATCATAGAATAATACAGCTAATCTGGGATCCCCGGGTTTCACAGTGTGTGTGTATATGCCCTAGAGGTCATTACTGTATCATACTAGTTTGTATATTACTTAATGGAAGCTTGGGATATTCACAGTTGTATAGACAATCTTACTCGAAATAGTAGTATGCTACTTGGTTTGTTTCTACTTTAATGTGTGCATGTATTTCGTTCAGCATATCGCCTATACTCATTAGTGGAGCCCTTAGGATCTTCGCTTGATTACCAGCGTTGCGAGGGAAATCACACTAGTGGGGGCTGGGTAATCTACAAGCATACCCTTATACAGGTCACTGGTCATACGATTATCGATACAGAGCATCGATACTCCAGAGTAGACTAGTTATACGCTACTCATCCCAGGAGGGGAGATGGTCTGTCCCACAGCCATCAGTACGTCGTACTGGAGATAGTACGCAGGTGCTCGTTAGGTTACGAGTACACTGGACAGGACTCACTGGGAACTATTGGTTTGGTAGTATACCTATCGTCAGTTATCAGTTCCTAGGTGACATGAGTACAGCATAGTCCGTTGACTTGACACTGTCACTTCGCCTCGAGTGCGTTCCCACTGTTCTTAGATTACTACCCTACCACGGCTCAAATGAGTCGTGCAAACAGGTAGTAGTTGGGTGCAGTCCCGAAGCACTTGGAGGCAGTGATGGTTAGACAGGATTCGTCTCTCCCGGTATTGGGGGTTGATATCGCCCTGTGTCTAGGAGAGCCATTACACAAAGTCCCTGGCCAGGGCAAGCGAGATATACAGGTAGCATTTCCAGTGTTATCTCAGGATGTTCTAGGCTACACTCCAACATGATCCGCTATTAGGGGACTGACGTTTACCGCCCCCTAGGCCCGCCATGCGATACTCTCAGACGAACAGACCGGACTGTATGGAGTTTGTCACATTCAGGCTCAGTAGGAGTTCGGATGGGTTCACCTCATCAGTCTTCTTATCGGCATCTACCTGGGGACCGTTACGTATAGCTAGTACCGCTTGCGGCCTATGATTAAACCCACTGCCAGCGTAGTGTCGAGTCTTTAGAGTCCCACACAGAGGGCTATTCGCCTTTGGGCAAAACAGAGTAGAGGTCGCATGGTTTTACGACAGGGTTCGTTCACATCCGCGCACTTGTACACGTTTGGTGTCCGGGCAGTTATTACTAGCGGGCTTTGGTTTAAGACAGATCCTAGTATATGTTTTGGGATTGGTTTTATCTCATTGTATTCGTGTTCCTCGGAACACGGGTGCGGGTGTGTATGCACAGTTGGCAGAGGCGGAGGATTCTCATTGGGGTTGTTGACCGTTGACTTTTTCAAAACCCTAATGTGAATAAGAAATATGATTAATAATATTAATTAAGGATTATTGTGCCATGGTTGAGTTGAACATTTGACTTTTGTTAACTTGTTGACTTTGTTGACCGGTTGACCATTGTGGACTTGTTGAACATCATCATTTCATTTCAATGACTTTTGTTGACTTGTTCTTTACAAAATGCATTAAATGCATGAAATGATAATGGTCATTGAAACTAACCATCACAATTCTTAATTATCATCATCATCATCATTATTCTTACTTTTGTGAGCATGGTTGTAAATCATTCTCTCAATTTTTTTTCTCACTTGCTCATTCTCTCTCATCCAAAGCTCATCCTCTTCCTCTCTCTCTCTCAAAGCTCTCATCTCTCATGTGTTGAGAACCATGAGCTCTTGAGGTAAAACCACCAAAACTCTTCTCTACTCACTCTAAAGTTCTAGGTTTAGCAAGCCAAGCACTTTAGTTGCCTCTCGGTTGAGATAGGAGCTCAAGGTGGAAGCTTTCGGGTGGATCCTTCTTCGACAAAGAGGAGACTACGAAGTAGGAGCCGTTCAAACAATCCCAAGGACCAAGAAGAGAAGGAGTTCAAGACCAAGGTATAACCCCCTAACTGAGTAGCTAAACTCGTAGTTTGTTTACTAGGTTTTTGTTTAGCAAAGATCCTCCTTTCTAGTCCATATTGCCTTGAGTTTAAAAATCATTTTTTACCGTTTCCGCCTCCCCGTAAAAACCGAGGTGGGTAACGTGGACTTACAGTGATATCGGAGCCTAGCTAAACAACAACTAGCATGTTAGCAAAGTATTTAGAATTTCGATCCGAGAAAAAATCGCAAAACACGTCCGAAAACCGAACTTTCTGCCGATTTTTAAACTGCTCCAAAAATAATTCCACATATCTTAAAAATCGGCGCAGGGTTTTGTAAGAATGTACAGCAAAAACGATCCACTGACTCGGTCAATGCGCCGCGGAACCGCGGCGAGAACATGCGTCTCGCCGCGGATCAACGGCCGAGTTGACTCAGCCGCGACTCGTCTTTGCTGCAGTTTGCTCAGTGTTCTGTTTTGGGATTTTTAGGATATTTTGTTTCTGCCCAGATTTTCCAGAAAACAAAGTTGTGTTTGGGGTAGTTACAAATCCGTATTTTTGATCGAAGTTCTGTAGACTTTAGCTAATGGGTTATATCTGTGATGTGATATATGCACTGAACGTCAACTAATCGCTATACGTCGATTAGTGGGAGTTGTGCATATCTGTGATCTGTAATGATGTTGGATTGTGTATATGAACTCGTTCGATTGTCGCGGATGAATAGCCGGGGGTTGTGAGATGAGAGTTTTCTTTATCTTTCATTTGATGTAATATGTAAATTGATGTAATATTATTTTATGGCCGCACATCCGGGATGAGGTTGTAGCCGCCATTGTATATTATTTCTTTTACTGTTTTTGCTCCTAGGATAGACCCAAGGTGGGGTGCACAAACTACCGGGTACCTCGAAGTGCCGAGTGGCCTACTCACGTTGTTGAGGGAGGTTGCTTCACTTCGGGTACTTGGTGGGTAGTTTGCCGCACCCGTAGGGGTCTAGGGTGGGGTTTGGCTATTCATCGCGACCGTGTAATCCGTTTTTCGTTGCAGGCTCGAACGAAACGCAGATTTCTAGTATATCCAATGTGTTCATCTGTGATCTGGAATGTCTATCATTGCATCTGACGATATATATATCTATATATGATATCTAGTAGGCGTTGCTTACGTTTTGCATCCGCGCTAGTCCAGCCCCCGCTCTGTCGTTAGTTATGTAACCTAACGGGTAATGACGGGGCCCCGTGGCGAATGCGGATGGCATAAGCGTACGCCATATTTTCGTTGTTTTCTGCAATGGTAGGTTTAATTGATGGGACGCATTAAATTAATGCAAGAAAATAAACCAATGTTAAAATCGTTGGAACAATTTCAAAGCCACTCGGTTTTCTTTTCAAAACAACTTTTAAACGCGGAGCTTAAACCACTCCTTTTAAAAGCTATCAGGTTCCTTCGATTATATCAAGTTCACTACGTTCACGGTTTCGCCAAAACCATTCGTAGCCCTCCATCATTTTAGTTAAATATTCGGTAGTATTCAAGCTATGTATTTTGACCTACGCCAAGACATAGTGATTGGTAGCTGCCGGATATTTATCTGTTGCATAGATAGATGCATTGGTTTGGGACAGTCATACTGCCATTTTGGCCTACGTCAAGGGTATGTACGGTGGGGTTCAAATTAACCTGGTAAATGATGGGTAGAACTTGACATGTGACTTATGATATTTTGGCCTACGTCAAGGTCATAAGAGCATGGGGCAAAAATCCACAACGGGAGTTTCTAAAGAAACTGAAACTTGCTAGTGCTGCATACCATTTGGAGTGTGATGATTCTGGTAGGATTCCTTCAGTTTTATCACATGATGATATTTGGATCCCGATCCTACTGTGAGTATATGCTACTCCTCGGGAAACTTTCTCACTTAACGATCAATGCTATAAACCAAGTAGGTGTCTAGAAAGGTGTTAGCGGGGCTACGCCCACAGGGAAAAGAGATTATGTAATTAAGGAACTTCGTGAAAGCGTTGGAGAACCTCCCTCGAAGTACCAACACTGGCCTGGCTGAACGGTTAAGCAAGTATTGTATGGTGAAATTGATCCCGACTAATTCTTCTTTTTTGGTTTGAGGAAGGATTCGAGAAACAGTGGGAGCCATCCTGTTTAGACAAACTAAAAACCACTATAATCTTGCAAGAGCATCATGCTAAAGTGTTTCTTCTCTCTTCCCTAATTGCAGCGACGAAACATCATGACCGGACTTAAGTTACTGCTAGAAAAAAATACATTGACAGGGCCAAACTACAAAGATTGGCTCAGGAATGTCAAAATGGCAATCACTTATGACAAGTTGGGGTATCTCCTTACCACAAAAGCTCCCCCTGTCCCAGGACCTCAATCCAGCGTTGCGGATAAGGAAATCCGTAAGACCTGGGAGATTGATTGCGTGAGGGCCATGTGCATCGTGCTTGCCTCTATCGACAATGAACATCAGAGGAGGCACGAGGATATGGACTTAGAATCCATATTTCTTCATACGAAAGATCTGTATGGAGAGCAATCCCGTATCACCAGATAAGAAGTCTCGAAAAAGTTATTTTCGGCGAGATTGGCCATCGGATCATCTGTAGCGGAACACGTGCTTCAGATGATTGGCTACATTGAAGAGCTCGCAGACCTCGGGACCACGTTAAAGAACGAGCTCTACACTGACTTGATTCTTCAGTCCCATCCTTCCACTTACGCCCAGTTTATCCTGAACTTCAACATGCAAGGAAAGGAAGTTGAACTTCCGGAACTCCTTAACATGTTAAGGAGTGCAGAGGGCATCCTGAAGAAAGTAAGGGAAACACCCGCTTTGTCTGTTGGAGGACCTTCTTCTTCTAGGTCCAAGGCGAAAGCCAAAGGAAAGAAGAAGAAAGCCCCCACCAAACCAAGGAGCGGTGTTAGTAAAGTGGATGCCAAGGGAAAGGCCAAAATGGCAAAGGTAGCGGGACAGCTTGTGGGGAACGAAGAATGCTTTTATTGTCATAAGAAAGGACACTGGAAGAAAGATTGCAGGGCTTAGAAGGCCAAGAACCAGGACCCGAAGCAAGTTGTGGCTTCGGCTTCAGGTGTGTATGTTATTGAAAACTGTCTATCAGTAAACTCTACTTCCTGGGTATTGGATACCGGATCAGGATCTCATATCTGTAATTCTTTGCAGGCACTGAGAAAGCGTAGGGTTTTGAAGGCAGGTGATATGACCCTCAGAGTTGCAAACGGAGCTGGCATGGATGCTGAGTCCTTGGGGGACTATCACTTGGGATTGTCAGATGGACATGTTTTGGTTTTGCGTGATTGTTATTTTTTACCCAGTGCGACTTGTAATATCATATCTGTATCTTTAATGTCTAAAGAAGGTTATGATTTTGCATTTGTAAGCAATGTTGTAAAGATTCACCTTAATCATGTTCTGATTGGGTCGGGTACATTAAACAATGGTATATACGTATTGAACCAACCACATATTTTCAATGTCCAGAATACACACAAAAGAAAGTCTCCAGAAATAAATCATACTTTCTTATGGCATTGTAGACTGGGTCACATCAATGAGAGAAGGTTGACAAAGTTACATAAAGAAGGATATTTGGATCCGTTCGAATATCAATCGTATGCAACTTGTCAATCCTGTCTCAAAGGAAAGATGACAAAGACTCCGTTTACTGGACATGGAGTAAGAGCGAGCGAGCTCTTAGGACTCATACACAGCGATGTATGCGGTCCAATGTCTACACATGCGCGAAGTGGTTATTCTTACTTCATTACTTTTATGGATGATTTTTTAAGGTTCGGGCATGTCTTCTTAATGAAGCATAAATCTGAAGCCTTTGAAAAATTCCAGGAATACAAGAATGAAGTAGAAAAACAAACAGGCAAAAGTATCAAGACACTAAGATCTGATCGAGGAGGTGAATACTTAAGTGCCGAGTTCCTGGGTTACCTAAAAGAGAATGGAATTCTCTCTCAACTTACTCCTCCATACATCCCACAACATAATGGTGTATCGGAGAGACAGAACCGAACCTTATTGGATATGGTACGTTCCATGATGAGTAACGCTGAGTTGCCGCGATCTTTCTAGGGATGTGCACTAGAATCAGCTGTATATGTTTTGAACCAAGTTCCAACTAAGACTGTGCCTACCACACCATATCAGATGTGGAGTGGGAAAAAACCCTATCTTCAATATCTGAAGATTTGGGGATATCCAGCTTTTGTCAAAAAGCAGCATACGGACAAACTCGAGGCACGCTCAGTACAGTGCTAGTTTGTGGGATACCCAAAGAACTCCAGGGGTATCTTTTCGATTACGCAGAAGAACAAAAGGTTTTTGTCTCTCGTCATGCCCACTTTCTAGAACATCAGTTCTTAAAAAAAGAAACAAGTGGGAGCGCAATAGAACTGGAAGAAATTCCAGAACCACAAGCTATTACTGAAAGCTTAGTGGAACCATAGGGTTCGAAAGAACAGGACATTCCTGCGCCGCTCCGCAGGAGTAGTAGGCAGTCTCATCCTCCCGAAAGATACTACGGTTTTCTCATAGACAGGGATAGAGAGGATTGCATCATTAATAATGATGAGCCGACTAGCTTCCAGCAAGCCATTCAGAGCGTTGACTCGGTAAAATGGCTGGATGCAATGCGGACCGAAATGGAGTCCATGTACACCAACAAAGTATGGACTTTGGACGTTGCTCCAAAAGGGGTAAAACCCGTAGGCTGCAAATGGATCTTCAAAAGGATGATTGGTGTAGATGGACAGGTTGAGACCTATAAGGCTAGACTTGTTGCAAAGGGTTTTCGTCAAAGACCTGGTTTGGACTATGACGAAACCTTTTCTCTATTGGCTATTCTCAAATCCATTCGGATCCTTCTTTCCATTGCTGCCTTCCACGATTATGAGATTTGGCAGATGGACGTAAAGACTGCTTTTCTAAATGGAAATTTGGAAGAGTGTGTCTATATGGACCAGCCAGAGGGTTTCATTCAGAGTGGGAGAAGCAGGAAAGTGTGCAAGTTTCTTAAGTCCATTTATGGACTAAAGCAGGCATCGCGGAGTTGAAACATCTGTTTTGATGAAACAGTCAAAGAATTTGGCTTTATCAAAAATCCAGATGAACCATGCATTTATAGTAAAATTGTAGCACGAACTGTCGTATTCCTCATTTTATACGTGGATGACATTCTCTTGATAGGAAATGACATTCCTATGCTACAATCTGTCAAAGGGTTCTTATCACACAGGTTCTCCATGAAAGACCTGGGTGATGCCTCTTACATTCTGGGGATCCGTATCCATCGTGATAGGTCCAAGAGGATATTAGGACTTTCACAGTCCAGGTGCATCGACACCATACTGAAAAGATTCAGTATGGAAGATTCCAAGCGCGGTAATTTACCGGCTTTTCACGGGATCACCCTCTCCAAAGAGATGTCTCCCAAGACTGATTTAGAAAGGGATCCCATTTCTATTATACCCTACGCATCTGCGGTAGGCTCTATAATGTATGCGATGTTGTCTACCAGACCAGATGTAGCTTATGCACTAAGTGTGGTAAGCCGGTATCAGTCAAACCCTGGGGAGAACCACTGGATAGAGGTAAAGAACATTCTGAAGTACCTGAGAAGGCCTAAGGACATGTTTTTGGTTTACGGCGGAAAAGCCCTCCAGATGGAGGCCTTTACTGACTCCAAGCTTCAAGAGTGACAAAGATGACTCCAAATCCATGTCGGCTTATGTCTTTACCCTCAATGGAGGGGCGATGTTGATTGGTAGAGTTTATGCGTGTTCAAGTTTATTTAATTACCGCAATCAAAACGGTTTCGCTTGTAGCTAGCCGGTTGAGTACGGGTCGTCCGCAGGGAGATGGGAATCTTTTTCTATGTGCTTTAACGAGTTAAGTCCAATTTTCCAGATTTGTTTGTGATTAACAAGTGTTAAAATGATATGTAAAGAGAGCTTGTTAGGGTTAGGATTAGGTTTGTTTGAGTTAGGAGTCGCTCACTTCTTTCGTTGCCACTCTTAATATCGGTGTTACGGTAATCGGCAACAACGGGGATTAGCACGACTAGGAAGGAACTTGCGAGTATAAGCTAGGCTCTTCAACGCTTAAGTTCTTCCTTTTGATACTTGTCCGTCAGTTCTTGGCTCTTATCCATAACCTCCGGTTAATTCAACCACAACCGGTCTCACTACGGAATCACCGCTATCATGTAGGATAGGGTGCCGTAGGGAGCGGATTGTGGTTCAATTAACGGGAGTCGATTTAAGATGTTGGGCAAGGAAAGAGTGAGAGAGATTTCCTTCTCTCAAACATCCCTTATCCTACCCTAACAAGTATGGAAATTACTCACCCATTACAAGAAGAACGAAAAATAAAACAAAAGAGGAAGATAGAAAGAAAGAGATTAGAAGATAACAACTAGCTATTTGCGACCTCACCTTGGCAAGGATCAAGCGTAAGATCATGGTTGTTTAAGGATAAAGGAAAAGAGAAAAGAAAGAAACCACAATAAATAACAACAACTAAATTATCAATTAAAGATTACAAGCAATTAATATAACAAGAGCAAGACAAGTATAATAACAAAAAGAACTTATTTATTCATCATTCTTCACTCACAAAAGCTCACTACAAATTTTTCAATGGAGAAGAGATGAGAAGAGGAAGAAGAACAACAAGTATTCTAAAACCTAAAATACAAGATTAAGCACCCTTGGCTTCACAAGGTTCTGGGCTATTTATAGGCAGGGAGATGGAAACCTAGGGCAAAATTCTGCTTCTGCATGAAATGTCCAAAGTACCCCTAAAATACGACACCATGAAGAGACCATACGGCGGCGGTTTAGCGGCCTAGACCCCTTATTGGCCGCGGAACCGCGGCCATATAGAGGAGTTAGGTCAAGGGCTTTTGAGTGCTTCCCTGGTCTGCTGTCCCCTTTTGTCTGGTACTTGTTTTTTCTGATAATCTTTCCACATTTCTTCCAGAATTCTAGTGGATCAAAAGGTGATTGGATGTGGATCTTTTGTCATGATTTTCTTGAGCTCCGCGTAGATTTCTTGGACTTGGTGTTGCCATTGTGCTTTGTGCATGAAGATGACTATCGATTTACCATTTTGTCTCTCAAACTGGTGTGTGGCAACATATGGATAGAGAGCGGAGACCCGTGTTTTATCTGTGGTTGGCAGGAACCCGGATTTTGTCGTGCTTTTCCATGAATTTCATCGTTTAGAGCCGAGAACCTGTATCCTGCAATTGACTAGCAAACACGGCTCAAGAGTACCTACTGATAAGCAATATGATAAAAATTGGGCGGTATAAAAATGCAAAAATCTGATATGAACAAATACCCCCAAACTTATCATTTGCTCGTCCCGAGCAAAGCCAATTTATTCACAAAAATTCCTAACCTCACTTTCATAAGGAACGCGATTGCACTGAGCATGTGCAACAAGCCGTTAAACCTCTAGGTGTCCCTAGTAGGAGGAGTGTTGTCTCCTGAGGGTTTTCAGCGGATACTACCCACAAAATCTGGTCAAGCTAGTTTTGCAAAATAACTAAGATTCAAACCCTAAAGTTTTGTTTCAGAAAATAACAATTCTATTTTCCTAAGTCTAGACTATCGAACCTTTATTTTTCACACCTCGCTTCTTATTTAACTACAGATTTTATATGTCTTTACGTGCAGTGCAAATAGTATCGTTAAGTTTCCAGAAGGATCGATTTAAGTCATCATGTCACACAATAAAGCCCAGATAAAATTTTTGAAAGGATCACATAAGTTTTATAAAGAGTTAAGCATTTTTCAAGTTTCGTTTTCCAGTAAAGTTTCAACTTCAGAATTTCTATCTTCCTTAACAGGAAACTAGGTCCTATTTTTCACTCCACCTTTTTCTTGTTTTCATTTCATACACACCTCTGTGAACGTGCAATAGTCTTTATCATAGAATAAAACCTTCATATATCCGCTAAAATTTTTATAAAAGCCTGTCTTTTATCAAGATTATTCTCACACAAAGAACCGTTAGGAATTTTAACTCGGAGAGAACACTTGCTTGACTTTGTTTTAATCTGGACCTTCTAGGCTTCTTATCGAGCTTTAGGCCAATGCACCCAAACCAGTTGGCTTTAGGGCATTAGGTGTAGAAACACCCCAGCGGACTTAATTACTCAAGTTACCTAGGTCCAAAAACAAAAGACAATTTGGCGTGAAAATCATGATGATTCAATACGAACGGTGACATAACTGGCAGTTCAATTATTTTTTTTCATAAAAGACGTGTTTAGTGGGTTCGGTGTGTAATCATTCCAATCAAGTTCCAGATGGGTTATTTTCCAGACTTAGTTCCAATTAAGGCATCAATAACATTCCTTCATATTCACTTTACTTCATAAACTATTCTTGATATTACTTATTTCAGAACAAACCTATTTGATCCTTAGAAAATCATTGATCCATTTAAAAGTTTTTAGACATAAAATACTTGTCATCTAATTTCCAAAACTCACGACATGTGTAGTGTGATGTAAAGACGTATATCAGCTATAGTTAACTTCAAAGGAGAGTTACCTTTCAGGTTTTCAAAATCTAAACATAAGATTTAGTTATTCTTATTTTATCAAACAAAACCGTCGAAATGTTGAATTAGAGTCCTCCCACTAGCTAACTTGACAGAAAAGTGTTTATGTTTTTAGAAAATTTTCAGATTTTAATGGATTTTAATATGCAGATGCAAAATATACATATGAATGCGAAGGTTAGAAATGCGTACCGAGCGTACCCCCAAACATAAACTGGACAGTGTCCTCACTGTCATCGCATTAAGAGATCATTTGAAGGGTCAAAATTGTCGGTTAGCTATACACAATTTTTTTTTGTTTTTGTTTTTAAAGAAAAGAAAAATAGCAAAAATGGAAAAGAATATCCACAAAAATGTACAAAATGGTATATACATACCCCCAAACTTATTTGGAACAGTGTCCACTGTTCTTGGCTGGATAACCGAAGTTTGGTGGTAGGCAGAGGAAGATTATGCAGGGTAAACCGGCTCCTGTAAGACCAGGAGCTCCTCTGTTGGTTCGGCGCTAAGGTACGGTTTAAGTCGGTGTCCATTTACTTTGAAAAATGAACCGTCCTTTGGATTCTCCAAATCCATAGCGCCCTGCGGATACACATTCCGCACAAAATACGGCCCTTTCCAGCGAGATCTGAGCTTTCCTGGATGGAAGTGTAGCCGGGTGTCGTAAAGCAGTACCTGTTGACCAGGTACGAAAGTTTTGTGCAAAAGGTGTTTATCGTGAAACACCTTCGTTCGGTTCATAACGACAACCGCGTTATCGTAAGCCTCATCCCTAAGCTCGCACAATTCGTTCAACTGCAGCTTCCGATGGCTACCCGCATCTTCGAGAGACAGATTCAGCTCCTTTATCGCCCAAAATGCGCGATGCTCTATTTCGATAGGTAGGTGGCAAGCCTTTCCGTACACAAGCCGATAGGGAGACATGCCAAGATCGATCTTATAAGCGGTTCGAAATGCCCAAAGGGCATCAGTGAGTTTCAGCGACCAATCTTTTCGGTTCTTGGAAACCGTCTTCTCCAGTATCTGCTTGATTTGCCGATTTGAAACTTTGGCCTGCCCACAGGTTTGGGGATGGTAGGGCATGGTAGCTTATGATTAATGGAATATTTCCGCATCAAGGCCTCGAAAGTCTTATTGCAGAAATGAGTTCCATTTTCGCTAATGATCGCTCGGGGGTGCCCAAAACGGGAGAAAATGTTTTCTTTAAGAAACCTAACGGCAACCTTGTTGCCGTTAGTCCAGCTGGGCACAGCCTCGACCCACTTAGAGACGTAATCAACAGCGAGAAGGATGTACAAGTTCCCGAAAGAGCTGGGAAACGCCCCATGAAATCTATCCCCCAAACATCGAAAATCTCCACAACCAAGATTGGTTGGAGCGGCATCTCGTTCCTCCGGGATATCCGGCCCATGTGTTGGCACCGGGAGCAAGTCTTGCAATAGTCATGAGCGTCTTTGAAGAGTTATGGACAGTAGAAACCACATTGCAAGATCTTCTCAGCTGTCTTTCTGGGGCCAAAATGCCCGCCACACGCTTGATCGTGGCAAAACGACAGCACACTCTTGAATTCATCGTCAGGGACACACCGACGAATAATCTGGTCGGGACAGTACTTGAAAAGATAGGGTTCGTCCCAGTAAAAGTGTTTTACTTGGGATAAGAAGCGAAGTCTGTCCTGACTTGACCATTCAGTCGGTAGTAATCCTGTGGCCAAATAGTTCACAATATCTGCGAACTAAGGTTCGCAAGATACTGTCAAGAGCTGTTCATCCGGGAAAACGTCGTTGATCGGAATTGAAAGCGAAGGCGAAGAAGGAAGTCGTGAGAGATGGTCGGCAACTACGTTTTCACATCCTCGTTTGTCCTTAATGACAAGGTCAAACTCTTGAAGCAAGAGGATCCAACGTATTAGCCGAGATTTTGCATCTTTCTTCGCAAAAATATGGCGCAGAGCAGAATGGTCTGTGTAGATAATGACTGGAGAGCCGATGAGGTAGGGCCTGAACTTTTCTAAAACAAATACAACAGCCAAGAATTCCTTCTCAGTTTTTGTATAATTGAGTTGGGCATCATTCAGGGTTCGGCTCGCATAATAGATTACGTGCGGCATCTTGTTGATGTGTTGTCCAAGGATAGTACCAATGGCAAAGTCGGATGCGTCGCACATAATCTCAAATGGGTGCGTCCAGTCAGGTGAAGAAAGAACGGGAGCAGAAGTGAGTGAGCTTTTCAATGACTCGAACGCAGTCACACAGCTCGAGTTGAAGTCAAATGGCGTGTCCTTGGCCAGTAGAAGAGTCAAGGGCCTAGCAATCTTGCTAAAGTCCTTGATGAACCGTCTATAGAAACCGGCATGGCCAAGGAAGGCTCGGATGTCTCGGACGCATCTGGGAGGAGGGAGATTGGAAATGACCTCAATCTTCGCTTTGTCAACCTCTATGCCATTTTGCGAAATGATATGTCCTAAGACAATACCTTCGCACACCATGAAGTGGCACTTCTCCCAATTCAAAGTGAGGTTCTTGTCCTTACATCGGGTAAGGACAGCGTCAAGATGCAGCAAACACTCGTTGAAGGAATCGCTGAAGATGGAGAAATCGTCCATGAAGATCTCCAGAAATTTTTCCACCATGTCTGAAAAGATTCCCATCATACACCGCTGGAAGGTAGCGGGCGCATTGCATAACCCAAAGGGCATGCGACGATATGCAAACGTGCCGAAAGGACAAGTGAATGTGGTCTTGTCCTGGTCTTTTTTGGCGATGGTAATTTGATTATAGCCGGAGTAGCCATCAAGAAAGCAGTAGTACTCGTGTCCGGCCAATCGTTCAAGCATTTGGTCAATGAAAGGTAGCGGAAAGTGGTCCTTCCGCGTTGCGGCGTTGAATTTTCTGTAATCAATGCATACTCGCCACCCAGTTTGGGTGCGAGTAGGGATTAACTCGTTCGCCTCGTTGGTTATGACTGTGATGCCTGACTTCTTGGGGACAACATGAATGGGGCTAACTCACTGGCTATCAGAGATAGGGTAAATGATACCACTATCTAGACATTTTACGATCTCCTTCTTCACAGCCCTTTCATGACTGGGTTGAGACGTCTTTGTGGATCCCTGGCTGGTTTGGTATCATCCATCAGATGAATGTGATGTTCAACGATCAGGGGACTAATCCCCTTGATGTCCGCCATGGACCAGCCAAAAGCTTGCCTATTGTTGTGCAAGACCGCAAGAAGGTCTTTCTCTTGCTCGGGAGCTAGAGAAGCCGAGATGATAACCGGGAGGGTCTCGTTCTCACCCAAGTAAGCGTACTTAAGGTGAGACGGAAAAGGCTTGAGTTCGAGCGTTGGAGGTGAAACAATGGAAGGCAAGATTGGTGAAGAGGTCTCGAACTCAAAGGACTCCAGCAAAGGTTCAAAACGAGTGTAAGCGACCGAGTTGGATGGTTCAGTTAACTCATCCGGAAATTCGAAGGATTCAAACTCGAGTTGTGAGCGGCTAAGATCGTTTGAGAATATGAAACACTCATAGTCGTTGTCGGGCGCAAAAACAGCAGGTTCGAATGTAGCATTTTGAAAATCGTTTCGGTGAAATTTCGGAAAATCGGTAAAATGAGGGGGGTTTCTGTAAAAAGTCAAAATACAAATATCTTATTATAAAAATTAAATATACATATTCTAGCTATGTAATTGCTATTATTTGGTGTTTATTGAGCCGCTGGTGAAATTTCAAATTTTCTGAAAAATAAATTATTTTATTATTATTTAAGCCGTCACTAATACATCTAATTAGGGAAAATTACAAATTGGAATGAGTTGAAACAAATTTTGTGCATCATAAAACATTGAATAAAAATTTATCATGTGGTTTTTGGAACGAAATCATTTGCCAAAACGGTTTAGAAATTATTGAAGAAAAAAGGCTTTTTTTTAGCGTAAATGGATGTTTGGGGTATTGTATTTATCATTTTTCATCACCCCACACCCGTACCCACACCCACACACCCCCACTTACTCCTCCCCATGGCTGAATTCAGCACCCACCATAATTTTTCCCCACTTGATTTCAAAGGAAAAGAAATGAAAGAAAAGAAAAGAAAATGGGTGAATTAGGTGGACTTTGACTTTTCTTTGACCTTGACTTTGCCCCACTTTCTTTACCTCCCTCCCTCTCCTCCCCCACTCCCAATTCCAGCCGAAATTTCCCTCCCCTACTGCAGCAACAGCCCCCCCTCAATTTCCCTTCTCTTTTCTCTTCAAACTTCATCAAAAATTGCCCCAAAATCCTTCAAAAAAATCCCAAAACCCAAATCCGACTCCTACCCATTTTAGCTTAGCCCGTATAGCATGGATCCTTGTGAAAAGAGAGTATTTTGGGAGGCCATGGATGCTTGTGGACCTTCATATATTTTTGGGTATAATTCTAAAACTTTTTGCTTAAATTGTTACTTGTTTCTTAAAGCTAATTTAAATTAAGTGTTAACTTGGATATGTGAGCTTAATTGCAAGTTTTGGATTTCAAGTTAGGGTTTGTTGTGGAAATGAGTTGTGTTTGATTGTGCATGGTTTAGTGAAGTGGTTTAACATAATTAGTTTTGTAGAAAACTAATCTAGTTGTTAATTACAAGTTGTTACTTGAAAAATTGTGTTAATTTGCTAATTGCTTACTAGGTTTTTGAAATTTGTTAAATTCTTGGGATTAAAAATGTGATTAGGGTTTTCTTGGCTTCATTAACTTTATTAAGTGTGGTTTAATGCTTTGGATCATGCAAATCTAAGCTAGATTGTAGTTTGTGCATTTTTGCTTTGAAATTGATAAAAAAAAAAGGGTATTTTTGTAAACTAGAATATTAGGATTTTTGGAATTTAATGAGATTAAATTCCGGAAATTGTTTATACGACTTATTTAAGATATTTAATAAATATATTGGCCGCTACATTCATTTAAATATCGTTTTTTGTACAAAAACGGCGAATTGTGCTTGCTAGATTTTCGGAAAAATGAATTTTTAAGTGAAATTGGCGTTTTTGTGAGTTTTAACCTAGTTTATATTAAAATTAGTGTTCGTGAATGTGCAAATGAGTGTGATTGGATTTTTCTCGATGGTTTGACGTTTGTACATCGACATCGAGGGTTGGTTTTACTATTCTTGCATGCGTAGGCGATAGGTTTGGACCTATGCGTGATACGCGTGCCGATTTGATTTTCGTATGCCGTTTCGATCTCGAATTTAGTTTTAATGCGACATGGTGCGTTATGATATGTAGGTACCCCCATGTGGACTTCGAGACGACAAGCAAGCGCGTGGCGACGTCGGCACCGGCGAGCGAGGACCAGGTGAGTAGATTTATATCTACGGGGAGAAGTCGGGTGGATGGCGTATAGCACCCCCGCAGTTCGTGGTGATGTATACGAATACGTATACACACACATATATATATTTTGACTATAATTTGTTGATATTATCGATGATATAGATATTTGGTGTTCTTGGATGATTTAGTGTCGCGAAACCCTAGAGTAGTGGTCGCACCACACATGCACACACACACCCATACTTGCATACTTTCTTCTTTCATTTGTGCTTACGGGATTATATAGTTATGTGTTCACATGGATATGGGACTATGTGTTCACATACGGATTGAGGATGATAGTACTTGGGATTTATGATGAGTCGATGAGATTTGATTTGAGGCCGTGAGATCGATGATATAGCAGGGTTCGTATCTTAGATACGACATGACGTTGTAGCGGGTCCTTGACGTAGTGTTTCACACACGTCCATGCGTACGTAGGTGGTATCAATATTGTACTAGACGTAGATCAGTACCCCGATCATGATACTTGATAAAGAGGATATCAGATGAATAGTATAATGAATGTGATATTGACCGTACCCAGATTTGGGGATGCCGTACGACGGATTTACGTACGAGCTATATTTTGATGATTGATCCGCACTCTTGACTTGGGATGTCTGGTTATGGATATGATATTATTGAGGCGGGATCACCGACTGTATATATACAGGTATGTATATGTATCGACTCATATGATAGGCGGTTTCCTTACCTGTAGTTCAGCTTGTAGTTCAGCCGTATAGTTTAGTGTAGTTGTTAGATTAGATTAGACTTCTTACCTATTTCAAAAACTAACGAATCGTGGGCATTTTTAAAGACAGCGCAAGGGAATCTACGGATATTTCAAAAACGACATATCTTTTCATAAAAAAACACCGTAGCCCCTATTTTCAAAACCCCATGATTCGTGTTATTTCAAAAGGCACCATTTGTAGGACTTATATTAGATTATTGCAGATTAGTTATCGTTGTGTCTAGTATTCAGCTCCCGCACATTATTGCTGTTCGCTCTGCCTCGCATATTTATTTTGCTGCATATTCCATTATTGATATCATGCTGTTAGGACACCAGCACCATTACCGATGATGCGTATGTACCACGTACACCTACTTGCCGGCTCACACACATCTTCATCGGTAATTGCCATGTCACGTACACTTTAGAGAATATAATTGCTTGACTTAGATTGTTAGCTAGTAGTGTTGACATGATATTAGTGTGCTTCCCTTATATGCCATATTAGACATTGTAGTTATTACCTACCACTTCATGCATACTGTTATTCAGTTGTTCATGCCTAGTTCATTATCATTGACATATGCACTTGTGATGATTTCTTGAGATTTATGATATTTCTGGATTTCGGGGAAAGCCGCAAAATTTACAACTTATGATCTTTTAAAATATAAAATGTTGCGGTTTTCTAGTGATGTAAAGTGTCGTCCACCATGAGTTTGCTGTGGTTTTGGAGATCCGTGTCGAGGAGTGGAGGAACCGTCACGGGTACATGGTGGGCCCGGTATGGTACCCCGGGGCAAGAGGAATGTGGTGTTGACGTTGAGCCTGGCTGGGGAGCACTACCTACCGGTGATATTACCCGACGCGTCGGATATCCGGAGGATACCGTCGTGGTCTTGAGATGGATGGTAGGGGCCGGTCTGGACTGACCGCGCACTAGATATTGAGATTGAGACATTGATATTTCGAGACAGTGAGATTTATGTTTTGTGTCGATGCTAGACACTGTTGATGCTGATTTCATTTATGATACCTCAGTTTAAAAATACGAAGGAAATCTCACTAATTTATGAAAACAGTTTCTTCATTTACATGTATTCTGTTTCATGCATTCATACCTCATTCATATGATATATTGCTACCTGAGGCACTGACACGGGCACATAAGTTTACACTCGGGTTAGATATTTACCCTAGCCATTGTTATAGGCTGCATGTTATATATATTTGAGGATATATTATGATCATTGACCTAGGATTGCGTTATTTATGCGATTTCTGTGCGTAGATGTTTTTCTATTCACGAGTTGGCAACTCACCCCCGTTGTGCCCCAGTTTCTTGCAGGTTGCCGTACAGGTTCATTACGGCTTTGCGGGCATAGTTTCATTCGGGTGATTTGCTAGTAGGTGGGTTTACTTGTATCATACCCCCATTTTTTTATCTTGTATATCATTATTCTGTTGTATATAGAATTCCATCAACCAAACATGCATTTATTGAGATAGAGACCAGTGTTGTTTATTCTTTCGACCTTAGAGTCGCTCGTTATATTTCTGGTGGTTTTGAGTTCCTTTTGAGTTTTGATCCTCGCCGTTGGCGTTGTATATTATTTTGCTTGTGTGGTTGTGACCGTCGATTGACGAAGAGCCAGCTTCCGCTTGGGGATGCCTTTTTATTGTTTTCGTATACTATTCATGTTGTATCCCGTTTGGGAGCCAGTATTTACAAAGGAGACTCTGCCGAAATTTTCAGTAAATTTTTGATGTTTTTAGAAACCCGCATAATTCGGCTTATGCTATTAAAACTACTTGATTTAAATTGGTTTTTCCTACTCTCTACTACTTTTCTTGGTTTGGATTTCTGGGTTTTCGGTTTACTTAGATT
The DNA here is from genome assembly GCA_030015575.1 of Agapanthus africanus. Classification (NCBI taxonomy): domain Eukaryota; kingdom Viridiplantae; phylum Streptophyta; class Magnoliopsida; order Asparagales; family Amaryllidaceae; genus Agapanthus; species Agapanthus africanus. Next base: position 365,763,222 of record CM057342.1, read on the forward strand.
ACGTACGCCTCGAGGCGTTCATAGTTTAAGTGCCGGTCATGTTCCGTACTTTCGGGTCGTGACAAAGTTGGTATCAAAGCGTTAGGTTTTACCTTCGGAGCGTAGGATGACCCTTGGTTGATGGAATAGGTGACTAAAGTAGAGTGACGTACCGTTGGTATGTTCCGCGGCATATTTACGACACGCCACTCCACTTAAGAAGCCTTAGGATGTACATTTCCTTGTTCAGTATTATATTCCTTCCTGATCTAGCCTCGTCGGTACCAGTTTGGTTTTGCTGCCACGATTACGGGCAGAGAGAGCTACGGCTAGAGTTGCGGTCAGCACGAGCTCGGCACGAACGAGGACTGACCAGGGCATGATTCCGGCGACACCCGATTGTGGAGAGGTGTCTTTTGACTGTGTTTCCGCGCCACGAGCATTTGGCGGATCGCCTTTATGAGGTTACTCGGATGTGCTGATCGATATTAGAGGATTGAGCCAGTGATAGAGGCCAGCCAGATCTTGATGACCGTTGGTGTGTTGCTTATTCATGATGATCGAGGCACTGTTCAGCGTGCAGACGAGCGAGCCAGATATTGCCGCGAACGATGAGGTATTGCCCCAGATGCTGGAGTTAGTGCAGAACGAGTTGTACTAAGAGATGATAGAAGGTCGCTAGTCATCGTGGATGAATGACTAGGACATGTGAATCGTTCGCCTAACCCGATGCGAGGTCATCAGATAGATTGATTCCAGCTAGAGACGACTTCACGCGGAGACGTTGGGAGTCGGCGGAGACGTTGGGAGTCGATAGAGACGATCGAATGTCAGAAACCTATTATTCCAAGTTTAAAGTATTCGGAAAGACATGCAGGCAATTCTATGGTCCCTCTAGAAGAATGAAACCCTAACTCGACTTAATGACCGTGTGAAAGTCTTTGAACCTTCGGGTTTGCGGCAGTTTTACGGCGCCATTAGTGAGGCTTGGGTTTGCCCTTCTACGGCTGGACCACCGATGCTGTGGTATGTACTCGATACTATTAAACTGTGCCCAAGATGTTGAGCTCTTGGGGGATTATGAGGTTTTGATGACTCGATCGGATGGCTCGACTTAATTCGGATGCTAGGTGGTGAGATGCATTTCTTGGGAGACTCCCGATACGAGGATAGCCGTTGGAGCTCAGTCCATGCAGCCACGACGAGACGAGTCCAAAGCAAACGACATTAGAGAAAAGTGGAGTAAAAGGTTCGCACCAGATCTAGATGAGATGACGTTCCACTCCGCCGACATCAGAGATGCGATACGCATGCCGAGGCAGAGTACTGGATATACCTTCCAGAAGAGGTCGCGATGGGTATGCAGCCATTCCGGAGCAAGATGCAGATATAGGAAATGACGATGACTTCCGGACAGTTGGCAGAGACGAGACATGGAAGAGACCGTGAGCAGGATTTCTTCCAGGACACTGCTGCAATGATACTTGCACCAAGGATCAGATGTGTCACGTACATTCAGAGAGCCAGAGGCCGACGCCAGTGATATGCTGTCTTACGAGTGGTCGCGATGATTGACCAAAAGATGACCAGAGAAGTGCCAGAACGGAATCGTCCCCGTTAGCACACCTGACAGGGCCGATGAGCCGATGGACCGAAAGATTGGTAATTCACAGTGAAGACCTTGACCCAGGAGTGGTCATAGTTACGCACACCAGCAGGACAGAGTTCATGATCATCGACGAGACGTCCCACTAGTAACCGCGACAGTTGGCCGAGATTCTTAGAGAATGCACTTGAGCGGTACTGTTCCGCCATTATTGATTTCGATGTTTTGGGTGATTTATTCGTATGATTTGATTTTGATGATTGAGGATTTACGATCTTTGCACAGTGTTGCACTTGATATCGTTTTCGTGCTTTAGTTTCACATGTTTGTGATTTTACGGTTTTAAACAGTTGAGTTGATTTTGTGCGTATGCACGCACGCGATTTGGTTCCTACACTCTGTATAGTTTATATATGCTGGCAGTGCAGCGACATATATTTTGTGCACTTGGATACACTGGATTTCGATTTCGAGGGTGATGCTCGACATTTGTTTTGTGCATTTTATGCACCGGATTGGATTTTTTAGCGCCTGTTGGGCGCCTGTTACGAGATGCGATTTGGTGCACACCAGATGCACTAAATCGAGATTTTTTTTTTGTGTGTGCATGTCAGATGCACCTGATTTTGCTGTCAGGCACACCTGTTGCCTACGACATATGTTTCGTGCACACCCGATGCACTTAGATGTTGTTTCTGTGCGCATGTATGGCACATTCATAGATTTTGATTTCCGTGCGCACCAGACGCACGTAGTATTCATGTGCATATTTTGGGATTGATTTCTTATAGAGCAGTACGTTTTTATGATATTGCTATGTGTTTTCGTACTGAGCGGGACTAGTCAGAGGACAGTACCTGAATATATTTTGCATGCATTGATAGTTATGGAAGGGATTTCCAAAAAGCGAGCTATAGCCTCAGTATTTACCTATGTGTCTGATATGAAACGAAATGTTTAAAATAAGGAGACCCTTCTAAATTGTTTCCAAAACGGCGGAACGTACATTTCAAACAAAGGTATATATGTATATAGTTATTTTCTTATGATAGACGTCCGCCACCGTGCAGTGTTATACGCGTTGCACAGCGACTTAAAGGGGTTTGGCATGCATTTCCTTCAGATACTTACAGATATAGATTCGATATTTACATGTATAGTTTCGAGTTATATCATATTGGTTTTGATTTGGATTTGGCATTGATGTCTTCTCCATGACTCCGATGATTGCGGGATGCTTGACGGAGTTTTGATTTGAGTTATATACTCATTTTTCAAGCGCATGCGCTGCGCTACGATTTGTTTTATGTATTTACAATTTCGGAGCCCCGACGACTTGATGGTTTTACTTAGATGTTTTAGTATTTGGGGGAGTTTGAATTTAAATTCGGGGACCGAATTTCTTTAAGGGGGGAAGATTGTAGCATTTTGAAAATCGTTTCGGTGAAATTTCGGAAAATCGGTAAAATGAAGGGGGTTTCTGTAAAAAGTCAAAATACAAATATCTTATTATAAAAATTAAATATACATATTCTAGCTATGTAATTGCTATTATTTGGTGTTTTTTGAGCCGCTGGTGAAATTTCAAATTTTCTGAAAAAAAAATTATTTTATTATTATTTAAGCCGTCACTAATACATCTAATTAGGGAAAATTACAAATTGGAATGAGTTGAAACAAATTTTGTGCATCATAAAACATTAAATAAAAATTTATCATGTGGTTTTTGGAACGAAATCATTTGCCAAAACGGTTTAGAAATTATTGAAGAAAAAAGGCTTTTTTTTAGCGTAAATGGATGTTTGGGGTATTGTATTTATCATTTTTCATCACCCCACACCCGTACCCACACCCACACACCTCCACTTACTCCTCCCCATGGCTGAATTCAGCACCCACCATAATTTTTCCCCACTTGATTTCAAAGGAAAAGAAATGAAAGAAAAGAAAAGAAAATGGGTGAATTAGGTGGACTTTGACTTTTCTTTGACCTTGACTTTGCCCCACTTTCTTTACCTCCGTCTCTCTCCTCCCCCACTCCCAATTCCAGCCGAAATTTCCCTCCCCTACTGCAGCAACAGCCCCCCCTCAATTTCCCTTCTCTTTTCTCTTCAAACTTCATCAAAAATTGCCCCATAATCCTTCAAAAAAATCCCAAAACCCAAATCCGACTCCTACCCATTTTAGCTTAGCCCGTATAGCATGGATCCTTGTGAAAAGAGAGCATTTTGGGAGGCCATGGATGCTTGTGGACCTTCATATATTTTTGGGTATAATTCTAAAACTTTTTGCTTAAATTGTTACTTGTTTCTTAAAGCTAATTTAAATTAAGTGTTAACTTGGGTATGTGAGCTTAATTGCAAGTTTTGGATTTCAAGTTAGGGTTTGTTGTGGAAATGAGTTGTGTTTGATTGTGCATGGTTTAGTGAAGTGGTTTAACATAATTAGTTTTGTAGAAAACTAATCTAGTTGTTAATTACAAGTTGTTACTTGAAAAATTGTGTTAATTTGCTAATTGATTACTAGGTTTTTGAAATTTGTTAAATTCTTGGGATTAAAAATGTGATTAGGGTTTTCTTGGCTTCATTAACTTTATTAAGTGTGGTTTAATGCTTTGGATCATGCAAATCTAAGCTAGATTGTAGTTTGTGCATTTTTGCTTTGAAATTGTTAAAAAAGGGTATTTTTGTAAACTAGAATATTAGGATTTTTGGAATTTAATGAGATTAAATTCCGGAAATTGTTTATACGACTTATTTAAGATATTTAATAAATATATTGGCCGCTACATTCATTTAAATATCGTGTTTTGTACAAAAACGGCGAATTGTGCTTGCTGGATTTTCGGAAAAATGAATTTTTAAGTGAAATTGGCGTTTTTGTGAGTTTTAACCTAGTTTATATTAAAATTAGTGTTCGTGAATGTGCAAATGAGTGTGATTGGATTTTTCTCGATGGTTTGACGTTTGTACATCGACATCGAGGGTTGGTTTTACTATTCTTGCATGCGTAGGCGATAGGTTTGGACCTATGCGTGATACGCGTGCCGATTTGATTTTCGTATGCCGTTTCGATCTCGAATTTAGTTTTAATGCGACATGGTGTGTTATGATATGTAGGTACCCCCACGTGGACTTCGAGACGACAAGCAAGCGCGTGGCGACGTCGGCACCGGCGAGCGAGGACCAGGTGAGTAGATTTATATCTACGGGGAGAAGTCGGGTTGATGGCGTATAGCACCCCCGCAGTTCGTGGTGATGTATACGAATACGTATACACACACATATATATATATATTTTGACTATAATTTGTTGATATTATCGATGATATAGATATTTGGTGTTCTTGGATGATTTAGTGTCGCGAAACCCTAGAATAGTGGTCGCACCACACATGCACACACACACCCATACTTGCATACTTTCTTCTTTCATTTGTGCTTACGAGATTATATAGTTATGTGTTCACATGGATATGGGGCTATGTGTTCACATACGGATTGAGGATGATAGTACTTGGGATTTATGATGAGTCGATAAGATTTGATTTGAGGCCGTGAGATCGGTGATATAGCAGGGTTCGTATCTTAGATACGACATGACGTTGTAGCGGGTCCTTGACGTAGTGTTTCACACACGTCCATGCGTACGTAGGTGGTATCAATATTGTACTAGACGTAGATCAGTACCTCGATCATGATACTTGATAAAGAGGATATCAGATGAATAGTATAATGAATGTGATATTGACCGTACCCAGATTTGGGGATGCCGTACGACGGATTTACGTACGAGCTATATTTTGATGATTGATCCGCACTCTTGACTTGGGATGTCTGGTTATGGATATGATATTATTGAGGCGGGATCACCGACTGTATATATACAGGTATGTATATGTATCGACTCAGATGATAGGCGGTTTCCTTACCTGTAGTTCAGCTTGTAGTTCAGCCGTATAGTTTAGTGTAGTTGTTAGATTAGATTAGACTTCTTACCTATTTCAAAAACTAATGAATCGTGGGCATTTTTAAAGACAGCTCAAGGGAATCTACGGATATTTCAAAAACGACGTATCTTTTCATAAAAAAACACCGTAGCCCCTATTTTCAAAACCCCATGATTCGTGTTATTTCAAAAGGCACCATTTGTAGGACTTATATTAGATTATTGCAGATTAGTTATCGTTGTGTCTAGTATTCAGCTCCCGCACATTATTGCTGTTCGCTCTGCCTCGCATATTTATTTTGCTGCATATTCCATTATTGATATCATGCTGTTAGGACACCAGCACCATTACCGATGATGCGTATGTACCACGTACACCTACTTGCCGGCTCACACACATCTTCATCGGTAATTGCCATGTCACGTACACTTTAGAGAATATAATTGCTTGACTTAGATTGTTAGCTAGTAGTGTTGACATGATATTAGTGTGCTTCCCTTATATGCCATATTAGACATTGTAGTTATTACCTATCACTTCATGCATACTGTTATTCAGTTGTTCATGCCTAGTTCATTATCATTGACATATGCACTTGTGATGATTTATTGAGATTTATGATATTTCTGGATTTCGGGGAAAGCCGCAAAATTTACAACTTATGATCTTTTAAAATATAAAATGTTGCGGTTTTCTAGTGATGTAAAGTGTCGTCCACCATGAGTTTGCTGTGGTTTTGGAGATCCGTGTCGAGGAGTGGAGGAACCGTCACGGATACATGGTGGGCCCGGTATGGTACCCCGGGGCAAGAGGAATGTGGTGTTGACGTTGAGCCTGGCTGGGGAGCACTACCTACCGGTGATATTACCCGACGCGTCGGATATCCGGAGGATACCGTCGTGGTCTTGAGATGGATGGTAGGGGCCGGTCTGGACTGACGGCGCTCTAGATATTGAGATTGAGATATTGATATTTCGAGACAGTGAGATTTATGTTTTGTGTCGATACTAGACATTGTTGATGCTGATTTCATTTATGATACCTCAGTTTAAAAATACGAAGGAAATCTCACTAATTTATGAAAACAGTTTCTTCATTTACATGTATTCTGTTTCATGCATTCATACCTCATTCATATGATATATTGCTACCTGAGGCACTGACACGGGCACATAAGTTTACACTCGGGTTAGATATTTACCCTAGCCATTGTTATAGGCTGCATGTTATATATATTTGAGGATATATTATGATCATTGACCTAGGATTGCGTTATTTATGCGATTTCTGTGCGTAGATGTTTTTCTATTCACGAGTTGGCAACTCACCCCCGTTGTGCCCCAGTTTCTTGCAGGTTGCCGTACAGGTTCATTACGGCTTTGCGGGCATAGTTTCATTCGGGTGATTTGCTAGTAGGTGGGTTTACTTGTATCATACCCCCATTTTTTTATCTTGTATATCATTATTCTGTTGTATCTAGAATTCCATCAACCAAACATGCATTTATTGAGATAGAGACTAGTGTTGTTTATTCTTTCGACCTTAGAGTCGCTCGTTATATTTCTGATGGTTTTGAGTTCCTTTTGAGTTTTGATCCTCGCCGTTGGCGTTGTATATTATTTTTCTTGTGTGGTTGTGACCGTCGATTGACGAAGTGCCAGCTCCCGCTTGGGGATGCCTTTTTATTGTTTTCGTATACTATTCATGTTGTATCCCGTTTGGGAGCCAGTATTTACAAAGGAGACTCTGCCGAAATTTTCAGTAAATTTTTGATGTTTTTAGAAACCCGCATAATTCGGCTTATGCTATTAAAACTACTTGATTTAAATTGGTTTTTCCTACTCTCTACTACTTTTCTTGGTTTGGATTTCTGGGTTTTCGGTTTACTTAGATTACGTACGCCTCGAGGCGTTCATAGTTTAAGTGCCGGTCATGTTCCGTACTTTTGGGTCGTGAGAAGCCGAGATGATAACCGGGAGGGTCTCGTTCTCACCCAAGTAAGCGTACTTAAGGTGAGACGGAAAAGGCTTGAGTTCGAGCGTTGGAGGTGAAACAATGGAAGGCAAGATTGGTAAAGAGGTCTCGAACTCAAAGGACTCCAGCAAAGGTTCAAAACGAGTGTAAGCGACCGAGTTGGATGGTTCAGTTAACTCATCCGGAAATTCGAAGGATTCAAACTCGAGTTGTGAGCGGCTAAGATCGTTTGAGAATATGAAACACTCATAGTCGTTGTCGGGCGCAAAAACAGCAGGTTCGAAGAGGAACGCACTAGTGGCGTTACGGTTATCGTGTTCGAACAGAAACTCCTCGAATTCACACTCTTCTGGGTGATCTCCTGGATTGAGCAAACGTCCAGTGTATGAGCATTAGGTTCGGAGGGCTGATTCCCCAACCTAAAAATGTTGAGTTCAATTGTCATATTTCCAAAAGATAGGTTCATCGAACCATTGCGACAATTGATCACATTATTTCAGGTTGCAAGGAATGGGCGACCGAGTATCACCGGAATTTGATTTCGGGGTTTAGCTACAGGCTGTGTGTCTAATACAATGAAGTCAACGGGGAATATGAAGTCCCCGTGTTTGATTAACACATCCTCTAGCTCACCCCTAGGATGGGCGATCGATCGGTCGGCCATTTGGAGAGTACAGTGTGTGGGTTTCAGCTCTCCTACACCTAATTTCTCATATACTGAGTACGGAAGCAGGTTAACACTGGCACCAAGATCTAATAGTGCGCGGTTGATGTTCTTATCCCCAATGGTAATAGAAATCGTAGGACAGCCAGGGTCCTTCCATTTTTGTGGTAAAGATTGGGTAAGAGCATCACTCACAGCACTAGCCAAGAAAACTTTCTTGGGTACCTGAGACTTCCTCTTTTTCGTGCACAAGTCCTTTAAGATTTTTGAGTAGGACGGGACTTGTTGGACAGCATCTAAAAGGGGAATGTAATGTTAACCTGCTTAAACAACTCCAGAAACTTCTCCATTTGTGTATTTTTTTTATTAGACCTCAACCGGTATGGAAATGGGACGTTTTTAAAATTGGTTGAGTCTAATGCTTGTTGAGGAGATTGTGGAGTTGGAACGGATCCCAGAGCTAGTGTTTTCGCGGAGTGAGAAGTGGCTCTGTTCAAAGCAGAAGAAGAGGAAGAGCCTTTTGAAGAATGGAGAATAGGCTCAGAAGACGAAGACGAAGAAGAAGAAGAAGAAGAAGAAGAAGAAGTGGCCGGGGTGTCATCGTTGATCCATGTGCCAATGTTGTTTTGCAGCATCCTTCCCGATCTCAATGTGGTCATGGCACTCACATTATGGTTCTGTTGTTCAAGAGCAACATGTATTTTATGTGGGTGACCGGGATTAGGGAGTGGCTGGGACGGGAGCTTCCCCTTCTCTCGCTCGCTTAAGGCCGCATTCAGCTGTGCAATCTGGGCCTCGATGGTCTTGATGCTTTGCCCGTGAGCGGCAGTGTGTTGCACTAAGGACTGAATGGAAGACTGGATGTTGGCGGTAGACTGTGTCGATTGTTTAACGAACGCCTCCAGACTTCGTTCGAGCGAGCAAACCTTATCGTTGTTTGACGGAACAAAATTGTTTTAGGGAAAAGAATTGTTGGGTGCAAAGTTGTTCGTCTGATTTTGAAAAGGTTGGGGTTGGAAGGGCTGCTGAAATTGATGTTGAGTTTGTTGTTGTGCTTGTTGTTGCGGCGGAGGGGGCCTTTGGAAATTGTTGCCTTGGAATTGATGTTGATTCTGATTCCAGGTGAAATTAGGGTGGTTCCTCCAGCCGGGATTGTAGGTGGAAGAGTATGGATCATTCCTCGGTCTTTGCTGAAATGCAGCATTAACTTGATCCTGTCCTTGCGATGATGGATTGTAAGGACACTCTTCGGTTAAGTGAGAAGGATCGGAACAAAAAACGCAAATGGTACGAAGGGGAAGATTAGGGGCAGGAGCAGGAGAAGAAAATTTGCTCTCTATCGCTTCAAGTTTTCTCGTTATTGCAGCCATTTCAGCTTTCATCGCAATAGAGACATCAAGTTGGTGAATTCCTACCCTAGACTGACCGGTAGAAGTGGAGGTAGAAGAAGAAGAAGTCGGTCTGGTGCTCTCCCATTGTAGCGTTTGTTCCGCAAGGTCGTCGAAGAATTGCCACGCTTCCTCGTCAGATTTCGATAGGAAGTGGCCCTGACAGATGGTTTCCAACAACTGCTTGGTTGCTGGGTTCAGGCCCTCGTATAAGGTTTGGCAAAGTTGCCATTTCTCGATACCATGGTGAGGACACTGAACAAGAAGGTCTTTATACCGGTCAAAGAACTTCCAGAAGGGTTCAGAAGGAAGCTGAGAGAATTGGTTGATTTCGTTACGGATCCTTGCGGTTTTATGATTCGGATAGAATTTTTTGAGAAACGCTTTAACAAACTCCTCCCAACTAGTTATGGAGTGGGAAGCGGTGCTATACAGCCATTTTTCAGCAAGATCGCATAAAGTGAACGGAATGACCCGTAGCCGTATAGCATCGTCCGACAGCTGGGTGGTTTTCATCATGGCACAAACGTTTTGAAATTTGTTGATGAAGATATAGGCATCTTCAGATTCAAGCCCATGAAATTTCGGGAGCATGTTGATGAAATGGGTTTTAATTTCAAAATTATCCCCGCTGGCCGGTGGAAGATAAAGACAGGTGGAAAGTGCAGAACGGGTGGGATAGAAACGATCCTGGAGCGCGATTCACTGCGGCGCTACAACAGGCGGTGGTGGTGGGTTATTTGTCTCTATAGGAGGTGGAGTCAATCTCGGGGGAGTCAAAGAGATGTTTGGATTAAATCCTGACATCGCGGAAGAAGAGGTTGGTGAAGGTGAAGGTGAGGATGTATGAACAGAATTCCGGTCAACGTCGGAGTTGGCCGGCAAAGGTAAGGGTGAAAGAGGCGTGGACGGAGTTTCGACATCTGAGTCGATCGCGTAGTCGGTAGCGACTAACGTAACGCGGACTAGGCTGGCGCTAGTGTCCCGAGTCCAAGCGGACATACACTAAACGAGTTTAGTATAGTCAAAGCGGAGAAGATGAGGGTAAGAAAACGTCAATGGAGAAGTACAATGGGTGGTGGGTGAAAAATAGATTTTTTGGCGACAAAGGTCAAGTTTTTATAAAAGTTTTTGATTTTTTCCATTTTTTTTCTTTTTAGAAAGAGCTTTACATAAATATGTACGGATTTACGGTTTTAAACAATCACAAACAAGATATGCACAATCGCACCTAGACCTAGGTCAGCTAGACAGCTCCTAACTGTTCCAAAGGGCTAGAAACAGGACCTCAAACCGCCTCTTCTTCAACAATTGCGGCCAGTTATGTGCCAGGTAAGTGGGAGGCTCCTCACTACATAAGTAGTGGTCCTAATTAAGTAACCACTTGCCTTCGACACACTTGCCTAGACACCGCAAAAGTCAGGATAGGATAAACGGCCGATGCCTGTAACTAGTCCTCTGTCCTGTTGAGCGCGAAGTCCTTAGGGCTGAGTCTAGTATTTTTTAATTTAACAAAAGTCAAAGCATATGCTTTTTTGTGATTTCTGGGGTCCTGGGAAGGGTGATGAAATCCCCACCCAATCTTAATTGGTTCCAAGCCCCTTAAACTCCGTATTAATAAATGCAAAGCAGTAACAAATCAACTGCAAACAAATTTTTTTTTTTTAGCGCGGCGCAAAGAATCCTGCACAAAAACAGTTTATTGGAAGGGGGAAGAGAATTTGCGGAAAGAAAGCTGCAGAAAACACAGTTTAGTGGAGTTCAGAGGAGTGGGGGAGAGGAGAGAGACTTACCCAGAGATTTTGGCACCCTGAAGGCACTATATGGCCGCGGTTCCGCGGCCAAACACCAGCTTAGGCCGCAGTTCCGCGGCTATGTAGAGGGATTGGGCTTCCAAAATTTTTGGGTATGCTGGTCTGGGAGTCGTCTGCTTGTCTGGATTTGCTGAATCTTGATTTGCTCACTGTATCTGCTCCAGATTTTTACAGTAGACCGTTTGCTTTGTCTTGATCCGTTGCGGTGTAGCCGCGAGATGTGGGTCTAACTTCCCATGTCTTTGGCACTGAACTCGACCGTCTTTTTCTCCTGCACACTTGCACAAAAACTAATCAAAAATAACAAGAAGGTTTTTTACAATGTATATTTTTTTTTGTTTTGTTTTTTGGTTAGATTTATATTCACAAGTTAACCCGAAATTACACAAAGAAATAAACTACCGTCTCCACGGCAACGGCGCCATTTGATCGGTAGAGTTTATGCGTGTTCAATTTTATTTAATTACCGCAATCAAAACGGTTTCGCTTGTAGCTAGCCGGTTGAGTACGGGTCGTCCGCAGGGAGATGGGAATCTTTTTCTATGTGCTTTAACGAGTTAAGTCCAATTTTCCAGATTTGTTTGTGATTAACAAGTGTTAAAATGATATGTAAAGAGAGCTTGTTAGGGTTAGGATTAGGTTAGTTTGAGTTAGGAGTCGCTCACTTATTTCGTTGCCACTCTTAATATCGGTGTTACGGTAATCGGCAACAACGGGGATTAGCACGACTAGGAAGGAACTTGCGAGTATAAACTAGGCTTTCCAACGCTTAAGTTCTTCCTTTTGGTGCTTGTCCGTCCATTCTTGGCTCTTAGCCATAACCTCCGGTTAATTCAACCACAACCGGTCTCACTACGGAACCACCGCTATCATGTAGGATAGGGTGCCGTAGGGAGCGGATTGTGGTTCAATTAACGGGAGTCGATTTAAGATGTTGGGCAAGGAAAGAGTGACAGAGATTTCCTTCTCTCAAACTTCCCTTATCCTACCCTAACAGGTATGGAAATTACTCACCCATTACAAGAAGAACGAAAAATAAAACAAAGGAGGAAGATAGAAAGAAAGAGATTAGAAGATAACAACTAGCTATTTGCGACCTCACCTTGGCAAGGATCAAGCGTAAGCATCATGGTTGTTTAAGGATAAAGGAAAAGAGAAAAGAAAGAAACAACAATAAATAACAACAACTAAATTATCAATTAAAGATTACAAGCAATTAACATAACAAGAGCAAGACAAGTATAATAACAAAAAGAACTTCTTTATTCATCATTCTTCACTCACAAAAGCTCACTACAAGTTTTTCAATGGAGAAGAGTTGAGAAGTGGAAGAAGAACAACAAGTATTCTAAAACCTAAAATACAAGATTAAGCACCCTTGGCTTCATAAGGTTCTGGGCTATTTATAGGCAGGGAGATAGAAACCTAGGGCAAAATTCTGCTTCTACATGAAATGTCCAAAGTACCCCTGAAATAAGACACCATGAAGAGACCATACGGCCGCGGTTCCGCGGCCTAGACCCCCTATTGGCCGCGGAACCGCGGCCATATAGAGCAGTTATGTCAATGGCTTTTGAGTGCTTCCCTGGTCTGCTGTCCCCTTTTGTCTGGTACTTCTTTTTTCAGATAATCTTTCCACATTTCTTCCAGAATTCTAGTGGATCAAAAAGTGATTGGATATGAATCTTTTGTCATGATTTTCTTGAGCTCCGTGTAGATTTCTTGGACTTGGTGTTGCCATTGTGCTTTGTGCATGAAGATGACAATCGATTTGCCATTTTGTCTCTCAAACTGGTGTGTGGCAACAAACGGATAGAGAGCGGAGACCCGTGTTTTATCTGTGCTTGGCAGGAACCCGGATTTTGTCGTGCTTTTCCATGAATTTCATCGTTTAGAGCCGAGAACCTGTATCCTGCAATTGACTAGCAAACACGGCTCGAGAGTATCTACCGATAAGAAATATGATAAAAATTGGGCGGTATAAAAATGCAAAAATCTGATATGAACAGGTGTGTTGGAAGAGTTCCAAACAGGAAACCGTTGTTGACTCAACGATGGAAGCGGAATATATCGCTGCATCTGATGCCGCAAAAGAAGCCGTCTTGATGAGGAAGTTCTTGACAGAACTTCAGGTGGTTCCGTCCATTGTTGATCCAATACCTCTGTATTGTGACAACAACGGGGCTATAGCTTTAGCGAAGGAACCCAGGTCCCATCAAAAGTCCAGACACATCTTGAGGCGGTATCACCTGATCAGGGAGATCGTGGATCGCCGGGAGATCGAGGTTCAGAGCGTTGCTACAGAAGATAACACTGTGGATCCATTCATGAAGGCCATACCCCAGACTCAGCTCGAGAGGCTGATCGAGATGATAGGTCTTCGATACGCCAGTACATGGCCTTAGTGCAAGTGGGAGATTGTTAGTGTATATGCCCTAGAGGCCATTACTGTATCATACTAGTTTGTATATTACTTAATGGAAGCTTGGGATATTCACAGTTGTATAGACAATCTTGCTCGAAATAGTAGTATGCTACTTGGTTTGTTTCTACTTTAATGTGTGCATGTGTTTCTTTTAGCATATCGCCTATACACATTAGTGGAGCCCTTAGGATCTTCACATGATTACCAGCGTTGTGATGGCAATCGCACTAGTGGGGGCTGGGTAATCTACAAGCACATCCTTATACAGGTCCTTGGTCGTAGGATTATCGATACAGAGCATCAATAATCCAGAGTAGACTAGTGTATATGCTTCTCATCCCAGGAAGGGAGATAGTCTGTCCCACAGCCATCAGTACATCGTACTGGAGATAGTATGCAGTTGCTCGTTAGGTTATGAGTACACTGGACAGGACTCACTGGGAACTATTGGTTTGGTAGTATACCTATCGTCAGTCATCAGTTCCCAGGTGACATGAGTACAGCATAGTCAGTTGAATTGACACTGTCACTTCGCCTCGAGTGTGTTCCTACTGTTCTTAGATTACTACCTTACCTCGGCTCAAATGAGTCGTGCAAACACGTAGTAGTTGGGTGCAGTCCCGAAGCACTTGGAGGCAGTGGGGGTTAGACAGGATTCGTCTCTCCCTGTATTGGGGGTTGATATCGCACTGTGTCTAGGAGACACATTACACAAAGTCCCAGGCCAGGGCAAGCGAGATATACTGGTAGCGTTTCCAGTGTTATCTCTGGGTGTTCTGGGCTACACTCCGACACGACTTGTGTTAGTTATGTATATGCCCTAGAGGCCATTGTTGTACATATGATGTATATTATGATGGATGCTTGGATATATACAGAGAGGACTTTCTTGCTCGTCATGATAGTATGCTATTTGGTTTCACTTTATCTTAACATGTTGACTTGTATTGGTTTACTGTCTTTCTCTCACATGTTGATAAAGCCCTTAAGATCTGTATTCGACTACTGGGATTATGATGAGATCATACTAGTGGGGCCACGTTAGTCGATGAGTACATCCTATAACTGTTCCTAGTCGACGGTATATCGAGACAGGGCATCGATACACCAGAGTAGACTAGCGTATACGCATATTGACCCATGTGATGGGCAATGGATGATCTCATATCCATCTGTGTTTGACATCAAGGATGATATACGGGTGCTCAGTGGAGACTGGGTACACTGGACGGACTCGCCGAGAACTCCCAGATGGTGATATACCACACGTCAGATGGCAGTTCTCCGGTGACACTGGTACAGGGTAGTCTGTAGACCCGAGATCGTCATAGAGTCTTGTGTGATTCCCACCGTGTTTTGATTTCCACCTTACCACGTCCTAGAGGGCGCGCAAAACGGTGGCTTTTGGGTACAGTTCCGAATCACATGGAGGCAATGAGCGATAGGAGGGGATTCGTCTCTCCCGGTATAGGGAGTTGATGTTGTGCTGTGTTCGATTGGCTATAACTGGAAGTCACTGGCCAGGGCTGATATAGAGATATACTGGTAAGTGTTATCAGTAGTTTCTCGACCTTTTATGAGCCTCACATCGACACGACTTATCGGTTACTGGGGTCTGACGTATACCACCCCTAAACTTGATATGCGACATATCAGACGAACAGACCGGACTGTACGGGAGTGTTACTGATTGGATTCACAGGAGAACGGACAGGCTAGCTTGTTGATCTTCTGATCGCTCAATACCAGGGTGGCTGTTACGTTTAGCTGACCACTTGCAGCTTGTGGGTGTTTGATATGATCATCACCTGCTACCGGCGTATTGACGATTCTTTAGAGTCCTATACAGAGGTTTCTTGGCTCAGGCAAAACGGAGTAGAGGCACATATATGATATGTGCAAGACCGAGGATAATGTGATATGAGATACCGTATTATATTCTCGCGATATTTAGTTATGAACCGGGACATCGGATCAAGTGTTGATTCGATGAATCGGTACATGATATATTAGTCGGTTATATTCGATATAGCCGGATCGTCGGATCAAGTATTGATTCGATGATTTAATGTATAATGATATATATGATATATTGTATTACATTATCTAATATTTGTTCGCTTTATTATTTCATTTTCTCACCGGATTAATACATTGATATATGTTAATTGTATTATTTTCTTTTGTTGCAAATATAAAATATATATATGATATATATTATTGTGACATGATATGATTTATTATGAAACATGTTTAGGGATGATAAAAAGAGATTAGTGTTTGATTAGGGTTAGCTCCTTCTTATTCATTCTAGAAGGATTTCCTTTTGTCTTGGTTAAGATATTATGGTTGATACTTATCCATGACTCATTTTTAACCTAACCAAACCCTAGATCTAGTTGATTCTCTACAAAGGTTAAACCTCTCATCCTTGACCATGGTTCCATAATAAATCATATATTCTTATCTACTATTCATCACAAAAAAAATTATCTCATTATTCTTCATCTTCTTCTCTCTTGAGTTTTTGAGAGAGCTCACTTGTGATTTCTTTTGTGATGATTTCATGTGAGATTATGATATAAAAAGAAAGCATAAATACTACTCCATCATCCTCATCTAATCTAGCCCATTAGATTAGGGCGTTCACCTCTTTAGAGTGAGAGAGCTTGAGTTATAGCAACTTCGACGTAGATCATCGGAGAAGCGGAACACTACAAGCTAGCATGGATCGTTCGAGTCGTGGAGCCTCTCTTGAGTCCGGGAGATCGTGGATCGCGGCAAAGGGACTTATACTCGGAACTTGTGAAGCGTAGGAGCAGACTACAAAGGTTGTAATCCCTCATACTTAGTAGTAAAGATGTTTACTTGCATGTTAAACCCTAATAATCTAGCAAAGATCTCGGCTTTGGGTTGTTCGGCACGTATAAAATTTTATTTGTGCATGTTTGATGCCTTATGAACCCTCTCAAGAGAGCCTAGGAACCCAACAGTGGTATCAGAGCCTAGCTACAGCATTAGGCGACGTGTTTACGAAGTTAAAACTCCGAACGAACTCCGATATATCAAAGTTAACCCCCACTCTGGAAAATTTTTCAAAACTGGGATTTTTCTGAATTAAAAATTCCTAAAAAATTCAGCAGGGAAATAGAAGAATTACAGTGAAATAAGAGTGCATGATCCGTACAGTCCACCTTGGTTCCGCGGCCGTACAGATGAGACATGCACTGGTGTTTGAACTATAATATCTATTTCTGTATGTTATATTTTATGGGTATTTTTAATCTGACTCAAGTGTTAAGTATTCTGGGGTTTATTTTGTAATCGTAGATTCGATCGGAATATTTAAATTCGTTATTATTTCCGGATATTTAGAAACTGTTAAAATGTTCGAACGGATATCATTAACTCACTTTTTCCCGGGACGAAAAATTTTCAAGTGTTGAATTTTTATCGGGTTTAAATCTTTCGGAAAAATATGCAAGTAACACGGTGGACCCTCTAGAAGACAAAAAACCTTAACTCGATTATGTGACCGTCTTGAACTGCCTCTAAATCTTAGGGTTTGGGGCTGTACGGCGTGCCACATGTGAGGCGTTGGCTTGACCCTTCTACGGCTGGATCACTGGTACTGTGACATATTCTGGAATTATTTGAACTCCGCTCAAGTGTTGAGCTATTTAGGAAATTTTGGGTATTTGATTATCTGTTTGAAAAGTTTAATACTATCTATTTATTTGGAATGTGATACAATATGTGGAATTCATAGAGTTAGGCATGAAATGCGAAGTATGTGATATTTCGGATTTACGATGTCTAAAGTGATTGTGGATTCCAAATATTGTAGTTTTACAATTTCTTTTCTGTGACCGTAAGTGTAGTATGTAGTTGTATTGTCGGTTTTCGTTGCTATACATCAACGATGATCGATGTATGCATACTTACTTACGTTGATAATATGCGATATTATGTGTTGCTGTGATATGTTATATTGGATCGTCGTATTCTGAATAGCCGGGGGGTTTATGTGAGATGAGCGTTTTTATTTTCATTCATTTAAAATTCATTTGTATGTAATATTCTTTTATTTGGGGCACTTTCGGGATGAGGTTGATGTTACCATTGAATATTATTTACTTTTCCGCATTAGGTAGACCCAAGGAGGGGAGCACAAGTAACCGGGTTCTAGGGTCCAGTGGGAGGCCATCTCGAGGAGTCGAGACCGGGTCTCCTAACCCTAGAATTGGCAGTGTTACTTGCCGCTCTCGTAGGGGTCTAGGGATGTGGGTTTGGCTATTCATCGCGACCGTGGAATCCATGTTTTATACAGGCTCGTATTAAAAATACGGACGTCCTAGAATATCCAATATTTCATATATGTTCTTCTGCTGCAATGTTCTGTGATGATATCATATTACTGCCTGAGACGAATCCTTATACTATATATATATATGCTGATATATAAATATTACTGCTTTCGTTTCTTCTGTGATGCTTAGGAAGCATAAGCTGATGGGATTTTATTAATGAGATTAATAAAAGGAAAAGAAACCTAAAAGATGTTGTAGAATCAAAACTTTATAAAAAGGGTAGCTACAGTTTTTCTTTGCATAGCGGTATATATGATATATCCTGCACCTTATTCGATGAGGAAAGAACCGAGATCCCTTCACCAGGAGTGACCTCTTTAGCGAAACTGGCAGATGCTACAAAACTTGGTTTGTCTTTTGATTGCTTTTAGACTTTTGCTTTGCACAGTGATATATATGATATGTCCTGCACCTTATTCGATGAGGAAAGAGCCGAGATCCCTTCACCGGGAGTGACCTCTTTAGCAAAACTAATGAAAGCTTCCAAATCACTCCATTTCAAAATTTCACTTGATTCTACGACGATATCAAGTTCATTACGCAATAGGTTTTCAGAAAAACCTGTCGTAGCCCTCCGTCATTTCAGATAAAGACTATTTAGTATTCATGCTGTGTTTGTTGACCTCTGTCAAGGCGTAGTGTACGGTAGCTGACTAGTAATTATCTGTAAAGCATGTGATGTGATTGGATTAGGGTAGTCGTACGACCTTGTTGACCTCTGTCAAGGGTCGTGCGAGTGGGTTTGATTCAATCAAGAAATGACGGTTGAACTTGACTAGTGCACTATGGTTTGTTGACCTCTGTCAAGGTCATAGCACACTAGGGGCAAAATATTATCGAGAATTTCAAGTGTTGAAATTTGCAATGAGATTGCATACCTCCTATGAGATCGTTGGATCCCGATACCCACTGCGAGTAAGTGTTACTCCTGGGAGAGTTTTACACAGGACAATTAGCCGATTAAGTAGGTGTCTAGAAAAGTGTTAACGGGGTTATGCCTCTTGGAAAAAGAGGTTTACTTTAATTAGGTCCGTGCGAAAGAAAGGGGAACCTCCCTCAAGTACCGACACTGATCTGGCTGAAAGATTGACGAAATTGTAGGGTGTAATTAATCCCGGCTAATCTTACCTTTTAGGATTTGAAGGTAGATTTGATAAAAACAGTGGGAGACATCCTGATTAGATAAGATAATAACCAATCTAATCTTGCAAGAGTATACGCTAAAGTGTTTTCTTCTCTCTCTTTCTAGGTAGCGACCATGTCAGGCCATAATCAAGATAATAATATGGATGTATTGACTGAACCCACTTATTATACTGAGCAGGGGAACGTTGGACCCGTTCTTTCTTATAAGAGTTATAAGACTGAACAGGGAATAGGGAAATATCTGGATTCTCAAGCCGCCCAAAAGAACATGCATGTTGATGCATCTTCTTCAGGTGTGTTAGTTATTGAGAACTGTTTCTCAGTTCACCCTACGTCCTAGGTATTAAATACCGGATCAGGATCCCACATATGTAAATTGTTACATGGGCTACGAAAAGGTAGAGAACTGGGAAAGGGTGATCATTCCGTTCAAGTAGGAAACGGTGCAAGTATTGCAGCCAAAGCAGTTGGCGAATATCACCTTGTATTGCCAAGTCGTAATACACTGATTCTAAATGAGTGCTATTATATACCGAACATGATGTGCAACATTATATCAGTTTCTTTATTAAGTAAAGAAGGATATAATTTTGTAGTAAAGGATAATGTTATGAACATATTCCTAGATCAAAAGTTGATTGCATCAGGCTCGTTACATAATGGCATATTCATTCTATATCAGAATACAGTCCTCAATATACAAAACACACACAAGAGGAAAAGTTCAGAAATGAACGAATCCTTCTTGTGGCATTGTAGACTTGGTCATATCAATGCGACACGACTGGCTAAGTTGCATAAGGATGGATATTTGAATTTGTTCGAATTATCATCTTATGATACTTGCCATTCATGTTTCAAAGGAAAAATGACCAAAGCTCCGTTTAGTGGACACGGAGAAAGAGTTACTGAACTCTTAGGACTGATACATAGTGATGTATGCGGTCCTGTGTCTACGCATGCCAGGAACGGTTCTTCCTACTTCTTTACATTCACTGACGATCTCTCTAGATTCGGACATGTGTTCCTGATGAAACACAAGTCTGAAGCTTTTGAGAAATTCAGAGAATATAAGCACGAAGTAGAAAAACAAACGGGCAAAAGTATTAAGATCCTTCGATCTGATCGAGGAGGAGAATACTTAAGCAATGAGTTCCTAGATTATCTAAAAGAGAATGGGATTCTCTCTCAGCTTACTCCTCCTTATACACCACAGAACAACGATGTATCGGAGCGGAGGAATCACACCCTATTAGATATGGTGCGCTCTATGATGAGTACAGCTGAGTTACTTATTTCCTTCTGGGGGTATGCACTTGAGACAGCAGCATACCTATTGAATCAAGTTCCAACTAAATCTGTACCTACCAGACCATATGAGATATGGAGTGGGAAGAGACCATGTCTTAAACGAGTTAAGATATGAGGTTGTCTGGCCTATGTCAAAAGGCAAAATCCAGAAAAACTCGATGCACGGTCAGTTCTATGTAAGTTTGTGGGATATCCTAAACATTCAAATGGATATTTTTTCTACCATAATGAACAACAAAAGATGTTTATTTCTCAACATGCCACCTTTTTAGAAAAGGAATTTCTTGCAAAAGAGATTAGTGGCTCTGAGGTAGAACTGGAAGAAGTTCCAGCAACACAAACTGTAACTGAAGATTTAGTGGAACCAGAGGATTCGGTAGTACCCAACGAACCCCAGCCTCTTCGCCGATCTAGTAGGGTTTCTCGTCCACCTGAGAGATACTACGGTTTTCTCATTGATGGTGGAAGCGAGGATTGCATCATGGAAGATGATGACCCAACTAGTTTCGAGTAGGCCATCACGAGTGGTGACTTTGTTAAATGGCTAGATGCAATGCGATCTGAGATGGAATCCATGTACACCAATAAAGTATGGACTTTGGAAAATGCTCCTGAAGGGGTAAAACCCATTGGGAGCAAGTGGATTTTTAAAAAGAAATTTGGTGTAGATGGAAAAGTTGAGACTTTCAAAGCTAGACTTGTAGCAAAGGGTTTTCGTCAACGACCAGGTGTGGATTATGACGAAACTTTTTCTCCAGTGGCTATGCTTAAGTCCATCCGGATCATACTTGCTATTGCTGCATACCATGACTAAGAAATCCTGCAAATGGATGTTAAGACCGCCTTTCTAAATGGTGATTTAGAAGAGTGCGTATACATGACTCAGCCAGAGGGCTTCGTAGATAGTGGGAGCAGCGGAAAGGTGTGCAAGCTGCTTAAATCTATTTATGGGTTAAAGCAAGTATCGAGGAGTTGGAGCATCTGTTTTGATGTTGTAGTCAAAGAGTTTGACTTCATCAAAAATATAGATGAACCTTGTATCTATAAGAAGGTAGCAGAGAGTAAGGTTGTCTTCCTCGTATTGTACGTGGATGACATACTCTTGATAGGAAATGATATTCCTATGCTGCAATCAGTCAAGCTCTTCTTATCACAAAGATTCTCAATGAAAGATCTAGGTGATGCCTCCTGCATATTGGGGATTAGGATCTATAGAGATAGATCCAAAAAAGGATACTGGGATTATCCCAATCCAGGTACATTGACACCATACTAAAGAGGTTTAGTATGGAAGAATCCAAGCGTGGGAATCAACCCACGATCTCTGGACTCACTCTCTCCAAAGAGATGTCTCCCAAGATTGATTTAGAGAGAGCTCGCATGCAAGGGATACCCTATGCTTCGGCAGTAGGCTCTATCATGTATGCGATGCTATGTACCAGACCCGATGTAGCATACTCACTAAGTGTAGTGAGTCGGTATCAAGCAGATCCTGGAGAGAGTCACTGGACAGCTGTGAAGAACATTCTCAAGTACTTGCGAAGGACTAGAGACATGTTCTTGGTGTATGGTATCGGAGAACTCCGGGTGGAGTCCTTTACCGATTCCAGCTTCCAAAGTGATAAGGACGACTCTAAGTCGCACTCAGGATTTTTCTTTACCCTCAATGGAGGGGCGGTATGTTGGAAGAGTTCCAAATAGGATACCGTTGCAGACTCGACGATGGAGGCTGAATACATCGCTGCCAAAGAGGCTGTCTGGATGAAGAAGTTCATTAGTGAACTTGGTGTGGTTCCATCCATTGAGCATCCAATACCTCTGTATTGCGATAACAATGGAACTGTGGCTTTGGCCAAGGAACCCAGGTCCCATCAGAAATCCAGACATATTCTTAGGTGGTATCACCTGATCAGGGAGATAGTTGATCATCGGGAGATCGAGATCAGGAGAGTAGATACGAAGGACAACACTGCGGATCTACTCACGAAGTCCATTCCCCAGATACAGTTTGAGAGATTATTCTGGATGCTATGTATAAGATACTACAGCAGCTGGCCTTAGAGCAAGTGGGAGATTGTTAGTTATGTATATGCCCTATAGGCCATTGTTGTACATATGATGTATATTATGATGGATGCTTGGATATATACAGAGAGGACTTTCTTGCTTGTCATGATGGTATGCTATTTGGTTTCACTTTATCTTAACATGTTGACTTGTATTGGTTTACTGTCTTTCTCTCACATGTTGATAAAGCCCTTAGGATCTGTACTCGACTACTGGGATTATGATGAGATCATACTAGTGGGGCCACGGTAGTCGATGAGTACATCCTATAACTGTTCCTAGTCGAGGGTATATCGAGACAGGGCATCGATACACCAGAGTAGACTAGCATATACGCATCTTGACCCATGTGATAGGCGATGGATGATCCCATATCCATCAGTGTTTGACATCAAGGATGGTGTACGGGTGCTCTGTGGAGACTGGGTACACTGGACAGACTCGCCGAGAACTTCCAGATGGTGATATACTACACGTCAGATGGCAGTTCTTCGGTGACACTGGTACAGGGTAGTCTGTAGACCCGAAATCGTCATAGAGTCTTGTGTGATTCCCACTGTGTTTTGATTTCCACCTTACCACGTCCAAGAGGGCGTGCAAAACGGTGGCTTTTGGGTACAGTCCCGAATCAAATGGAGGCAATGAGCGATAGGAGGGGATTCGTCTCTCCCGGTATAGGGAGTTGATGTTGTGCTGTGTTCGATTGGCTATAACTGGAAGTCACTGGCCAGGGCTGATATAGAGATATACTGGTAAGTGTTACCCGTAGTTTCTCGACCTGTTATGAGCCGCACATCAACACGACTTATCGGTTACTGGGTTCTGACGTATACCACCCCTAAACTTGATATGCGACATATCAGACGAACAGACCGGACTGTACGGGAGTGTTACTGATTGGATTTACAGGAGAACGGACAGGCTAGCTTGTTGATCTTCTGATCGCTCAATAGATGGGTGGCTGTTACGTTTAGCTGACCGCTTGCAGCTTGTGGGTGTTTGAAATGATCATCACCTGCTACCGGCGTATTGACGATTCTTTATAGTCCTACACAGAGTTTTCTTGGCTCAGGCAAAGCGGAGTAGAGGCACATATGTGATATGTGCAGGACCGAGGATAATACGATATGAGATACTGTATTATATTCTTGCGATATTTAGTTATGAACCGGGACATCGGATCAAGTGTTGATTCGATGAATCAGTACATGATATATTGGTTGGTTATATTCGATATAGCCGGATCGTCGGATCAAGTGTTGATTCGATGATTTAATGTATAATGATATATATGATATATTGTATTACATTATCTAATATTGGCTCGCTTTATTATTTCATTTTCTCACTGGATTAATACATTGATATATGTTAACGGATTTATTTTCTTTTGTTGCACATATATGATATATATGTGATATATATTATTGTGACATGATATGATTTATTATGAAACATGTTTATGGATGATAAAAAGAGATTAGGGTTTGATTAGGGTTAGCTCCTTCTTGTTCATTCTAGAAGGATTTCCTTTTGTCTTGGTTAAGATATTATGGTTGATACTTATCCATGACTCATTCTTAATCTTACCAAACCCTAGCTCTAGTTTATTCTCTACAAAGGTTAAACCTCTCATCCTTGACCATGGTTCCATAATAAATCATATATTCTTATCTACTATTCATCACAAAAGGAATTATCTCATTATTCTTCATCTTCTTCTCTCTTGAGTTTTTGAGAGAGCTCACTTATGATTTCTTTTGTGATGATTTCATGTGAGATTATGATATAATAAGAAAGCATAAATACTACTCCATCATCCTCATCTAATCTAGCCCATTAGATTAGGGTGTTCACCTCTCATCCTTAGTTTAACCAACTGCCAGCGTAGTGTCGAGTCTTTAGAGTCCCACACAGAGGGCTATTCGTCTTTGGGCTAGAGGTCGTATGGTTTTGCGACAGGGTTCGTTCACATCCACGCACTTGTGCACGTTTGGTGTCCGGGAAGTTATTTCTAGCGGGCTTTGGTTTAAGCCAGATCCTAGTATATGTTTTGAGATTGGTTTTATCTCATTGTATTCGTGTTCCTCGGAACACGGGTGCGGGTGTGTATGCACAGTTGGCAGAGGCAGAGGTAGAGGATTCTCATTGGGGTTGTTGACCGTTGACTTTTTCAAAACCCTAATGTGAATAAGAAATATGATTAATAATATTAATTAAGGATTATTGTGCCATGGTTGAGTTGAACATTTGACTTTTGTTGACTTGTTGACTTTGTTGGCCGGTTGACCATTGTGGACTTGTTGACCATCATCATTTCATTTTAATGATTTTTGTTGACTTGTTGTTTTTTACAAAATGCATGAAATGATAATGGTCATTGAAACTAACCATCACAATTATTAATTATTATTATTATCATCATTATTCTTACTTTTGTGAGCATGGTTGTAAATCATTCTCTCATTTTTTTTCTCACTTCCTCATTCTCTCTCATCCTCTCTCATCCAATGCTCATCCTCTTCCTCTCTCTCAAAGCTCTCATCTCTCATTTGTTGAGAACCTTGAGCTCTTGAGGTAAAACCACCAAAACTCTTCTCTACTCACTCTAGAGTTCTAGGTTTAGCAAGCCAAGCACTTTAGTTGCCTCTCGATTGAGGTAGGAGCTCAAGGTAGGAGCTATCGGGTGGATCCTTCTTCGACAAAGAGGAGACTACGAGGTAGGAACCGTTCAAACCATCCCAAGGACCAAGAAGAGAAGGAGTTCAAGACCAAGGTATAACCCCCTAACCGAGTTGCTAAACTCGTAGTTTGTTTGCTAGGTTTTTGTTTAGCAAAGATCCTCCTTTCTAGTCCATGTTGCCTTGAGTTTAAAAATCGTTTTTTACCGTTTCCGCCTCCCCGTAAGAACCGGGGTGGGCAACGTGGACTTACACACAGAGCCGCTGCTGAAACCCGACGTTCTCCTGGTCGTGTGGATATCCTGTTCAATGAAACCTAGATCCCTACGGGTGCGGCAAATTACCCGCCAAAATCTGAAGCGAGGCAGCCCCCTACAGCAAAGTGAATAGACCACCCTTCACTTCACGGAATCCGGTAACTTGAGCACCCCTCCTTGGGTCAACCTGTACCCCCTACGAGTGCGGCGAATAGTCTGCCAATTCTAGAGTGAGACCCCTTTGCCTCTCAAAGCCATGAGATACGGACCCGTTGCCTTCCAAAACCCGGCTATCCGTGCACTCCGTCGCAGGGTAAACCTAGTACATAAATGAAAAATATGTACTGTAAGTGCACGGCGGCGCCCCGGCCGTCAATCCGAGGCCAAAATGCGAAAATGATAATTTACTTTAACTTTTGAACCGGCACCACCACGCACTAAAATCCCGGATCGGGCCATTAATCTAATTCTAGCTAACTAGAGAAGGGGTAGAGAGATATACCGAGCGATCCGTGTCCTTCGGTCTTCTCGTCGACGTCCTGATATCCCCGCGAAATCTTCGGTCTCCACCACGTCGCCGGAAGGGCACCACATCGCCGGCTTCTTTTACGGGCTCCCACCTCTGGACCGAGGCAACTCGGACACGAAGTTGGCGAGTCGACGTGCTCAAGATTTGCTGTAGAATAAGTGTAGTGCAATGTCTTATTGGGGTTGTGGAAGTTGCCATAATGTGGAGGAAATGAGATGTGGAATTTTTGTGGTGAACTTGAGGATATTTAGCAAGCATGAAGAGAAAAATCCCCACTCCAAATTTTTGGACAGCCCCCTCTTGGCTTGGCCGGCCACTTTTCATCAAGGGAGAGAAAAAATGAGAGAGGAGAGAGTTTTAATCATGCAAGAGAGAGAGAAGAGTCATGATGAGAAGAGATGATCACTAATCAAAACCAACACTCAATCAACCTAACCCTCCATCATCAACCATCACTCATCACACCACCAAAAGTAAACCATGATGAATAAGAAAGTCAAGCAATGACTATCCAAGGAAAGACAAATGAGGGTGCAACCATCATGAAGCAATAATATGCAAAGACCACCCTCCAAAATGCTTATTTACATATTTGCAAATAAGCCCTCCTCCACCAATTTTCAGCCAATGAAAGATACAAAGAAAAATTGGCCGAACCGAAAAGCAAACTGGCAACTTCAAAAAACTGATCCCGTAATAAATTACAGGAAAACCCCGCTACTGTATATACATACCCGCATTTGTATTCCAACCGAATACAAATACAATGAGACAAAATCTACACTGTACAATACTAGGATCCGGCTTAAACCAAAGCCCGCTAGTATAATCCTTCCGATCGTGATCCGTACAATACCGCACGTATCTGATCGAACCCTGCCATATCTCCATACGGCCTCTACAGCATTTCTCCCGAAACTTGAGAAAACGGTCTGTGGGGGACTCTATAGACTCGTCAATACTTTGGTTATGGATTTAACCACTAGCATGTCAGAGGTATTAGCCTATACGTAACGGGCTACCAGGTATTGACCAAAAGGGACGTCGATGAGCGAACTCATCCTGACACCCTACTGAGCCTGTCAGTGACAATATCCGTACAGTCCGGTCCGTTCGTCTATGAGCATCGCATGGCGGGCCTAGGGGGTTGGTAAAAGTCAGACCCCCAAAAGCGGTACAAGTCGTGTCGGAGTGTAGCCCAGAATACCCTGAGATACTACTGGAATACCTACCAGTAAATCTCCTGCCTTGGCCAAGGACTTCGTGTAAGGGCTCTCCTAGACACAGCGTGACCTCACCCCCAATACCGGGAGAGACGAACCCCTGAAGATCCGCTCACTGCCTCCATATGGCTCGGGACTGTAGCCAATTAAAACCTGTTTGCACGTCTCCTTTGAGCGTGGTAGGGTAGTAATCAAAGTACAGTGGGAACTCACACGAGAAAAATGACGATCCTCAGGTCGATGAACTAACCTGTACACATGTCACCAGGGAACTGCTATCTGACGTCAGGTATAAGACCAACTAGCGTGTTCCCGGCGAGTCCTGTCCGGTGTACTCATAACCCAATGAGCACCTGTATACATCTTAGGTGAACTAACTGACACCAGTGGCTTGTGAGACCGGCCACCGCCCCTCGTCGGGGTCTCGACTGTATACACTAGTCTACTCTGGAATATCGATGCCCTGTCTCGAAACTCCCATGACTAGGGACCTTTTAAGGATATGCTTATAGACTACCAGCTCCCACGTATATGATCGCCCTCATACTGCTGGCAGTCAAGCAAGAATCCTAGGGGCTCTATCAACGTGCAATAGTGATCTGTAAGGTCACCTAAAGCAGTACACGATGATAAAGGTAAACCAGATAGCATACTATCATCTTGAGTAAGAATGTCCTACCGGATTAGGTCCTCCCTCAATCATTGCAATCACGTGTCTGTGATCCAATAATTGACTTTGAGGGCACTATCTCCAACATGTACTACGGGTACATCGACCTTAGCCCGGTCGTGCCCCAAAATAATATTATACAAACAGGCAGTGACGGCAATACACATATTGGACGCTCGCCCCGCAATATCAAATGTACAAATAAATCCAAACTGCACTACCATTGCACACAACTATCCACCATGACAAATCCGCAACATCATAGCACAGCATAGAACATCAACGCGAATGTCACGTTCGCAAACCCGTCTAAAAGAGCTATATCAATTAGACACAATTTACCGTTCGAATGACATTCACGGTCGGAGATATAATGTAAGTACTATAAACTAACAAGTTTAAAATTCCGATCGACAAAACTTCCCGAAGTGGGCCCCAAGTATATCTACAGTACTCAAACAAAAGATGGGCCCAAACAAAATATTTCAGAAACCACAATTCCTTATGTAAGAGCCCAGAAGAAATATGGTGCACTGTAGCCACTAAATGGCGGCGGAACCGCGGCCAAACCATAGTTTGTGCGGTGGTTCCATGGTAGTACTGTGGAAATAGTGGACCCAATTTCTTCAGTACTCTTAAAAAAGCCTGCTCGATTTTCTGTGATACTCAAAATGATTTTTAGACCAGTTAAAAAATTTGACATAAACTTTATCATGAAAAATGCGGTTTTGGAAATTTCGTTCTATCGATGTTTTAAACACGTTAGAACAAGTTAGTAAAGGTTAATGGCATGGCTCTGATACCATGTAAGTCTACGGTAGCGCCCCGGCCGTCATTCTGACGCCAAACGCAGAACAAAAACTTTTATAACTGGCGCTATCGCATACTATAACCCGGATCTTGCCATTAACGCTAAACTAACAAACTGTAAAGAGGTAGAAAGGCTATACCGATCGATCCGAGTCCTTCGGTCTTTAGCCATCATCCCACGCTCCCCGCGGCAACTCCGATCTCCTGTCTCCACATTGAGGTGGCACCACGTCAACGGATCTTTAAACGGGCTCCCGTCTCTATACCGATGCAACTCGGTCATCAAGTCTGCTAAAAGAGATGACCAAGATGAAGTAGAGAATGAGTAGAAAACTTTATCTCAAACACCCTAGGGTTCTCATCACATGAGAGGGTTAAGGTGGAGGTTGAAGAAGATGCTAAGAGTTGGAAATGGTGAACTCAAGAAAATTTAGCAAGAGAGAAAGAACTCAAGCATAAAACTTATTGTCTATCTTTCTCTCTCTCTTATGAATAGATATATAAGGTTGAGAAAGAAAAATATCTCAAGAAAATATCTCCTCAAATATCTAAACCCAAAACAAAACACATTAATTCTTTAATGACTCACTAGATGACTCATTACATGAGTCATTAGTGAACATTCTAGAATTAATGAGTTATAACAATGAGTCACCCTTTCCAAAACCAATAATCATTTAAACTAAAATGATTAATCCAAAAAGAAATGCATCTTCTAAAATATTCTCGTAACGTATTACGAAAATACCCCTCACCTGTATATACATACCTGTATCCGTATTCCGACCGAATATGACTAAAATATTCTGACTCAATATAATACAAGGATCCGGCTTAAACCAAAACCCACCAGTATTATCTGTCCGAAATATGACACGTGCACAAATGCACGTGCATTTTCGAACCCTTCCATAAAACCATACGACCTCTACAACGTTTCGCCCGAACTAGGAAAACTATCTGTGGGGGACTCTAAAGACTCGTCAGTACCCTGGCAGTGGGTTTAACCACAAGCACGTCAGTGGCACTAGTTGTGCGTAACGGCTGCCCATGTACTGACCGAAAGGGAAGCCTGATGAGCGAACTCATCCTGGAACCCTACTGAGCCTATCAGTGACAATATACATACAATCTGGTCCGTTCGTCTATGAGTATCGCATATCGGGCCTAGGGGCTGGTAATGTCAGACCCCCAATAGCGGTATAAGTCGTGTCGGAGAGTAGCCCTGAACACCGTGAGAAACTACCGGAATACTTACCAGTAATTCTCACATGTCTTGGCCAAGGACTTGGTGTAATGGCTCTCCTAGACACAGCACGATCTCACCCCCAATACCGGAAGAGACGAATCCCCTGCCGATCCGCTCACTTGCCTCCATGTGGCTCGGGACTGTACCCAAAAAAACCTGTTTGCATGACTCCTTTGAGCCGTGGTAGGGTAGAAATCAAAGCACAGTGGGAACTCATACGAGACAAATAACGACCTCGGGTCGATGAACTAACCTGTACACATGTCACCAGGGAAATGCTATCTAACGCTAGGTATAATACCAACGAGCAGGTTCCCGGCGAGTCCTGTCCGGTGTACTCTTAACCTAATGAGCACCTGTATACATCTTAGGTGATCCAACTGACACTAATGGCTTGTGAGACCGGCCACCGCCCCTCGTCGGGGTATCGACTGTATACACTAGTCTACTCCGGAGTATCGATGCCCTGTCTCGAAAACTCACACGACTAGGGACCACTTTTAAGGATGTGCTTATGGACTACCCAACTCTCACGTATATGATCGCCATCATACTGTTGGTAGTCAAGCAGGATCCTAAGGGCTCTATCAATGTGTAATAGTGATCATGTCACCTAAATCTGTACACGACTGATAATGGCAAACCAGATAGCATATTATCATCTTGAGTAAGACTGTCCTACCGGTATAGGTCCTGTAAGGTTCCTAGGCACTCTTACAAGGGTTAAGAAGGCATCAACCATGCCCGAATAAAAATTTAGACGTGCCGAACAACCCAAAACCGGGATCTTTGCTAGATAATTAGGGTTTCACAAGCAAGTAAAGATCTTTACTACTAAAACTGAGGGATTACAACCTTTGTAGTCTACTCCTTCGCTTCATAAGCACCGAGTAGAAGTCCCTTCACCGCGATCCATGATCTCCCAGACTCAAGAGAGGCTCCACAACTCGAACAATCCATGCTAGCTTGTAGTCTTCCTTTTCTCCGATGATCTACCTCGATGTTTCTATAACTCAAGCTCTCTCTCTCTCTAATGAGGTGAACACCCTAATCTAATTCGCTAGATTAGATGAGGATGATGGAGTAGGAATATTGCTCTATTTTGTTTTCAAATTCTCACTTTTATTCACCACAAAATGAAAACCTAGAAAGCTTTCTCAAAGCTCAAGGTTGAAGAAGAATAAGAAAATGGATGGATAATTCCTTTTGTGATGAACAATGAATTATTGTAGTGGTTACAAATCTAACCATGAGTTAAGCATGAAGGAGTTAACCCTTGTAGAGAGTTAACTAGAGTTAATGATTTGGATTGGGTTAACTTAGTATCTTCACAAAATATCAAGCCAAAGACAAAGTCAAAGCTTCATGCAAAAGCTAACCCTAATCCATACCCTAACCAAGTTTAAACCTTAAACCATTGTTAAATTTGTAACCCTAACATGTTACAATATTATATATCACATATACAATACATTTTGTAACAATAGAAAATAATACAATTAACATATATCGCATATATATCAATGTATTATCCCGTGAGAAAATGAATCAATAAAGCGAGCTTATATTAGTTAACGTAACGTAATATATCACATATATAATTATACATTAAATTATCGAATCAACACTTGATCCGATAACCCGGCTATATTACATATAACCGACTAATATAACATGTACCAATTCATCTAGTCAACACTTGATCCGATGACCCGGTTATATCACATATACCCGGCCGATATCTCATATTACGAGAATAGACTACGGTATCTCATATCGAATCATTCTCGGTCCCGCACATATCACATATGTGCTCCTACTCTGTTTTGCCTGAGCCAGGAAACCTCTGTGTAGGACTCTAAAGAATCGTCAATACGCCGACAGTAGGTGATGATCATATCGAACACCCACAAGCTGCAAGCGGTCAACTAAACGTAACAACCACCCAGGTATTGAGCGATCAGAAGATCAACAAGCAAGCCTGTACATTCTCCTGTGAATCCAATCAGTAACACCCCCGTACAGTCCGGTCTCTTCGTCTGATATGTTGCATATCTAGTCTAGGGGTGGTATACGTCAGACCCCAGTAACCGATAAGTCGTGTCGAT
Organism: Agapanthus africanus; assembly: GCA_030015575.1. Taxonomy (NCBI): domain Eukaryota; kingdom Viridiplantae; phylum Streptophyta; class Magnoliopsida; order Asparagales; family Amaryllidaceae; genus Agapanthus; species Agapanthus africanus. Next base: position 365,795,442 of record CM057342.1, read on the forward strand.
ATAAGGCTCATAACAGGTCGAGAAACTACTGATAACTTTTACCAGCAGCACTCCATATCAGCCCTGGCCAGGGGCTTCGAGTTATAGCCAATCGAACACAGCACATCATCAACTCCCAATACCGGGAGAGACGAAACCCCTCCTATCGCTTATTGCCTCCATGTGATTCGGGGCTGTACCCAAAAGCCACCGTTTTGCACGCCCTCTTGGACGTAGTAAGGTGGAAATCAAAGCACAGTGGGAATCACACAAGACTCTATGACGATCTCGGGTCTACAGACTAACCTGTACCGGTGTCACCGGAGAACTGCTATCTGACGATAGGTATAATACCATATAGAAGTTCTCAGCGAGTCCGTTCAGTGTACCCAGTCTCCACCGAGCACCCGTACACCATCTTTGATGTCAAACACCAATGGATATGGGATCATCCATCGCCCATCATATGGGTCAAGATGCGTATACGCTAGTCTACTCTGGTGTATCGATGCCCTGTCTCAACACACCCTCGACTAGGAACAGTTATAGGATGTACTCATCGACTACCCTGGCCCCACTAGTGTGATCTCATCACAGTCCCAGTAGTCGAGTACATATCCTAAGGGCTTTATCAACATGTGAGAGCAAGACAGTAAACTAATACAAGTCAATATGTTAGGACATAGTGAAACCAAATAGCATACTATCATGACGAGCAAGAAAGTCCTCTCTATATATATCCAAGCATCCATTATAATATACATCATATGTACAACAATGGCCTCTAGGGCATATATATAACTAACAATCTCCCACTTGCACTAGGGCCAGGTGTATGCCGTTGTCTCAAACGCATACCCCCAGAAGGAAATAGGCAACTCAGCATTGCTCATCATAGAACGCACCATATCTAATAGGGTGCGATTCCTCCGCTCCGATACACCATTGTGCTGTGGTGTATAAGGAGGATTAAGCTGATAGGGAATCCCATTCTCTTTTAGATAATCCAGAAACTCATTGCTCAAGTATTCTCCTCCTCGATCAGATCATAGGAACTTAATACTTTTAACCGTTTGGTTCTCTACTTCGTGCTTATATTCTCTGAATTTCTCAAAAGTTTCAGACTTTTGTTTTATCAGGAACACATGTCCGTATCTAGAGAGATCGTCAGTGAATGTAATGAAGTAGGAAGAACCATCCCTGGCATGCGTAGACATAGGACCGCATTTATCACTATGTACCAGTCCTAAGAGTTCCGCAACTCTTTCTCCGTGTCCACTAAACGGAGTTTTGGTCATTTTTCCTTTGAGACATGAATGACAAGTATCATAAGATGATAATTCGAACGGATTCAAATATCCATCCTTATGTAACTTAGACAGTCATGTCGCATTAATATGACCAAGTCTACAATGCCACAAGAAGGATTCGTTCATTTCTGAACTCTTTCTCTTTCGTGTGTTTTGTACATTAAGGACTGTAGTTTGATTGAGACCGTATATGCCATTAAATAACGAACCTGATCCAATCAACTTTTGATTCAGGAATATGTTCATAACATTATCCTGTACTACAAAATTATATCCTTCTTTGCTCAATAAAGAAACTGATATAATATTGCATATCAGAGTCGGAATGTAATAGCATTCGTTCAGAACCAATGTATTACCATTTGGTAATACAAGGTGATATTCGCCAACTTCTTTGGCTGCAACATTTGCACCATTCCCTACTCTTACGGAATGATCACCCTCTCCCAGTTCCCTACCTTTACGTAGCCCATGTAATATATTACATATATGGGATCCTGATCCGGTATCTAATACCCAGGACGTAGAGTGAACTGAGAAACAGTTCTCGATAACTAACACACCTGAAGAAGATGCATCAACATGCTTATTCTTCGTCTAGGTGGCGTGAGAATCTAGATATTCCCCTATTCCCTGCTCAGTCTTATAACACTTATAAGAAAGAACGGGACCAACGTTCCCCTGCTTAGTATAATAAGCAGGTTCAGTCAATACATCCATATTATTATCTTGATTAAGGCCTGACAGGGTCGCTACCTGGAGAGAGAGAGAAGAAAACACTTTAGCGTATGCTCTTGCAAGATTAGATTGGTTATTATCTTATCTAATCAGGATGTCTCCCACTGTTTTTATCAAATCTTCCTTCAAACCCTAAAAGGTAAGATTAGCCAGGATTAATTACACCCTACAATTTCGTCAATCTTTCAGCCAGATCAGTGTCGTTACTTTAGGGAGGTTCCCCGTGCTTTCACACGGACCTAATTAAAATAAACCTCGTTTTTCCCAGAGACATAACCCCGTTAACACCTTTCTAGACACCTACTTGATCGACTAATTGTCCTGTGTAAAACTCTCCCAGGAGTAACTTTTACTCGCAGCGGGTATCGGGATCCAACTATCTCATAAGAGGTATGCAATCTCATTGCAAATTTCAACACTTGAAATTCCCGATAATATTTTGCCCCTAAGGTGCTATGACCTTGACGAATGCCAACAAATCATAGTCCGCTAGTCAAGTTCAACCTGTACATTTCTTGATTGAATTAAACCCAGCCGTACATCCCTTGACGAAAGCCAACAAAGCCGCACGACTACCCTAACCCAATGTCATCATATGATACAGATAAGCAATAGTTAGCTACCGCACACTACGCCTTGACGAAAGCCAACAAACGCAGCACGAATACTAAGTATTACCTATCTGAAATGTCGGAGGGCTACGCTGGCTTTTTAGAAAACCAATTGCGTAATGAACTTGATATCGTTGTAGAAATAAGTGATTTTTGAAAAGGTGTGTTTTTTAGGCTTTTCCAGTTTCGCTAAAGAGGTCACTCCCAATGAAGGGATCTCGGCTCTTTCCCCCATCGAATAAGGTGCAGGGTATATCATATATACCGCTGTGCAAAGCAAGAACTATTTAAGATGTCAAAAACTAAACCGTGAGTTTGTAGCATCTGCCAGTTTTTCTAAAGAGGTCACTCCCGGTGAAGGGATCTCGACTCTTTCCTCATCGAATAAGGTGCAGGGTATATCGTATATACCACGGTGCAAAGCAAAACTGTAGCTACCCTTTTTATAAAGTTTTGATTCTACAACATCTTTTAGGTTTCTTTTCTTTTATTAATCTCATTAATATATCCTATTAGCTTATGCTTCCTAAGCATCACAGAAGAAACGAAAGCAGTAATATTTATATATCAGCATATATATATAATATAAGCATTCGTCTCAGGCAGTAATATGATCTCATCACAGAACATTGCAGCAGAAGAACATATATGAAATATTGGATATACCAGGATGCCCGTATTTTTAATACGAGCCGGTATAAAACACGGATTCCACGGTCGCGATGAATAGCCAAACCCACATCCCTAGACCCCTACGAGAGCAGCAAGTAACACTGCCAATTCTAGGGTATGGAGACTCTGTCTCGACTCCTCGAGATGGCCTCCCACTGGACCCCAGAACCCGGTTACTTGTGCTCTCCTCCTTGGGTCTACCTAATGCGAAAAAGTAAATAATATACAATGGTGGCATCAACCTCATCCCGGAAGTGCCCCAATAAAAGAATATTACATACAAATGAATTTTACATGAATGAAAATAAAAACTCTCATCTCACATAAAACCCCCGGCTATTCAGAACACGACGATCCAATACAACATATCACAGCAACACATAATATCTCATATCATCAACGTAACCAAGTATGTGTATCCCGATTGTCGTTGATGTATAGCAACGAAGCCGGCGATACCCCACAAACTACGCTTACGGTCACAAAAAAGAAAGTGTAAAACTACAACATTTGGATTCCATAATCACTTTAGACATCGTAAAACCGAAATATCACATACTTCGCATTTCATGCTTAACTATATGAATTCCACATATTGTATCACATTCCAGATAAATAGACAATATTAAACTTTCCGATCGAATAATCAAATACCCAAGATTTCCTAAATAGCTCAACACTTGAGCGGAGTTCAAAACGTCCCAGAATATGTCACAGTACCAATGGTCCAGCCGTAGAAGGGTCAAGCCAACGCCTCACATGTGGCACGCCGTACTGCCCCAAACCCTAAGGTTCAGTGGCAGTTTAGACGGTAACATAATCGAGTTAAGGTTAGTGTTTTTCTAGAGGGTCCACCGCGTTACTTGCACATTTTTCCGAAAGATTTAAACTCAAGAAAATTTCAACACTTGAATGTTTTTCGTACCGGGAAAAAATGAGTTAATGATATCCGTTCGAACATTTTAACAGTTTCTAAATATCCGGAAAACAGAACGAGATTAAATTTTCCGATCGAATCAACGAATTCAAAATAATCCCCAGAACACTTAACACTTGAGTCAGATTAAAAATACCCAGAAATATGAAAAAGCAGCTACGGTCATTACTGTGCCAAAAGAAAAGTCAAACCCAACTGTACGACTGCGGTTCCGCGGCACAAGCAAGTTACTGCCGCGGTTCCGTACGGTTTACCTCGTCGTTTTTCACAGTAATACATACAATTCCCTGCTGAATTTTTTAGGTATTTTTAATACAGAAAAAATCACATATTTAAAAATTGTCCAGAGAGGGGGTCAAATTGACGTTTCGGGGTTCGATCGGAGTTTTAACTTCGTATACACGTCGCCTAATGCTCTAACTAAGCTCTGATACCACTGTAGGGTTCCTAGGCACTCTTACAAGGGTTAAGAAGGCATCAACCATGCCCGAATAAAAATTTAGACATGCCGAACCACCCAAATCCGGGATCTTTGCTAGATAATTAGGGTTGCACATGCAAGTAAACATCTTTACTACTGAAAGTGAGGGATTAAAACCTTTGTAGTCCGCTCCTTCGCTTCATAAGCTCCGAGTAGAAGTCCCTTCGTCCCGATCCATGATCTCCCAGACTCAAGAGAGGCTCCAAAATTCGAACGATCCATGCTAGCTTGTAGTCTTCCTTTTCTCCGATGATCTACCTCGAAGTTTCTATAACTCAAGCTCTCTCTCTAATGAGGTGAACACCCTAATCTAATTGGCTAGATTAGATGAGGATGATGGAGTAGGAATATTGCTCTCTTTTGTTTTCAAATTCTCACTTTTATTCACCACAAAATGAAAACCTAGAATGCTTTCTCAAAGCTCAAGGTTGAAGAAGAAGAAGAAAATGAATGGATAATTCCTTTTGTGATGAACAATGAATTATTGTAGTGGTTACAAATCTAACCATGAGTTAAGCATGAAGGAGTTAACCCTTGTAGAGAGTTAACTAGAGTTAATGGTTTGGATTGGGTTAACTTAATATCTTCACAAAATATCAAGCCAAAGACAAAGTCAAAGCTTCATCGAAGCTTCATGCAAAAGCTAACCCTAATCCAAACCCTAACCAAGTTTAAACCTTAAACCATTGTTAAATTTGTAACCTTAACATGTTACAATATTATATATCACATATACAATATATTTTGTAACAATAGAAAATAATACAATTAACATATATCGCATATATATCAATGTATTATCCCGTGAGAAAATGAATCAATAAAGCGAGCTTATATTAGTTAACGTAACGTAATATATCACATATATAATTATACATTAAATTATCGAATTAACACTTGATCCGATAACCCGGCTATATTACATATAACCGACTAATATAACATGTACCAATTCATCGAATCAACACTTGATCCGATGACCCGGTTATATCACATATACCCGGCCGATATCTCATATCGCGAGAATAGAATACGGTATCTTATAGCGTATCATTCTCGGTCCCGCACATATCACATATGTGCTCCTACTCCGTTTTGCATGAGCCAGGAAACCTCTGTGTAGGACTATAAAGAATCGGCAATACGCCGGCAGTAGGTGATGATCATATCAAACACCCACAAGCTGCAAGCGGTTAGGTAAACATAACAGCCACCCAGGTATTGAGCGATCAGAAGATCAACAAGCAAGCCTGTACATTCTCCTGTGAATCCAATCAGTAACACTCCCGTACATTCTGGTCTCTTCGTCTGATATGTTGCATATCTAGTCTAGGGGTGGTATACATCAGACCCCAGTAACCGATAAGTCGTGTCGATATAAGGCTCATAACAGGTCGAGAAACTACAGATAACTCTTACAAGCAGCACTCCATATCAGCCCTGGTCAGGGACTTCCAGTTATAACCAATCGAACACAGCAGAACATCAACTCCCAATACCGGGAGAGACGAAACCCCTCCTATCGCTCATTACCTCCATGTGATTCGGGACTGTACCCAAAAGCCACCATTTTGCACGCCCTCTTGGACGTGGTAAGGTGGAAATCAAAGCACAGTAGGAATCACACAAGACTCTATGACGATCTCTGTTTTACAGACTAACATGTATCAGTCACCGGAGAACTGCTATCTGACGATAGGTGTAATACCATCTAGGAGTTCTCGGCGAGTCCGTTCAGTGTACCCAGTCTCCACTGAGCACCCGTACACCATCTTTGATGTCAAACACCAATGGATATGGGATCATCCATCGCCCATCATATGGGTCAAGATGCGTATACGCTAGTCTACTCTGGTGTATCGATGCCATGTCTTGACATACCCTCGACTAGGAACAATTATAGGATGTACTCTTTGACTACACTGGCCCCACTACTGTGATCTCATCACAGTCCCAGTAGTCGAGTGCATATCCTAAGGGCTTTATCAACATGTGAGAGCAAGACAGTAAACTAATACAAGTCAACATGTTAAGACAAAGTGAAACCAAATAGCATACTATCATGACGAGAAAGAAAGTCCTCTCTATATATATCCAAGCATCCATTATAAAATACATCATATGTACAACAATGGCCTCTAGGGCATATATATAACTAACAGGTCCTCCCTCAATCATTGCAATCACGTACCTGCGATCCAATAATTGATTTTGAGGGCACTATATCCAACAGAACCAACATGAGAATCACGCCGGGTCCAGTACATGAATCCTCCACCTCCACTCACTTCTATCGAACAATATACTTTCATTGAGGCCTTTGGCAACCATATCGTCTCGTATCACCTCCATCCATGTTTTCTTCGGTCTCCCTTTTGCCATTTTGCCATTGCCTATATCGAGAGTATCTATTCGTCGTACCGGTGCTTCCATTGGTCTGCGTCGCACATGACCAAACCATCTTAGCCGGTTTTCCCACATCTTCTCCTCCACAGGTGCTACACCAACTTTTGCACGAATATCATCATTTCACACCTTATCTTTTCTAGTGTTACCGTACATCCAACGAAGCATGCGCATCTCCGCTACGTGCATCTTCTGTGTATGAGGCTTCTTAGGAGCCCGGTATTCTGTACCATATAATAAGGCAGGACGAATAGCGCGCCGATTAAACTTCCCTTTCAATTTTAACGGAAAGTTATAATCACACAAAATCCCTGTTGCACTCCTCCATTTCAACCAACCAGCTTGGATCCTTTGATTAATATCACAATCGATCTCCCCATCCTTTTGCATGATGGAACCTAGATATCTAAACTGATCGCTCAGTGATATCTTTTGCCCTTCCAATGTTATACCAATATGGTTTTGACTTCTCTGTTTACTAAATTTGCAATGCATATATGCCGTCTTGGACCTACTCAATCTGAACCCCCGAGATTCCAATGTTTGCCTCCATAATTCCAATTTGGCATTAACCCCTGCTTTCGTCTCATTTACTAGAACAATATCATCAGCGAATAGCATACACCAAGGTACCTCATCTTGGATAGTTCTAGTAAGTTCTATTAGTTATATATATGCCCTAGAGGCCATTACTGTACATACGATGTATATTGTAGTGGATGCTTGGACATATATAGGGAGGACTTTCTTGCTCGACATGATAGTACGCTATCTGGTTACTCTTTATCTTAACATGTACTCTGATTGTCTCTATGTTACATGTTGATAAAGCCCTTAGGATGAGTACTTAACTACCAGGACTATGATGCAGATCATACTAGTGAGGACAGTGCAGTCGCCAAGTACATCCTTCAAATGATCCTAGTCGTGGGAGTACCGAGACAGGGCATCGATACTCCAGAGTAGACTAGCGTATGCGCTTCTTGACCCATATGATGGGCGATGGATGATCTCATATCCATTGGTGTTTGACATCAGAGAAGGTATACGGGTGCTCAGTGGAGACTGGGTACACTGGATGGACTCGCCGAGAACTCCCAGATGGTATTATACCTCACGTCAGATGGCAGTTCTCTGGTGACACTGGTACAGAGTAGTCTGTAGACCCGAGATCGTCATAGAGTCTTGTGTGATTCCCACTGTGCTTTGATTTCCATCATACCACGTCCAAGAGGGCGTGCAAAAAGGTGGCTTTTGGGTACTGTCCCGAATCACATGGAGACAATGAGCGATAAGAGGGGATTCGTCTCTCCCGGTATAGGGAGTTGATGTTGCGCTATGTTCGATTGGCTATAACTGGAAATCTCTGGCCAGGGTTGCTGAGATTTACTGGTAAGTGTTACCAGTAGTTTCTTGAACTGTTATAGACCTCATATAGACACGACTTATCAAGCTACTGGGGTCTGACGTTTACCACCCTTAGGCGAGATATGCGACATATCAGACGAAGAGACCGGACTGTACGGGAGTGTTACTGACTGGATTCACAGGAGAATGTACAGGCTTGCTTGTTGAACTTCTGAGCGCTCAATACCTGGGTGGATGTTAAGTTTAGCTGACCGCTTGCAGCTTGTGGGTGTTTGATATGATCATCACCTACTGCCGGCGTATTGACGATTATTTAGAGTCCTACACAGAGGTTTCTTGGCTCAGGAAAAACGGAGTAGGAGCACATATGTGATATGTAAGGGACCGAGAACAATACGAGTATGTGATACCGTATTAGATTCTCACGATATGAGATATCGGCCGGGTATATATGATATATCTGGGTCATCGGATCAAGTGTTGATTCGATGAACTGATACAGATTATATTAGCTGGTTATTTGTGAAATAGCCGGATTATCGGATCAAGTGTTGATTCGATAATTTAATGTATAATTATATATTTGATATATTAAATTACATTAACTAATATAAGCTCACTAAAAGATTCTTTTTCTCACTCGGGTAATACATTGATATATATATGCGATATATGTTAATTGTATTATTTTATTTTGTTACAATAAATATTATATATGTGATATATAATATTGTAACATGTTATGGTCATAAATGCAACATGTTTTGTGGAGTTTAATTGAGGTTAGGGTTTGGATTTGAGTTAAGTCTTCATGAAGCTTTCAAGAAGCTTCTTGAATCTTTGACTTTGACTTGGATATTTTGTGATATTTCCTTAACCCAACCCAACCCTTTACCCTAGTTAAATCTCTACATGAGTTAAGTCTTCATACTTAACCCATGGTTGCGATTCTAACCACACAAGAATTTCATTATTCATCACAAAAGGATTCTTCTTCTTCTTCCTTGAGTTCTTGATGGAAAAGCTTTCTAGCTTTTTCATTAGTGATGAAAATGAGTGAGTTAAAGAAAACAAATGAGAGCTAAATTCCTACTTCATCATCCTAATCTATCCTAGCCATTTAGATTATGGTGTTCACTTCATTTAGTGAGTGAGAGCTTGTGTTAAAGAAACTTCATGGTAGATCATCTTTGTTATCGAAGATCGGAAGCAAGCTTGCATCTTTCTCTTCGTGGAGCCTCTCGAGAGTCCGGAACTTGATGATCGCAGCGAAGGGACCACAACACGGAGCTTACGAAGTGAAGGACCGGACTATAAAGGTTGTAATCCTAAACTCTTAGATGTTAAAGTGTTTAACATGCTTTGTTTCGCCTAATCTCTAGTCTAGGATCTTAGTTTAGGGTTGTTCGGCACGGCTAAATTTTAAATCGGGCATGGTTGATGCCTTATAGACCCTTGTGTGTGTACCTAGTAACTCTACAGTGGTATCAGAGCCAAGCTAGAGCTTTAGGCGAATTCTAGACGAAGTTTAAAGTCCGATCGAACTCCGAATACCCGTAAAACCCTAGTTTCTGGAAATTTTTCAAAAAGTTGATTTTTTTCATATTAAAAATACTCAAAAAAATCAGCAGGGAATTCTATGGAGCTGTGTGAAAAACGACAACGTAATTCGTCCATGGCGCCATGGAACCGCGGCATGAGCATGGGTCACGCGGCGGTTTCGCGACCGTACAATGAAATCATTGTTTGCTTTTTGCACAGTAAAGTCCCTATGTATTTCCTGATGCTTCTAGGTATTTTTAATTCTACTCAAGTGTTGAGTTTTCTAGGTTGTATTGGGAGATCGTTGATTCGATCGGAAAGTATAACTTCGTTAAGTTTGTCCGGGTAATTTTTTAGAAAGTGTTAAAAAGTTCGAACGGATATCAATAACTCGCTTTTTCACCTGCCGGAAAATTTCCAAGTGTTGGATTTTTCCGTAGTTTAAGAACGTTCTAAGTCGTGAAAGTAACGCGGTGGACCCTCTAGAAAACAACAAACCTTAACTCAATTATATGGCCGTCTTGAACTGCCTCTGAACCTTAGGGTATGGGGCAGTACGGCGTTGCCACATGTGCGGCGTTGGCTTGACCCTTCTACGGCTGGACCATTGGTACTGTGGCGTGTGATGGATGTTTTTAAACTAATTTCAAGTGTTTAGCTATTAGGGAAATCTTGGGTGTTTGTTTATTCGATCGGAAAGTTTAATATTGTCTATTTATCTGGAATGTGATACAATATTTGGAATCCACAAGTAGTTATGAGATAACTAATTTGAATATTATAAATCTAGCAGTTCAGTCTCAGTTGATCGGTTGCCACGGGATTTTGATGCGATCAAAAGTCCGTCGCAATCACGTAGCGTACGCGGATGCTCGCCGGGTAAACTTAATAGACAGCCACGCCCCATAGCCCCGACCAAGTGACTGTAGGAGAACCCTGTCGCCAAAGGCTTCCGTTCGGGTGCTCGCGGCAGCGGTGTTCCGCCTAAATGCACTTCGTCGACGGCATTTGGGGGTGCAGCCATCTACTAAAGTTTGCGACGAGCATTCGATCAGGATATCTGGAATCTTTTTGAATTGCCCGATTGGATATTGAAAAGAGTTTTCGATAAAGAGACTAAAATGCGGGGTTTATAATTGTTAGGCATGCGATGTCTAAGGAATTCATTTGGTTAGGCATGCGATGTCTAAGGAGGTTGCGGATTCCAACTGTTGTAGTTTTACACTTTCTTTTCTGTGACCGTAAACTTAGTATGTGGTGTATCGCCGGCTTCGTTGCTATACATCAACGACAATCGGGATACGCATACTTGCTTACGTTGATGATATGAGATAGTATGTGTTGCTGTGATATGTTGTATTGGATCGTCGCGTTCTGAATAGACGGGGGTTTTATGTGAGATGAGAGTTTTTCTTTTTCATTCATGTAAAATTCATTGTATGTAATATTCTTTTATTGGGGCACTTCTGGGCTGAGGATGATGTCACCATTGTATATTATTTACCTTTCTGCATTAGGTAGACCCAAGGCGGGGAGCATAAGTAACCGGGTTCTAGGGTCCAGTGGGAGACCATCTCGAGGAGTCGAGACCGGGTCTCCTAACCCTAGAATTGGCAGTGTTTCTTGCCGCTCTCGTAGGGGTCTAGGGATGTGGGTTTGGCTATTCATCGTGACCGTGGAATCCGTGTTTTATACAGGCTCATATTAAAACACAGACCTCTTAGTATATCCAATATTTCATATATGTTCTTCTGCTTCTATGTTCTGTGATGAGATCATATTACTGCCTGAGACGAATGTTTATATTATATAAATGAGATATATGTTATATTACAGATTTCGTTTCAAATGTGATGCTTGTGAAGCATAATAAAATGGGGCTTCATTAATAAGATTAATGAAATAAAAGAAACCTAAAGATGTTGTAGAAACTTGTCTCAAAAAATGGTAGCTCTAGTTCTTGCTTTGCATAGCGGTATTCCTTGTAGAATATCCAGCACCTTATTCGATAAGGAAAGAGCCGAGATCCCTTCACCGGGAGTGACCTCTTTAGCGAAATTAGCAGATGCTACACACTCGGTTTGTCTTTTGATTGTTTCTATAGTTTTTTCTTTGCATAGTGATATTTGTGAAATATCCTGCACCTTATTCGATGAGGAAAGAGCCGACGATCCCTTCACTGGGAGTGACCTCTTTAGCAAACTAGAAAAGGCCTCAAAAACATTCCATTCAAAATCACTCGATTCTACAACAATATCAAGTTCATTACGCAAAGGGTTTTCTTAAAAACCTGTCGTAACCCTCCGTCATTCCAGATAAGTACTACTTAGTATTCGTGCTACGTTTGTTGACCATGTTAAGGCGTAGTGTGTGGTAGCTGATTAGTGCTTATCTGTATAAGCATATGATATGATTGGATTAGGGTAGTCGTGCGACTTTGTTGACCATGTTAAGGGTCGTGCGGGTAGGTTTAATTAAATCGGGAAATGACAGGTTGAACTTGACTAGCACTTATGATTTGTTGACCATGTTAAGGTCATATAGCTGCTAGGGGTAAAATATTATTGGGAATTTCAAGTGTTGAAATTTGCAATGAGATTGCATACCTTCTATGAGATAGTTGGATCCCGATACCCGCTGCGAGTAAGAGTTACTCCAGGGAGAGTTTTACACATTACAATTAGCCGATCAAGTAGGTGTCTAGAAAGGTGTTAACGGGGTTACTCCCCAGGGAAAACGAGCTTTATTTTAATTAGGTCCGTGCAAAAGCACGGGGAACCTCCCTCAAAGTACCGGCACTGGCCTGGCTGAAAGATTGGCGAACTTGTAGGGTGTAATTAATCCCGGCTGGTCTTTCCTTTTAGGATTTGAAGGAAGATTTGACTAAAACAGTGAGAGAAATCCTGATTAGATAAATTGATAACCAATCTAATCTTGTAAAAGCGCACGCTGAGTGTTTTCTTCTCTCTCTCTCCTAGTTGCGACTATGTCATGCCTTAATCAAGATAATAATACGGATGTATTGACTGAACCCACTTGTTATACTGAGCTGGGGAACGTTGGTCCCGCTCCAACTTATAAATGTTATAAGATAGAGCAGGAAATTGGGTTTTACCGGAATCCCCGTGCCGCCCAAATGAAGAAAGTGCATGCTGATGCATCTTCTTCGGGTGTGTTCATTATAGAGAACCGTTTCTCAGTATCCTTTAAGTCCTGGGTATGAGATACCGGATCAGGATCCCACATATGTAATTTGTTACATGGGCTACAGATAGGTAGAGAACTGAGAACGGGTGATAAGTTTCATGAGATAGAAAGGGTGCAAGTGTTGCAGCCAAGTCTGTTGGTAGTTGTCACCCAGTATTAACAAATACATTGATTCTGAACGAATGTTATTAGATACCGAACCTGATATACAACAACATATCAGTCTCTTTATTAGTAAAGAAGGATATAATTTTGTATTGTTGGATAATGTTTTGAACATTTCATATATCAAGAGTTGATCGGTTCAGGCACGTTATCTAAAAGCATAAACGTTCTAAATCAAACTACAGTTCTTGACGTACAGAAAACACACAAGAGGAAGAGTTCAGAAATGAACGATTCCTTCTCGAGGCATTGTAGACTAGGTCAAATCAATGTGACCCGACTAGCTGAAGTTACATTTAGATGCATATTTAAATTAGTTTGAATTTACATCTTGTGAAACTTGCCGGTCATGTTACAAAGATAAAATGACCACAGCTCCGTTTATTGGAAACAGAGAAAGAGTTAGTGAACTCTTGGGATTGATACATGCTGATGTATGAAGGTCCCCTGTCTACACATGCCAGGACCGGTTCTTTGTACTTCATTACATTCACTGATTATCTCTCAAGATCCGGACATATGTTCCTGTTGAAACACAAGTCTAGAACTTTTGAGAAATTCAATGAATATAAGTTAGAAGTAGAGAACCAAAAATGGGTATAAGTATTATGTCCTTTGATGAGATCAAGGAGGAGAATACTTGAGCACGGAATTCCTGGACTATTCTAAGGGAGAATGAGATTCTCTCTCAGCATTACTCCTCCGTATACACCACAGCACATCGGTGTATCGGGGCAGGGAAATCACACCCTATGTGATATGGTGTGCTCTATGATGAGTACTACTGAGTTGCCTATTTTCTTTTGGGAGTAATGCACTAGAGAAGCTGCAAACATATTGAATAGGGTTCCAATCAAATCAGTTGCCTACCACTTGATATGTGATATGGAATGGGAAGAGCTCATATCTTAAGTATGTTAAGATTTTGGGTTTTCCAGCCTATGTCTAAAAGCATAATCCGAACAAGCTCGAGGCAAAGTCAGTTCTGTAGAAGTTTGTTGGATATCCCAAGCATTCGCAAGGGAATATCTTCTACCTAACCGAGGAATAAAAGATGTTTTGTTTCTCAACATGCCACCTTTTTGAAAGGGAATTTTTTGTCAAGAAATTAGTGGACATGAGGTAGAACTAGAAACAGTTCCAGCTATAGAAACTGCAGCTGATGATTTGGTAGAACCAAAGGATTCAAAAGTTTCTAACGAACCTCAGCCTCTCTGCCGATCTAGTAGGGTTCCTCACTCACCTGAGAGATACTTCGGTTTCTCTATGACAGTGGGAGCGAGGATTGCATCATGAGATGATGACCTAGCTAGTTTCGAGCAGGCCATCAGGAGTGGGACTCTATGAGAATGGTTGGATGCTTAGCGATCTGAGAAGGAATCCTTATACACCAACAAAGTATGGACTTTGGTTGTTTTATCTGAAGGGTTAAATCCCCATCAGGAGCAAGTATATCTTGAGAAGATTACTTAGTGTACATGGAAAAGTTGAGACTTTCAAAGCTATGCTTAAGTCCATCCAGATCCTACTTGCCACGGCTACATACCATGACTACGATATCTGGCGGTTGGGTGTCATGAATGCTTTTCTAAATGTTGATTTGGAAGAGAGCATCTATAAGTACACAGCCAGAGGGCTTCGTAGATAGTGGGAGCAGCGGAAACAAGTGCAAGATATTTTATTTGATAAATCAGGCATCGCGGAGTTGAAACATCTGTTTTTATGCGGTAGTCAAAGAGTTTGACTTCATCAAAATGGTAGATGAACCATGTATATACAAAAAGGTAGTAGAGAGTATGGTGGTGATCCTCGTAGAGTATGTGGATGACATACTCTTGATAGGGAAGGAGTTTCCTATGCTACGCTAGGTCAATCTCCGCTTATCACAAGGATTCTCCATATAGGATCAAAGTGATACCTCCTAAATCCTGTAAGTCCATGTCACGAATCCCACGAACTTGCGGGGAGGCAGAATATATGAAAAACGATTATCAAAGCTTCGTAACACGGACTTGAGCGCATGAATCGTTATCTAAACCATTGCTAACTATCTACTAGAGGTTTAACTACTCGGATACGAAGTTATACCTCACATTACTTGTCCTTCGGGTCTTCAACGCGGTCCTCCACTCCTCGTAGGCTCCTTGGAACATCGGCACCTCAACGGCCTCCTCGAATCAAAGACGATCCACCCGAAAGCTCCTACGCCGAGCTTAATCTCAAACTTGAGATAACTAGGTTGCTTAAAGTGCTAATCTAAGCTACCTAAGGGATATAGAGTGAGGTTATGGAAGTATTAGTCTTGCTAACCCTTGATCTCAACACATGAGAGGTTAGGGTTAGGGTTTGAAGAGAGAGTGAGCTTGAGGAGAGAGAAGGTGAAGATGAGAATGAAATGAGATAATGATGTTATCATAATATATATATAGCATTATTATTTATCCAAAAATGAAATAAATGAATTAACAATCATGCTTCATAAATATCTATGAGTGATTCATCTCCATGAGTCATTAAGCATTTATGATGCATTAATGACTTGGATGAATCACACAAATGAGTCACTAATCTCATTTAATGCAATGCCACCTTAACTCCTCAGTCACCACTCTTCTAGAAGCTTCCCGACAAATTATGAGAACGCCTCTCCAATCCGTGAAAATAAGGAAAAACTTTAGACTGTACAAATCCAATAACCCAATACTAGAATCTGGCTTAAACCAAAGCCGGCTAGTAAAAACTGTCCGAAAAGTCGTACGTGCATAAACATACGTACGCGTCCGAACCCTTATCGTAAAACCGTACGACCTCTATATCGTTTTGCCTAGAGCAGGGAAACTCTCTGTGTTGGACTCTATAGACTCGACACTACGCTGGCAGTGGGTTTAACCACAGACCGCAAGCGGCACTAGCTGTATGTAACGGTCCCCAGGTAGATGTCGATAAGAAGACCGATGAGGAAACTCATCCGAACTCTCACTGAGCCTGATGTGAAAATCTTCGTACAGTCCGGTATGTTCGTCTAAGACTATCGCATATCAAGCCTAGGGGGTGGCAAGCTTCAGTCCCCTAATAGTTGTATAAGTCATGTCGGAGCGAAGCCCATTACACCCTGAGAAGCTACTGGAACCTATTAGTATATCTCGCTTGCCCTGGCCAGGGACTTTGCGTAATGGCTCTCTGACATAGCGCGATATCATCTCCCAATACCGGGAGAGACGAATCCTGTCTAACCATTACTGCCTCCAAGTGCTCGGGGCTGCACCCAACTGCTACCTGTTTGCACGACTCCTTTGAGCCGTGGTAGGGTAGCAATCTATGAACAGTGGGACACACTCGAGGAGAAGTAGCAGTGTCAAGTCTGTGGACTATGCTGTACTCAAGTCACCTGGGAACTGTTAACTGACGGTGGGTATAGTACCAACCAACAGTTCCCGTGCGAGTCCTGTCCGGTGTACCCGCAACCTAAGGAGCACCTATGTATTATCTCCAGTACGACGTACTGATGGCAATGGGACAGACCATCTCCCCAACTGGGATGATAAGCGTACACACTAGTCTACTCTGGAGTATCGATGCCCTGCCTCGATAATCCTACAACTAGGGACAAGTATAGGATGTTGCTTATAGACTACCCAGCCCCTACTAGTGTGACTGCCATCACAACGCTGGTAATCAAGAAAAGAACCTATGGGCTCTACTAAAATGTATAAGTGATACGTTACAAGAAACATATGCACATATTAAAGTAGATACAAACCAAGTAGCATACTACCATTTTCAGCAAGACTATATATATACAACTGTGAATATCCCAAGCTTCCATTAAGTAATATACATGCTAGTATGATACAATAATGGCCCCTAGGGCATATACACTAACAATCTCCCATTTGCACTAGGGCCATGAGCTGGCATATCGTAGACCTATCATCTCGAATAGCCTCTCGAACTGCGTCTGAGGAAGGGCCTTTATGAATAGATCAGCAATGTTATTCTCCGTCTCTACTCTCTTCACCTCGATCTCTCGGCGATCGACGATCTCCCTGATCAGGTGATACCGCCTTAAGATGTGTCTGGACTTCTGATGGGACCAGGGTTCCTTCGCTAAAGCTATAGCGCCGTTGTTGTCACAATTCAGAGGTATTGGATCAACACTGGTAGGAACCACCTGAAGTTCTGTGAGGCACTTCTTCATCCAGACAGCTTCTTTTGCGGCATCGCAAGCAGCTATGTACTACGCTTCCATTGTTTAGTCAACAACGGTCTCCTGTTTGGAACTCTTCCAACAGACCGCCCCTCCATTGAGGGTAAAGACATAACCCGACATGGATTTGGAGTCATCTTTGTCACTTTGGAAGCCGGAGTCGGTAAAGGCCTCAATCTGGAGGTCTTTTCCGCCATACACCAAGAACATATCTTTAGTCCTCCTCATGTACTTAAGAATGTTCTTTACTGATATCCAATAATTCTCCCCTGGGTTTGCTTGATACCGGCTTACTACGCTCAATGCGTATGCTGCATCTGGTCTGGTACATAACATCGCATACATTATAGAGCCTACCGCTGAAGCATATGGTATAATCGACATGTGATTCCTTTCCAAATCAGTCTTGGGAGACATATCTTTGGAGAGGGTGATTCCGTGACAAGCCGGTAGGTTACCGCGCTTAGAATCTTCCATACTGAATCTCTTCACCATGGTGTCTATGTACCTGGACTGTGAAAGTCCCAACAACCTTTTTGATCTATCACGATAGATCCGGATCCCCAGAATGTAGGTGGCATCACCTAGGTCTTTCATGGAGAATTTATGTGACAAGAATCTTTTGACTGACTGTAACATAGGAATATCATTTCCTATTAGGAGAATGTCATCCACGTACAAGACGAGGAATACTACAGCTCTCCCTACAATCTTACTATATATGCATGGTTCATCTGGATTTTTGATAAAGTCAAATTCATTGACAGCATCATCAAAATAGATGTTCCAACTCCGCGATGCCTGCTTTAGTCCATAAATGGACTTAAGCAGCTTGCATACTTTACTGCTGCTCCCACTCTGAATGAATCCCTCTGGCTGATCCATATAGAAGCTCTCTTCCAAATTTCCATTTAGAAAAGTCGTCTTTACGTCCATCTGCCAGATCTCATAATCGTGGAAAGCAGCAATAGCAAGAAGGACCCTAATGGATTTTAGCATAGCTACTGGAGAAAAGGTTTCGTCATATTCTAAACCAGGTCTTTGACGGAAACCCTTTGCAACAAGTCTAGCTTTATAGGTTTCAACCTGTCCATCTACACCAATCTTCTTTCTGAAGATCCATTTGCATCCTACGGGTTTAACCCCATCTGGAGAAAAGTCCAAAGTCCATACTTTGTTATTGTACATGGACTCCATTTCGGTCCGCATTGCATCCAGCCATTTTACTGAGTCACCACTCTGAATGGCTTGCTGGAAGCTAGTAGGCTCATCATAGTCTATAGTGCAATCCTCTCTATCCCCGTCTATGAGAAAACCGTAGTATCTCTCGGGCGGATAAGATTGCCGACTACTTCTGCGGATAGGCAATGGTATGTCCCTTTCTTCTTGAACCTCTGGTTCTACCATACTTTCAGTTATAGTTTGCGGTTCTGGAATTTCTTCCAGTTCTATTTCGCTCCCACTTGTTTCCTTTTCTAAAAACTGATGTTCTAGAAAATGGGCATTACGAGAAACAAAAACCTTTTGTTCCTCTGCGTAATAGAATAGATATCCCCTGGAGTTCTTTGGATATCCCACAAACTTGCACTGTACTGATCGTGCCTCGAGCTTGTCTGCATGCTGCTTTTTAATAAAAGCTGGACATCCCTAAATCTTCAGATACTGAAGATAGGGTTTCTTCCCACTCCACATTTGATATGGTGTGGTAGGCACAGTTTTGGTAGGAACTATGTTCAAAAGATATGCCGCTGAATCTAGCGCATAACCCCAATAAGATTACGGTAACTCAGCATTACTCATCATGGATCGTACCATATCTAATAGGGTTCGATTCCGTCTCTCCGATACACCGTTGTGTTGTGGTGTGTATGGTGGAGTAAGCTGAGAGAGAATTCCATTCTCTTTTAAGTAATCCAAGAACTCGGCACTTAAGTATTCATCACCTCGATCAGATCTCAGTGTCTTGATACTTTTTGCCGGTTTGGTTTTCCACTTCATTCTTGTATTCTTGGAATTTCTCAAAGGCCTCGGATTTATGCTTCATGAAGAAGACATATCCAAACCTAGAAAAATCATCCGTCAAAGTAATGAAGTAGGAATAACCTCCTCTTGCATGTGTAGACATTGGACCGCACACGTCACTGTGTACGAGTCCCAAGAGCTCGCTTGCTCTTACTCCGTGTCCAGTAAATGGAGTTTTTGTCATCTTTCCTATGAGACAAGATTCACAAGTATCATAAGATTGATATTCGAACGGATTCAAATATCCTTCTCTATGTAACTTAGTCAACCTTCTTTCATTGATGTGACCTAGTCTACAATGCCATAAGAAATCTTGATTTAATTCCGGAGACTTTCTTTTAAGTGTATTCTGGACATTGAAAACCTGAGCTTGACTTAATACGTATATGCCGTTATCTAATGTACCTGACCCAATCAGAACTTGATTTAGGTGGATGTTAACTATATCGCTTACGAATGTAAAATCATATCCCTCTCTCGAAAGTGAGGACACTGATATGATATTGCAAGTCATACTAGGCACATACAGACAGTTACATAGAATCAATATCTGCCCACTTGTCAAACCTAGACGATATTCTCCCATGGATTCAGCATCTACGCACATTCCGTTTGCAACTTTGAGAGATAAATCACCTATCTTCATAACTCTACGGTTTCTCAAAGCATGTAATGAATTGCAGATATGAGATCCTGCTCCGGTATCTAGTCTCCATGAAGTAGAGTTAATTGACAAACAGTTCTCAATTACAAATATACTAGAGGCTGAAGCCACAACATGCTTCGAATCTGGTTTTGCTAGCCCCGCAATCATTCTGCCAATGTTTATTCCTGTAACAATAGGAACGTCCCTCTTTTACTATATCCAGTCCCGAAACTTTTGCCCTTCTCTTTCCTTCTACTTCCCTGGTTTACTTCTGGGTAAGAGGTAGAGACTGTAGAATCAGGTCAGTATCTGACTCGTTTCCCAACGCGGTTTCCAGATCCTGGAGCTCATCAATACAGCTAGTCATTGTAAGGACGTTGTCCCCTACAGATGACCTGTCAGCCAACCTCGCTTGAATTAATTCGTTCGAGGTCTCATATCTTGCGATATGAGATTGCTCTCCATATAAATCTTTGTTATAGAGAAAGATGGAAACTAAGTCCATCTTCTCGTGCTGCTTCTGGTATACACCATCAACTGAAGCTAACACGAGGCATTTGGCTTTCGCTTTATCTTTTTCCTTTGTCTGACGGATATCCATATCCGCGACAGTGGAAACTGGACCCGGGACGGCGGGATCTTGAGTAGTAATAAGGTGGTCCAGTTTGTTATAGTCAATGGACATTTGGACAGACCTTTGCCAGTCATATAAGTCAGATTCAGTCAATTTGTTATCTAGATGTAACCCATGTGTGGTCACAAGGTCGCTGCAATTAAGAGAGAGAGAAGAAAACATTTTAGCATGATGCTGTTGCAAGTTTAGATTGGTTTTGAGTATATCTAAACAGGATGGCTCCTACTGTTTCTCGAATCTCTCCTCAAACCATAAAAGAAGAATCAGCCAGGACTATTCTCACCGTACAATACTTGCTTAACCGTTCAGCCAGGCCAGTGTCGATACTTCGAGGGAGGTTTTCCAACGCTTTCGCGAAGTTCCTTAATTAAAGAACCTCTTTTCTTTAGGGGCTTAACCCCTCTGACACCTTTCTAGGCACCTACTTTGTTTATAGCATTGATCGTTAAGTGACGAATCTCCTGATAAGTAGTATATACTCACAGTAGGATCGGGATCCAAAATATCATCATATGATAATGTTGAAGGAATCCTACCAACATTCATCAAACTCCAAAATGGTATGCATCTTTCTGCAAATTTCAGTTTCTTTAGAAATTCCCGATATAAAGTTTTGCCCCTTGCTCTTATGACCTTGGCGTTAGGTCAAAATGTCATAAGTCACATGTCAAGTTCTACCCGTCATTATCCAGGTTAATTTGAACCCACCCATACATATCCTTGACGTTAGGCCAAAATGATAATACGACTATCCCAAATTAACACATCTATTTATGCAACAAATGAATACCCAGCAGCTACCAAACAATATGCCTTGGCGTTAGGTCAAAATACATAGCTTGAATACTACTGAATACCCAAATGAAATGACGGAGGGCTACGAATGGTTTTGGCAAAACCGCGAACGTAGTGAACTTGATATAATCGAAGGAACCTGATACTTTTTAAAAAAGGAGTGGTTAAAGCTCCGCAATTAAAATTCTGATCATTTAAAAATAACCGAGTGGTTTCTTTTAAATTTGTTCCAACGATTAAACTTTGGTTTATTTTCTTTGCATTATAATAATGTGTCCCATCATTTATCCTATCATTGCAGAAAACAAAGAAAATACCACGTCCTCTTATGCCATCCGTATTCGCCACGGGGTCCCGTCGTCACCCGTTAGGTTACTTAACAAACGGCAGAGAGGAGGCTGGGCTGGTGCGGGTGTAAAACATAAGTGACGTCTAATAGCTATCATATATAGATATTGTACATTCGTTAGACGCAATAATAAGCATTCCAGATCACTGATGAACTTTATTGGATTTATTAGCAATCCGCATTTTGCTTTGAGCCTGCAATAAATGACGGATTGTACAGTTGTAATGAATAGCCTTTTACCCCACCCCAGACCCCTACGGGTACGGCAAACTACCCGCCAAGTACAAGAAGTGAAGCGGTCTGCCTCAACATTTTAAAGTACCCGGTAGTTTGTGCACCCTACCTTGGGTCTATCCTAGGAGCAAAAACAGTAAAAAGAAATAATACAACGGTGGCTACAACCGCAACCTGGATGTGCCCCGCAAAATAATATTACAACTTATTACAATTACATTGAATGAATGAATATTAAACACATCTCAAACCCCGGCTAATCATCACAACAGTCCAACACAGTTCATATACACAAACAGTAAACATTTCAGAAATGTGCAACCCCCTGCCAACCGACATACTAGCAGTTAGGGGAGGTTTACGAACACATTAAACATTACAGTTAAAAACCCAATTAGCAAATATCTTAGAATATCGATCGACATCCCTTTTCCGTGTCTATCCCAAAAGCAAACCTGCACTGAAGTAACCTGGATAGAAAAAGAACATGCAGGAAAGCAAAAAACCAAAAATTATGAATTACTGTGAAACTCCGAGTCAACTCGGCGTTGACTCGGCGGCGGAACCGCGGCAGAAGCCCTCTATTGCCGCGGTTCCGCGGCCGTTTTGCTGAGTTAGGCGCTCGTATTTTCCAAGTATTCTTACAATTCCCTGCTGTGAGTTTTAAGGTATGTCAAATTATTTTTCAGACACTTTTAAAATTAACAGAAACTAGGAGTATCCGGGTTTTTGTTTTCGAGTTTTCCGTCGATCGAACTTCTAATTAGTTGCTAATAAGCTATTAATAGTTTAGTTGGCTCTGATACCACTGTAAGTCCATGTCACGCACCCCACAAACTTGCGGGGAGGCAGAATATATGAAAAACGATTATCAAAGCTTCGTAACACGGACTTGAGCGCATGAATCGTTATCTAAACCATTGCTAACTATCTACTAGAGGTTTAACTACTCGGATACGAAGTTATACCTCACGTTACTTGTCCTTCGGGTCTTCATCGCGGTCCTCCACCCCTCGTAGGCTCCTTGGAACATCGGCCCCTCAACGGCCTCCTCGAATCAAAGACGATCCACCCGAAAGCTCCTACGCCGAGCTTAATCTCAAACTTGAGATAACTAGGTTGCTTAAAGTGCTAATCTAAGCTACCTAGGGGATATAGAGTGAGGTTATGGAAGTATTAGTCTAGCTAACCCTTGATCTCAACACATGAGAGGTTAGGGTTAGGGTTTGAAGAGAGAGTGAGCTTGAGGAGAGAGAAGGTGAAGATGAGAATGAAATAAGATAATGATGTTATCATAATATAT
The DNA here is from genome assembly GCA_030015575.1 of Agapanthus africanus. NCBI lineage: Eukaryota > Viridiplantae > Streptophyta > Magnoliopsida > Asparagales > Amaryllidaceae > Agapanthus > Agapanthus africanus. The sequence goes on from CM057342.1 coordinate 365,819,048, forward strand.
ATGAAGCATTATTATTTATCCAAAAATGAAATAAATGAATTAACAACCATGCTTCATAAATATATATGAGTGATTCATCTCCATGAGTCATTAAGCATTTATGATGCATTAATGACTTGGATGAATCACACAAATGAGTCACTAATCTCATTTAATGCAATGCCACCTTAACCCCTTAGTCACCACTCTTCTAGAAGCTTCCCGACAAATTACGAGAACGCCCCTCCAATCCGTGAAAATACGGAAAAACTTTAGACTGTACAAATCCAATAACCCGATACTAGAATCTGGCTTAAACCAAAGCCGGCTAGTAAAAACTGTCTGAAAAGTCGTTCGTGCGTAAACACACGTACGCGTCCGAACCCTTGTCGTAAAACCGTACGACCTCTATATCGTTTCGCCTGGAGCAGGGAAACTCTCTATGTGGGACTCTAAAGACTCGACACTACGCTGGCAGTGGGTTTAACCACAGACCGCAAGCGGCACTAGCTGTACGTAACGGTCCCCAGGTAGATGTCGATAAGAAGGCCGATGAGGAAACTCATTCGAACTCTCACTGAACCTGATGTGACAATCTCCGTACAGTCCGGTCTGTTCGTCTAAGACTATCGCATATCAAGCATAGGGGGCGGCAAGCGTCAGTCCCCTAATAGCTGTATAAGTCATGTCGGAGCGAAGCCCATTACACCATGAGAAGCTACTGGAACCTACCAGTATATCTCGCTTGCCCTAGCCAGGGACTTTGCGTAATGGCTCTCTGACATAGCGCGATATCATCTCCCAATACCGGGAGAGACGAATCCTGTCTAACCACTACTGCCTCCAAGTGCTCGGTACTGCACCCAACTGCTACCTGTTTGCACGACTCCTTTGAGCCGTGGTAGGGTAGCAATCTAAGAACAGTGGGACACACTCGAGGCGAAGTAGCAGTGTCACGTCTGCGGACTATGCTGTACTCAAGTCACCTGGGAACTGTTAACTGACGGTGGGTTTAGTACCAACCAACATTTCCCCTGCGAGTCATGTCCGGTGTACCCGCAACCTAACGAGCACCTGTGTACTATCTCCAGTACGACGTACTGATGGCAATTGGACAGACCATCTCCCCAACTGGGATGAGAAGCGTACACACTAGTCTACTCTGGAGTATCGATGTCATGCCTCGATAATCCTACGACTAGGGACAAGTATAGGATGTTGCTTATAGACTACCTAGCCCCCACTAGTGTGACTGCCATCACAACGCTGGTAATCAAGCAAAGAACCTATGTACTACCATTTTCGGCAAGACTATTTATATACAACTGTGAATATCCCAAGCTTCCATTAAGTAATATACATGCTAGTATGATACAATAATGGCCCCTAGGGCATATACACTAACAAATCCTAGGTTTTATATCTATGAGATAGATCTAAATGGATGTTACGATTATCACTAGGTGTAGTAAGATGGTATCAATCGATCCTGGAGAGAATCACTGGAAAAGTTCCAGGGTGATAAGGACGACTGAATGTCAGTCGCAGGCATTGTCTTTACCCTCAGTAGAAGGACGGTATGTTGGATGAGTTCCAAGCTAGATACCGTGACTTACTAGACGATTAAAGGCAAGATATATCATTACCAAGGATGCTACCAAAGAGGCAGTCTGGATATATAAGTTCATGAGATGAACTTCGTTCCTACCATTGTGTGACAATGGAGTTGTGGCTTATGCCAAAGAACCCCCGTCCCATCTGAAATCCAGATATAATTCTTAGGTAGTATCACCTGATCATGGAGATGGTTGATCTCCAGGGAGATCGAGGTTAGGAGAGTAGACACAGAGGACAACGGCGCGGATCCACTCATAAAGGCCTTTTTTTCCAGTAAAGACTTTTTATGGGATGGTTGAGTATGAGATATTTCAACCACAGCTAATTTTTGGGTATGTGATACCACAACAGATGGCCCTAGTGCAAGTGGGAGATTGTTAGTTATATGTATGCCCTAGAGGCCATTACTGTACATACGATGTATATTGTAGTGGATGCTTAGACATATATAGGGAGGACTTTCTTGCTCGACATGATAGTATGCTATCTGGTTACTCTTTATCTTAACATGTATTCTAATTGTCTCTATGTTACATGTTGATAAAGGCCTTAGGTTGAGTACTTTACTACCAGGACTATGATACGGATCATACTAGTGAGGACAGTGCAGTCGCCAAGTACATCCTTCAAATGTTCCTAGTCGTGGGGGTACCGAGACAGGGCATCGATACTCCAGAGTAGACTAGCGTATGCGCTTCTTGACCCATATGATGGGCGACGGATGATCTCATATCCATTGGTGTTTGACATCAGAGAAGGTATACGGGTGCTCAGTGGAGACTGGGTACACTGGACGGACTCGCCGAGAACTCCCAGATGGTATTATACCTCACGTCAGATGGCAGTTCTCTGGTGACACTGGTACAGAGTAGTCTGTAGACCCGAGATCGTCATAGAGTCTTGTGTGATTCCCACTGTGCTTTGATTTCCATCATACCACGTCCAAGAGGGCGTGCAAAAAGGTGGCTTTTGGGTACAGTCCCGAATCACATAGAGGCAATGAGCGATAGGAGGGGATTCGTCTCTCCCGGTATAGGGAGTTGATGTTGCGCTGTGTTCGATTGGCTATAACTGGAAATCTCTGGCCAGGGTTGCTGAGATTTACTGGTAAGTGTTACCAGTAGTTTCTCAAACTCTTATAGATCTCATATAGACACGACTTATCAAGCTACTGGGGTCTGACGTTTACCACCCCTAGGCGAGATATGCGACATATCAGACGAAGAGACCGGACTGTACGGGAGTGTTATTGACTGGATTCACAGGAGAATGTACAGGCTTGCTTGTTGATATTCTGAGTGCTCAATACCTGGGTAGTTGTTACGTTTAGCTGACTGCTTGCAGCTTGTGGGTGTTTGATATGATCATCACTTATTGCCGGCGTATTGACGATTCTTTAGAGTCCTAAACAGAGATTTCTTGGCTCAGGCAAAACAGAGTAGGAGCACATATGTGATATGTGAGGGACCAAGAACAATACGAGTATGTGATACCGTATTAGATTCTCACGATATGAGATATCGGCCGGGTATATATGATATAGCCGGGTCATCGGATCAAGTGTTGATTCGATGAACTGATACAGATTATATTAGTCGGTTATTTGTGAAATAGCCGAATTATCGGATCAAGTGTTGATTCGATAATTTAATGTATAATTATATATTTGATATATTAAATTACATTAACTATTATAAGCTCACTAAAAGATTCTTTTTCTCACTCGGATAATACATTGATATATATGCGATATATGTTAATTGTATTATTTTATTTTGTTACAATAAATATTATATATGTGATATATAATATTATAACATGTTATGGTTATAAATGCAACATGTTTTATGGAGTTTAATTGAGTTTAGGGTTTGGATTTGGGTTAAGTCTTCAAGAAGCTTTCAAGAAGCTTCTTGAAGCTTTGACTTTGACTTGGATATTTTGTGATATTTTCTTAACCCAACCCAACCCTTTACCCTAGTTAAATCTCTACATGGGTTAAGTCTTCATACTTAACCCATGGTTGCAATTCTAACCACACAAGACTTTCATTATTCATCACAAAAGGAGTCTTCTTCTTCTTCCTTGAGTTCTTGATGGAAAAGCTTTCTAGCTTTTTCATTAGTGATGAAAATGAGTGAGTTAAAGAAAACAAATGAGAAACAAATTACTACTTCATCATCCTAATCTATCCTAGCCATTTAGATTTGGGTGTTCATTTCATTTAGTGAGTGAGATCTTGTGTTAAAAAAACTTCAAGGTAGATCATCTTTGTTATCGAAGATCGGAAGTAAGCTTGCATCTTTCTCTTCGTGGAGCCTCTCGAGAGTCCGGAACTTGATGATCGCAGCGAAGGGACCACAACAAGGAGCTTACGAAGTGAAGGGCCGGACTACAAAGGTTGTAATCCCAAACTCTTAGATGTTAAAGTGTTTAACATGCTTTGTTTCGCCTAATCTCTAGTCTAAGATCTTGTTTTAGAGTTGTTCGGCACGGCTAAATTTTAAATCGGGCATGGTTGATACCTTATAGACCCTTGTGCGTATGCCTAGTAACCCTACAAGCTCATCCATCATGATGGTAAACAGGAATGGACTTAATGCAAATCCTTGATGTAAACCAATTGTAATCGGAAAATCACTCGTTAGGCCGCCGCAAGTTCTGACATTTGCCACTACTCTATCGTACATATCCTTGATTATTTCAATATACTTGACGGGGACCCACTTCTTCATCATTGTCCCCCATAATAGCTCTTTAGGTACCTTGTCGTACGCTTTCTCTAAATAAATAAATATCATATGCAAATCTCATCTCCCCTCTCGAAAACGCTCAACAAGTTGACGAAGCAAATGGATAGCCTATGTCGTCGATCGTCCAGGCATGAACCCAAACTAGTTCTCTGTTATCTTAATATCCTTCCTTAGCCTGTGTTCAATCACTCTCTCCTAAAGTTTCATGGTGTGACACATAAGTGTTATTCCACGGTAGTTTGAGCAACATTGAATGTCATCCTTGTTCTTGTAGATAGGTACAAGGATACTTTTCCTTCATTCATTTGGCATCTTCTTTGTCTGCCAAATCTTATTAAACAGATATGTCAGCCATTTAACGCCTATTTCTCCTAGGCATCTCCAAACCTCAATAGAAATCCCATCAGGACCAACCGCTTTTCTTAAACTCATTCTGTTCAAAACTTCTTTAAACTCAGGTAGTCTTATTTTACGCATGAAATCACCGTTTATATCTTGAGATTGAATGACAAGTCCATCCAAATTCTTAGTAAAGCTCTCATTGAACAATTTGTCAAAATAATCTCTCCACCTTTCCTTGATATCCTCATCTCGAACTAAAACCTTCTGATTTTCATTTTTGATACACTTCACCGCACATAAGTCTCTGGTCTTTCTTTCCCGCATCCGAGCAATACGGTATATATCATTTTCAGCCTCTTTAGTGTCTAATTTCTCGTACACCTCCTTGTAGACCGTAGATTTAGCTTCCCGAACAGCTCTCTTAACTTTATTTTTAGCCATTTTATACTTCTCAAATCTCTCCACATCTCTACTTTTCTTCAAATCTTTATAAGAATCCCTTTTAATTTTAATAGTAGCCTTAACTTCTTCATTCCACCATGATGTGTCCTTAGATCGTGGAGCACCACCTCTTGACTCACCAAGTAGATCTCTAGCTACCATCTTGATACAACTAACCATTTTGGGACAGTTAAAATAACTGCTCCTAAAAGTTAGGACCATTATTGACAGTTTATTACCGTTAGAAATTTGAAATTCAAACTGAAAACTGAAAAATTTATAACTGCTATAGACCTTAGGATGGACGTTTACTGGGAAGTTTCTTGTAACGTTTAATGTCTGATATTTCAGACACGGATATCCTTTTAGGATGGCTAAAATATTTAAAATGAATTGGTTTGTTTTGAAAACTCTAATCAAAAGTTTAGATATCTTGTTAAGTGAAGAGATATCTAGTATAGAAAATTAGGATCAGAAAAAAGATTCTAACCATTGAGATCAACTCTAGACTAAAAAAAATAAAAAGTCTTGAATACGTCCATTGTTTGACTTCTTTGATATTTCCTTTGAACTTGCATTTTGATCTCCAGAATCTTTCGATGTTGCTGTTGAAATACCAGTTGTCGTTGATTGTTCTCTTACTTGATTAAATCCATTATTTTAGTACTTTAACTTATCTGACATGTTTAGTAACATATGATATCTTAAAATATAGTTTTTGTAAAATAATCAAAATTAAAGAGAATAAATCACATAGGTCAACAAAAATATTTTCTCCTCAAAGATTAAATATTTCAAAGTGATGGTGCGTACGAATTTACTAAAGGACAGTTTAAATAATTTTTTTTATATGAATGTGGCATTGTACCTTGCATTTCATATCCACATACCCCTGAACAGAATGGTTTAGCTGAACGAAAGCACCGACATAACACTGAAATGGGTTTGACACTATTGCTCCAATCATCGATGCCTAAAACGTATTTGATGGATGCTTTCTTCGCTGCGTGATGGAGGTCTGGATCTCCTTCAGATGTTATCTTCCATTGATCTGCTGCGAGCGATGATGGACGGCTAGGATTGAGTAGGATGGTTGACTCCTAGAGCATGTGGATCTCAATGGGCTTTGTATGGTTGAGGCCGAGCTACCTGCAAAGAAGTCACAGGATGGTTGTACCACCGAGGACCCTCCGACGATTAAGTTAGATGGAGTATTTTGGCAGAGTAAAGGCCTAGTGGAGTCAAAATGGCTTACCTCGATCGTCTGAGAGAGGGGTTTAAATAGAAGCAGCAATGCGTAGGCAGGCGCGAGAATCATGCTGGCCGTTACGCCCCTGGCATCACGCACGCATGATAGGCGGGATCCCGCATTAATGATGAGACAGGCTCGTTAATGGGGGATCGTGATGGCGTGGAACGCTGGATGTGGGCAGCAGATATCTCGCACATGGCGAAATTCGTAGAGCCGTGGCGGAGGTGCCTGTGATCAGTGTTGCGGGTCGGTCGGTGAGACCGAGGAATATGAGCTCGGAGGGAGGCTCGGGAACGAGCGGGAGGCCGAGGCATCTTTATTCTGCGACAGCTCGTAGGTGAGGTGTGGGTGGTCTGGAAAGCCCCGGAAGGTCGGGAAACTCTAACCGAGGTTCCGAATCCTTTCTCGTAGGTTCTAGGACACGTCATCTGCAATGTTTCAGCATCTAGAGAGTCACCTATATCGAGCCTCATCATTAGCCCCTCACTCTCGTCCCAACCCGTTCCTTGGTCGGGTCGAGGGTGGTCTGACCGATCACTCGGGGTGAGCTCTTATTCGAAGATATCGTTGGCGCGCATTCCCGGGCAAAGAGTAGTATTTTCTTGAAGGCGTCAGCGGATCTGGGGAGAGATCTCGCATTAAAGGGATGCGCCGGATCGTGTGTACGTTCGTCGAAGCGATAGCACACGTGTCTGGCGTTGGTTGGCTGGCAAGACATGCCGCAGGGGTTCCCGCGCCCGATGGGACGCACCCAATATGAGTGCGATAGGTGGAACGTTGTCGGCCGTTGGTCGCGAAACGTTGTTTTGGCGGGAGGCGATCGGAGCCAGAGGATGCTTACGCCGGCAGCTATAAATAGAGGTGGGATCCCCATCAGGGCCCATACCTCCTCAAAATTTCCTCGTCCCTAGTCTTGTTAGCTCGGCTCTCTTCTCCTCAGGTTGGATTCTTTGCGTTTGATTTCCCGAGGACACCCCCTTTGATCAGGTTAGATGTCTTCTTCTTAGGAGTCTGTAGATGTGGTCCGAGTAGAGTCTAGGGAGTCTTCTCAAGCTTCCTCTTCTACTTCTTCCTCTTCCTCCTCTAAGTCGGAGTCCCCCCGGGGAGTTAGGGTTAGTAACGCTTCACGGGGTCGTGCGACGGGGGCGGTCCCCACAGCACATGTCGCAGGCGTTCTTGGAGTGTGGTCCTCGCTGAGGCGTGCGGAGGAGCTCGTCAACATCAAGACTCGTTTCCTCATACCCCGGCTATTCTCTTCGTCTGGCCGAGGAGGGGGAGAGGGCAGACCAGGTATGGGGCAATGAGTTTGCCTTATACCTGGAAGCCTTTTGGGCCGGGATGTGTCTTCCCTTCTACCCAGAGGTGAGTGCGGAGTTGAATTGTTTCAAGTTAGCCCCGGGCCAGTTAGTGCCGAACTCTTGGAGGATCCTCATCGGGTTCCTGGTCCGGTTGAAACTGAGTCTGATCCCCTTCAGCCTAAGTCTTCCCGTACCTTCTCTTTGCTACAAAAACCATCCTGGCGCTTGCAGGGGCAAGCTGAGCTGGGTATACATCTCTTTTAGGAGACAACGGGAGGACGCCGCTGGGTCGGGGGTCGTTGTAGTACCTTCTTCCATTCACGAATGGAAGAAGAAGTTTTTATTTATGGCCCCGCCCGAGGTCGAGGATTGGTTTGTGCCCACCCAGTGGCAAGGGGCCAGCTATCCGCGGGTGAGTCGGTCGAATGATGTCGACGCGGTGGCGGTGTAAAAGTGGGAGCCCCTCCCTCAGGTCGATGTGCTGCTGTCAGAGCGGGCCCTCAGTTAGGCCGAGCTCACCCCCGCCCAGTACACGGGTAAGTTAGGAGCTCTCAGGCGACTTGTTTAGACTGGTGCATTCTTTTATTTCTCCGGCATTGCTGAATCCTCTATATTTTGTATTATGCAGAACCCATGGAACTGAGCAAGTTCTGGACGGCAGTGGTGGATGTGAAGAAGGGGAAGAAGGCCGGAAGCGCCGGCCCTTCTCGCCCGTCGTCGGCTCCGGCCCCGCCGGCTTCGTCCCCGCCGGAGGCAGCTCCATCCAGGAGCCCAAGCGCTCCCCGGGCACAGAGCCCAGCCGCGCGCTGGTCCGAAAGCGTGCTCGGGAGCAGAAGCCCCGGGCTCTCGGATCGCTCCTCAAGAGGTTTCACCGGACGGAGCCCCGCTCCCTGGTGTTTACCCAATCAGAGCAAAGCTCTGTTCAAATTCCAAGGCGGGAAATGAAGCAACGCTTCTGTTTCCCCCAATCAGAGCAAAGCTCTGTTTTAAAATTTAAACTTTAAAAATAAAGGAAGCAACGCTTTAGCTGACTTGCGCTCTGCGCTGCACGACACGTGTCAAGCACAGGTGCTCTTGCGCCAACTGTACCAGAATTTAAACAATAAAATTTTGGAAAGATCTTTTTAATCTTGTTAAAACAAGAAGATTACCTTCTGTAAAACAGAAGCCCTGGGATCAAAGATCCAACGGTGGGGAAACATCCCTAAATCACTCAGAGAAAGATCTCTTTAACTGACATAACAAATCAATTGGCACTATATAAAGGCCCCTAGACTCCAAGTCTAAAACACATGAAGACACAGAGATAGAGATACAGAACTCCTCTAAAAACATTGAGAAGAACTCGAAGAAAAGAAAAAGGTAAAACCTTTAGAAAAAAGAAGAATTTCTTCTAAAAAAGATCAAAGATCTAAGAACAAGATCAAGATCTTTAATAAAAAAATAATAATAATAAAAAGAAGTAATTTTACTTCTTTATTAGATCTTTCGATCTATATAAAGGCATTGCCTTTTGATGAACCACTGGTTCTTAAAACTTGAGGTAGAACCTCTTTAGAATCAAAAAGATTCTGTTCTTTGATCTGAAATAGATCAAGATGCGCTCTGCACTTTTAAACAGTGCCTTGCACTACTAATCTGCACTGTTGCGCTCCTTGGATTGGCGCAAGTCACCAGGGAACGCCACGTGTCAATCTGCGCTCTGCGCTTCTAAAAAACAGAGCACTGCTCTCTTGGTTTGGCCAAGTCACCAGAGCACGCCACGTGTCAGCAGCGCACTAGCGCAGCACACTGGCGCAGCGCATTGTACTAACAGACTTACGCTCACCAGCGTGCGACACGTGTCACTTCCACATGGACTTGCGCCTTGCGCTCCTCAATTGGCGCCACGTGTCGCGCTGTCAGACCATTGAATGCTCTGCATTATTAAAGGAAGGGACAGAGCCTAATTAAAAAGGCCTAACAGGCCTAGTCTAAATGCAGTGCATTATTAAACAAGGGCAGAGCCCAATTAAAAGGTCTATCAGATCAAACAAAAATGCAGTGCATTATAATAAAAAAGGGCAGAGCCCAAATAAAGGCCTGACAGGCCAAATGCAAATAAAATGTTGAACATTTTCAACTAGACTTAACCCAATTCTGGCCGTAAGTTCTCAAATTAAATTGAACTGAGCACAACTTCTCTCTCAAATGAACTTACACCCGGTTCAAGGGTACATCTCTGAACTCCTCTGATATTTGTCGTTGTAATCCTTCAACGTCGTCAGAGAGGTGACGGGTCCCGACAACCACACATAATACGGACTGTGGGGTCCTTAAACTCATGGACTAATGCGTCCTTAAACCAACAATACGGACTGTGGGGTCCTTACACTCATGGACTAATGTGTCCTTAAACCGACAATACGGACTAAGGGGTCCTTAAACTCATGGACTAATGCGTCCTTAAACCAATATTCGTCTCTAAAATGGGAATGATGGACCACCCTGTCCCTAAACTGGCGATGGACCACCATGTTCCCAAACTGGCGATGGACCACCATGTCCCTAAACTAGTAATACGGACTGTGGGGTCCTTAAACTCATGGACTAATGCGTCCCTAAACCAGCAATACGGACTGTGGGGTCCTTAAAATCATGGACTAATGCGTCCTTAAACCAACAATACAGACTGTGGGGTCCTTAAACTCATGGTCTAATACGTCCTTAAACCAACAATACGGACTGTGGGGTCCTTAAACTCATAGACTAATGCGTCCTTAAACCAACAATACGGACTATGGGGTCCTTAAACTCATGGACTAATGCGTCCTTAAACCAATATTCATCCCCAAAATGGGAATGTTGGACCACCATGTCCCTAAACTGGCAGTGGACTACTATGTCCCTTAACTGGAACAATAGAGCCCAAATGCTCTTTTGTCGGATCTAAACGATCCCGTTAAGTTAATCTTAGTCTCAAATCGGACTAAAGTATCCTTAACAAACGTTTAAGTCGATCTTAGCCTCAAATATGGCTAACGTATCCTTAAACCAAAACCCCAAACCCAAATATAAAAAAATACGGATTTGGACTAATCCATGTCCTACGGGCGACGACATAAATTAGTCTCCGTATACAATCCACGGGCAACCACAAATAAAACAAACACCCACGACACGAAGTGAAATTCTGGAGAAGGAGATAGTTGTTACCGCGATGCGGTAGCGTAATTAACTGCAGGGGCTTGCGCCTGCAGGGAAGAGCGTCCCCACAATCAAAAACCCCTCAAGCGAGGGGGAATCTGACGAAGTCTGCTATATCGGCCGCATCCGTCTAAACCTCCGATACACGGTGCCATAAATCAACTTGGCATCTTCAGAGAGGTGGACGGATAGCACCAAATAGCATCTGTCCTGAATCTCAGGCAAGACGTCTCCGCGTCGCGCTGCCATTCGGAAGGGAACAGATTCTGGCACGCCCGGTGGGACCTTTTCCTCTTTCCACTACACACTTCGTCTGTCGTATTCGCGAACGAATCGCGGTTTGTTAATGGTTGCCCTCTGGTTTCAAGTTACTAAGATTTGGTCTCTTGCTTGGCGCAGAAATCAAACAGCAATAGCGTTCAACTGCTCGAACTGCTCTAACTGCAAGTGCAACCGACGCTCCACCTCACCTGGAGGTGTAGCCTATGGGCCCTAAGCGGCCTCACTCTTCGCTATGCCGGTGGAACAAGTGACTCAGGCTACCACCGGTCTGTTCTTCGGGACCATGCTCCCGCCAGCGAGCTTTACCATCCCTGTACCCGTACCGGAAGCTTCAAAGTGTTGGATATATGTATGCCCTAGAGGCCATTATATGATAGTAGATGTATTTGTACATGTATATATATTCAGTATACATTCTTTCTCGACATGATAGTATGCTATATGGTTCTTCTTTATCTGACATGTTGATTTGATCATGCTTTTATTCATTCATACATGCTGATAAAGCCCTGAGGATATCGGCTTGACTACTGTGATTATGATGGAGATCATACTTGTGGGACATCTGTAGTCTATAAGCATATCCTGGAAAGTCCCTAGTCGTAGGTATATCGAGACGGGGCATTGATATACCAGATTAGACTAGCATATATGATACTAGACCCATACGATGGGCGATGAATGTTCCCACTTTCATCGATGTTTGACATCATGATCATATACGGGTGCTCAGTGGTGACTGGGTACACTGGACGGACACACCGAGAACTCCTATATGCAATTATATCTATCGTCGAATAGCAGTTCTCAGGTGACACTGGTACAGGTTAGTCTGTAGACCCGAGATAGTCATAGAGTCTTATGTGTTCTCCAACTGTACTTTGATTGCACCCTACCACGGCTCTACTGAGTCGTGCAAATAGGTGGCCGTTGGGTATAGTCCCGAGACACACGAAGGCGATGAGCGATAGGAGGGGTTTCATCTCTCCCGGTATTGGGAGTTGATGCTGTGTTGTGCCCGACTGGTTATATCAGTAAGTCCCTAGCCAGGGCTGCTGAGATTTACTGATAAGTGTTATCAGTAGTTTCTCAATCTATTATAGACAAATCACCGGAACGACTTATTGAGTTATTGGGGTCGACGTGACCATCCCTAGGCTCGATATGCAGCATATCTGATGAAGATACCGGACTGTACGGTAGTGTTGCCGGTTGGCTCGACGGGAGTTGCAGCAGGTTCGCATGTTTTCTTCTGATCGCTCAATACCCAGGTGGCCGTTACGTTTAGCTGACCGCTTGCGGCTTGGGGGTACTTGATATGATCATCACCCACTGCCGGCGTATTGACGAGTGTTAAAGTCCCACAAAGGAGTTACCTAGTCCAGGCGAAACGTTGTGGTGCGCGTATGCGATATGCGCATGGACCCGATTAAAATACGCGTATAGGATACCGTATATTGATCGGGCGGCTTGCTTTTGGTGGGGTCGTATGTGATATGGCCGGATTGATAAATCAAGTGTTGATTTATCATTTAACCATTATTTTCTCACTAGAAATCCTTTCTTGTATTTGATGGATGTATGCATGCATGTATGCTTTCTTTATAGATTCATGCACATATGGATGTGCATACATACATACATACATCATTCATGGTTGATTACACATTGAAAATGGTGGCAATATAAGACTCACACCATGGTTTAAATATTTGGATTATTATTTAATTTTTTGTTAAAACAAAAGAAAAGAAGAAAAGGATAATTCATGGTTAGTTTCTACACTCTTCCTTAACCTAACCATGCACACCTAATTCTAACCATGGGTTAACCTTCTCTTTGTGTTTTAACTCAAATTAAATAATATCTTAAACATTTAACCATGGTTTGAGATGAGAAGAAATAAATATATATACATATATTTTCATTTTCTTTTCAAGAGTTATTCTTTTTACTCTTGTTCAAAGAAAAGCCATCATCTTCTTCTTCCTTCATCTTTTGCTCTCTAGACTTTTGTAGTGAGTAAAATACTTAACAAGATTGGATTTTGAAGTGAGAATAAGAACCACAACATCATTATACACAAGTTTAGCCCACTTGTTTATAGTGTTTGCTTCATTTCATTCTCTTGGAAAAGTGAAGTTGTTAGCTTGGACAAGGAGCTTCGGGTGGATCGTCGTGGACACTAGAAGACCTCAAGCGAACCCTCATCCAACTCTCAAGAGGCCAAGGAGTCTAGCGTAGGGAGCTACAAAGGTTGTACTCTCTAAACCCTAGTCTTTGTTGCCTTTAAAATTATGAAACCATAATTTTCTAGGATAGATCCTTTGTATGCTTACTTAGCACCATAAAAATTTGATCTTTGTGACATGTGTTGCTTCCAAACCTCTTATAGGGTGCTAGGTAAACCTAACATTGGTATCAGAGCCGACCTAGAACATTAGGCGACACTTTTAAGAAGTAAAAATCCCGATCGGATCAAAATACAGTATTTCGGGACCTTCTCTGGACATTTTTTAAAATCTGTTGTTTTTCAAAATTAAAAATACTTAAAAAATACAGCAGGAAAATCTAAGACAAATCCTGAAAAACGAAGCAGTGAACAGTAAATTCCGCCGCGGAACCGTGGCAAAAGCTTGCTTAGGCCGCGGCTCCACGGCCGTATAGGTGACTCACTGGCTCTTTTTTGCAAGGTTTCTCTCCTACATGCTTGTGTACTTTTTTAGCTATGTTTAATCTGAATCTAGTACTGAATATTTTGGAGATGGTTTTGGACTCGACGATTCGATCGGAATTTTCATTTCGTTACTTTTCCGGGTAAACTAGAAAGTATTGAAATGTTCGAACGAGTATCATTTGCTCACTTTTCACGGGGTTTAAATCTTTTGGAGATACGTGCAAGTTTTGTGGTGGACCCTCTAGAAGACAACAAACCTTAACTCGATTATGTGACCGTCTTGAACTGCCCTTTGAACCTTAGGGTTTGGGGCAGTACGGCGTGCCACATGTGAGGCGTTGGCTTGACCCTTCTACGGCTGGACCGCTACTACCGTGTCACACTCTGGGTTTTTGAACTCCGCTCAAGTGGTGAGCTTTAGGGAATTTTGGGTATTTGATCATTCGGTCGAAAACTTTAATACTGTCTATTTATCTGGAATGTGATACAATATGTGGAATTCATATAGTTTAGGCATGAAATACGAAGTATGTGATATTTCGCATTTATAATGTCTAAAGAGAATGTGGATTCCAAATATTGTAGTTTTACACTTTCTTTTCTATGACCGAAAGTGTAGTATGTTCGATATCGCCGGTTTCGTTGCTATACATCAACGACAATCGGGGTACGCATACTTACTTACGTTGATGATATATGATATTATGTGTTGCTGAGATATGATGTGCAGGATTGTCGTGATCGAATAGCCGGGGGGTTTTATGTGACTTGAGAGTTTTATTTTTCATTCATGTAAAATTCAAATGTAATGTAATATTCTTCTATTTGGGGCACTTCCGGGTTGAGGTTGATGTCACCAGTGTTGTATATTATTTACTTTTCCGCAATAGGATAGACCCAAGGAGGGGAGCACAAGTGACCGGGTTCTGGGGTTCAGTGGGAGGCCATCTCGAGGAGTTGAGACCGGGTCTCCTAAACTCCAGGATTGGTAGGGTCACTTTCCGCTCTCGTAGGGGTCTAGGGGTGTGGGCTTGGCTATTCATCACGACTGTGGAATCCGTATTTTCTATTATTGGCTAAATACTAAATACGGACGTCCTAGTATATCCCACATTATATATATGTTTCTGCTGCCTGTGTTCTGTGATATCTGAGACGAATGATATATTATATATGAGATATATAGTAGACGTTACTTTTGTTTTGCACCCGCGCTAGTCCCGTCCCGGTATGCTGTTAGTTAAGTAACCTAACGATGCATAACGGAACATTGCGACGAATGCGGATGGCATAAGCATACGTGTTATTTTCGTTTCTTTTCTGTGATTGGTTTAAGGACTTAAATGATGGGATTACATTAATGTGATTAATGTAAAGAAAATAAACCTAAAAAGATGTTGTAGAATCGAATTTAAAAACCACTCGGCTATTTATGAAAAAGCTACATTTCAAAACCGCGGAGCTTAAGCCACTCCTTTTGAAAACCATTTGATTCTACAACGATATCAAGTTCAAAGCGTTAAAGATTTTCTTAAAAATCATCCGCAACCCTCCGTCATTTTAGGAAGTAGAGTACTTAGTATTCGTGCTGCGTTTGTTGACTATAGTTAAGACGTAGTGTACGGTAGCTAAGTGATATCTTCCTACATTGCATATGATGCAGATTAATTAGGACATTCTTATGACTTTGTTGACCATGGTTAAGGGTCATATGAGTGGGTCTAATTAATCAAGAAATGACGGGTAGAACTTGACTGGTACTTATGATTTGTTGACTTTAGTTAAGGTCATAAGTACTAGAGGTAAAAACCACATCGGGAATTTCAATAGTTGAAATTTGCAATGAGATTGCATACCTTCCATGTGATGGTTGGATCTCGATCCCACTGTGGGCAATAGTTGCTTCTAGGAGAGTTTTACAGTTTACAATTAGCTAACTCATTAGATGTCTAGAAAGGTGTTAACGGGGCTACGCCTCTGGGAAAACAAGGTTTGCTTTAATTAGGTCCGTGCGAAAGCACGGGGAACCTCCCTCATGTACCAACACTGGCCTGGCTGAACGGTTAGTGAAGTTGTAGACTGTAATTAATCCTGGCTAGTTTTTCTTTTTAAGGTTTGAAAGAAAAACTCGATAAAAGCAGTGGGAAACATCGATTAGACAAGATAATAACCAATCTGATCTATGCAAGAGCTTTCGCTGAGTGTATTCATTTCTCTCTCTTAATGGCAGATACCCATGACTGGACTAAAGCTTCTACTAGATAAAAACAAACTGAATGAGACCAATTATAAAGACTAGCGGAGGAATTTGAAAATATCATTGACTTATGATAAAGTATCATATGTCCTCACGGCTTCAGCCCCGCCCATCCCAGGTCCAAAATCCTCTGTTGCGGACATTGAAGTCCGCAAGACATGGGACGCTGACTGTGCCACGGCCAAATGCCTCGCGCTTGCATCGATGGATAACACACATCAAAAGCAACACGAGGATATGGACATTCACGGCATATTGCTCCATACAAAGGAGTTGTATGGAGAGCAATCCCGCGTATTACGATACGAAGCATCAAAGAAATTATTTCAGATGCGGATGGCCCCTGGCACACCAGTAGGAGACCATGTTCTGAAGATGATAGCTCTTATAGAAGAGCTTGAGGACCTTGGATGGACGTTGGACAATGAACAATATACGGATATTATTCTGCAGTCCCTCCCCTCCACCTTTGCTCAATTCATAGTGAACTTCAACATGCACAGCATGGAGAAGGAACTCCCTGAACTCCTTAATATGTTAAGAAGTGCAGAGAGCACTATGAAATCAGCAAAAACTCCCGTTATGACTGTTGGACAGTCTTCCTCTTCTCGCCCGAAAGCTAAGGCTAAGGGAAAGAAAAAGAAGAAGCCCACTAATCCTAAGGGCGGAGTTAAAAAGGTGAAGGGAAAGGAAAAGTCTAAAGCTAGAGACTCCGGGAAAGGCGAATGTTTTCATTGCCACAAGACAGGACATTGGAAGCGCAACTACACGGAGTACTTAAATCTCAAGAAGAAGCATGGGGATGCTTCTGCTTCAGGTGCGTTTGTAACAGAAAACTGTTTTTCAATAAACTCTGCTTCCTGGGTATTGGATACCGGTTCAGGTTCTCACATTTGCAATTCTATGCAGGGGCTGAGAAATAGCAAAGTTTTGAAGACAAGTGACCATACTCTCCGCGTTGGAAATGGTTCCAATGTACATACAGTCGCAGTGGGAGAGTATCACTTGGGGTTGCCATCTGGATGTATTTTGGTTTTGAATCCATGTTATTTTGTACCTAATATGCTTTGTAATATAATATCCATCTCTTTGTTGGACAATGAAGGATATAATTTTGTATTGCAGAACAATGTTGTGAACATTCACCTGAATCAAATGTTGGTTGGGTATGGTACGCTTAATAACGGAATATATGTCCTAAATCAACACACAGTTTTCAGTATACAACACACTAATAAAAGAAAACTTTTAGAATTAAATGAAGCTTTTCTTTGGCACTGTAAACTTGGTCATATTAACGAAACAAGTTACACAAAGATGTATATTTAAATTCTTTTGAATATAAATCTTATGCGACTTGCCAGTCTTGTATCAAGGGTAAAATGACCAAAACTCCGTTTACCGGACACGGAGAAAAAGCTACTGAGCTCCTAGACCTCATACATAGTGATGTATGCGGGCCAATGTCTACACAGGCTAGAGGCGGTTTTTCATACTTCATTACATTCACTGACTATTTCTCAAGATTCGGTCACGTATTTTTATTAAAGCACAAGTCCGAAGCTTTCGAGAAATTCATTGAATATAAACAAGAAGTAGAAAAACAAACCGGCTTGAGTATCAAGATGCTTCGATCAGATCGAGATGGTGAGTATTTCAGTACAGAATTTGCAAACTTCCTAAAGGAGAATTGGATTCTCTCTCAGCTCACTCCTCCTTACACACAACAGCACAACGGTGTGTCAGAACGACGGAATAGGACCCTATTAGATATGGTCTGGTCCATGATGAGTGACGCTGAGTTACCCGTCTCATTTTGGGGGCATGCATTGGAGACTGCAGCGTTTCTACTAAATAGGGTTCCAACCAAAACCGTTTCTACCACGCCATATGAGATATGACATGGGAAGAGACCATCTCTTAAGAGAATTAAGATTTGGGGTTGCCCAGCCTATGTTAAAAAGCAGAATCCGGACAAACTCGAGACACGGTCAGTCATGTGTAACTTTGTGGGATATCCAAAGAATTCTTATGGATATCTATTCTACCACAAAGAGGAACAAAAAGTGTTTGTTTCTCAGTATGCCACATTCTTAGAAAAAGAGTTTTTCACAGATAAAGATGATGGCAAGGTGGTGGATCTGGAAGAGGTTCTAGAAACACAAACTACAAATGGCGATTTGGTTGAACCGGCTGCTGCAATAGAAACTGAGGAACCTCGGCCACTCCGTAAGTCTGGTAGGACTTCTCGCCCACCGGAGAGGTACTACGGTTTTCTCATTGATGGTGACGGAGAAGACTGCATCATGGATGATGACGATCCTACCAGTTTTCAGCAAGTTATCACGAGTAGAGACTCTGTGAAGTGGCTGGATGCCATGAGATCCGAAATGGAGTTTATGTACACCAACAAAGTATGGACTTTGGACGTTGTACCCCCTGGGGTAAAACCCGTGGGGTGCAAATGGATCTTTAAAAGAAATAATGGTGTAGATGGGCAGGAGGAGACCTATAAGGCAAGAATTGTGGCTAAGGGTTTTCGTCAAAGACCAGGTTTGGACTATGACGAGACTTTTTCTCCCGTATCCATGCTTAAATCCATTCGGATCCTACTTGCTATTGTTGCTCACTACGACTATGAAATCTGGCAGATGGATGTTAAAACCGCATTTCTAAATGGAAATTTAGAAGAATGTGTTTATATGGATCAGCCAGAGGGCTTCATTGACAGTGGGAGCAGCGGGAAAGCATATAAATTGCTTAAATCCATATATGGGTTAAAGCAGGCATCACGGAGTTAGAACATCTGTTTCGATGATGTCATCAAAGAGTTTGATTTCATCAAAAATCCAGATGAACCGTGTGTTTATAAGAAGGCTGTAGGGAGAGCTGTCATATTCATCGTATTGTACGTGAATGACATTCTTCTGATAGGAAATGATATTCCTATCCTACAGTCGGTCAAATCTTTCTTATCACTAAGGTTCTCCATGAAGGACCTGGGTGATGCCACATACATTCTGGGCATAAGGATCTATAGGGATAGATCCAAAAGGTTATTGGGATTGTCCCAAACCAGGTACATTAAAACCATCCTAAAAAGGTTTAGTATGGAAGACTCCAAGCGGGGTGCCTTACCCGCTTGCCATGGGGTCACTCTCTCCAAGGATTCTTGCCCAAAGACCGATGAAGAGAGAGCTCGCATGAGTGTTATACCCTATGCTTCGGCAGTAGGATCTATAATGTATGCGATGTTATTTACACGCCCAGATGTAGCTTATGCACTTAGTGTTGTAAGCAGGTATCAATCCAACCCAGGGGAGAATCACTGGACAACTGTGAATAACATTCTTAAGTACTTACGAAGGACTAAAGAATTGTTCTTGGTGTATGGTAATAGAGATCTCCAAATGGAGGCCTTTACCGATTCGAGCTTCCAGAGCGATAAGGACGACAGCAAATCTATCTCTGGGTTTGTATTTACCCTCAATGGAGGGGCGGTAAGTTGGAAGAGTTCCAAACAGGATACCGTTGCAGACTCTACGATGGAAGCTGAGTACATTGCTGCGAATGATGCCGCCAAGGAAGCCGTCTGGATGAAGAAGTTCGTCTCGGAGCTAGGAGTAGTTCCAACCATTGTTGATCCAATACCATTGTATTGTGATAATAATGGGGATATGGCGTTAGCCAAGGAGCCCAGATCCCATCAGCGGTCCAGACACATCCTGAGGCGTTTTCATTTGATCCGGGAGATTGTAGATCGCCGCAAGATCGAGATTAGGAGAGTAGACACAAAGAATAACGCCGCGGATCCATTCACCAAGGCCCTCCCTCAGCCGCAGCATGAGCGACTTTTTAAGATGTTGGGTATGAGATACGCCAATAACTGGCCTTAGTGCAAGTGGGAGATTGTTGGATATATGTATGCCCTAGAGGCCATTATATGATAGTGGATGTATTTGTACATGTATATATATTCAGTATACATTCTTGCTCGACATGATAGTATGCTATCTGGTTCTTCTTTATCTGACATGTTGATTTGATCATGCTTTTATTCATTCATACATGCTGATAAAGCCCTGAGGATATCGGCTTGACTACTGTGATTATGATGGAGATCATACTAGTGGGACATCTGTAGTCTATAAGCATATCCTGGAAAGTCCCTAGTCGTAGGTATATCGAGACGGGACATTGATATACCAGAGTAGACTAGCGTATATGATACTAGACCCATACGATGGGCGATGAATGTTCCCATATTCATCGATGTTTGACATCAAGATCATATACGGGTGCTCAGTGGTGACTGGGTACACTGGACGGACTCACCGAGAACTCCTATATGGAATTATATCTATCATCGGATAGCAGTTCTCAGGTGACACTGGTATATGTTAGTCTGTAGACCCGAGATCGTCATAGAGTCTTTTGTGTTCTCCCACTGTACTTTGATTGCCACCCTACCACGGCTCTACTGAGTCGTGCAAACAGGTGGCCATTGGGTACAGTCCCGAGACACACGAAGGCGATGAGTGATAGGAGGGGTTTCGTCTCTCCCAGTATTGGGAGCTGATGCTATGCTGTGCCCGACTAGTTATATCAGTAAGTCCCTAGCCAAGGCTGCTGAGATTTACTGATAAGTGTTATCAGTAGTTTCTCGATCTGTTATAGACCATTCACCGGCACGACTTATTGAGTTATTGGGGTCGACGTGACCATCCCTAGGCTCGATATGCAGCATAATTGACGAAGAGACCAGACTGTACGGTAGTGTTGCCGGTTGGCTCGACGGGAGTTGCAGCAGGTTCGCTTGTTTTCTTCTGATCGCTCAATACCTGGGTGGCCGTTACGTTTAGCTGACCGCTTGCGGCTTGGGGGTACTTGATATGATCATCATGTAAGTCGATGTACAATACCCAACAACTTGCGGGGAGGCGGAAATATGAAAAACGATCTTGTTCTTTGCTTAAACATCAACTAACCGCACGAATCGAAGCTAAACGATAACTAACAACTATCATAGAAGTTCTAAACTTCTATGTGAAGTGATTATACCTAAAGAACCGTGTCCTTCGTCTTTACGAACTCCACCTCCTCCTCGGCCTTCTCCAAGTAGTAGACGATCCACCACGAGAGCTTTACTCCAAGCTTTGCCTCTAAACTTGAGGCAACTAGGTTTCTTTAAGTGCTAATCAAAGTACCTAGATGATATAGAGTGAGGGTTATGGTTTAATTAGTCTAACTAATCCTTGTACTCAACACATGAGAGGGGGGGATTAGGGTTTGAAGAGAGAGAGCTTGAGGAGAGAGAAGATGAACATAATAATGAAATGAGAAAATGAGCTATCATAATATATATCAAGCATTATTGTTTTTCAAGAAAAGAAAATAAAATGATTTACAACCATGCTTGATAAATATCTAATGGTGATTCATCTCCATGAGTCATTAAGCATTTATGATGCATTAATGACCTGGATGAATCATCCATATGACTCACTAATCTCATTCAATGTATATGCCACCTAAACCTCCTTAGTCACCATCTTCTAGAAGCTTCTCGCGCAATTACGAGAACGCCCCTCCTATCCATGAAAACACGGAAAAACTTTAGACTGTATAAATCCAATAACCGGATACTAGTAACTGGCTTAAACCAAAACCGACTAGTAAAAACTATCCGGATGTCGTACGTGCGTAAACACACGTATGCGTCCGAACCCTTGTCGTAAAACCATACGACCTCTATATCGTTTCGCCTGGAGTAGGGAAACTCTCTGTGTGGGACTCTAGAGACTCGACTACTATGCTGGTAGTGGGTTTAACCACAGACCGCAAGCGGCACTAGCTGTACGTAACGGTCCCCAGGTAGATGTCGATAAGAAGACCGATGAGGAAACCCATCCGAACTCCTACTGAGTCTGATGTGACAATCTCCGTACAGTCCGGTCTGTTAGTCTAAGACTATCGCATATCGGGCCTAGGGGGCGGCAAGCTTCAGTCCTCTAATAGCGGTATAAGTCGTGTCGGAGCGAAGCCCATTACACCCTGAGAAACTACTGGAACCTACCAGCAAATCTCGCTTGCCCTGGCCAGGGACTTTGCGTGATGGCTCTCAGACACAGCGCGATATCAACCCCCAATACCGGGAGAGACGAATCCTGTCTAACCGCCACTGCCTCCAAGTGCTCGGGACTGCACCCAACTGCTACCTGTTTGCACGACTCCTTTGAGCCGTGGCAGGGTAGCAATCTAAGAACAGTGGGACACACTCGAGGCGAAGTAGCAGTGTCAAGTCTGCGGATGTAACGTCCTCAAAATAATAAAATATGATTTTTAGGAAATTTTATAATTTAATATTATTTTAATGAATATTTTAATATTCTGGTATAATTAAATACAAATAAATGGGGAAAAATTATGGAAAATTCTAAAATAAGGTATTTTATGGAATTATGCCACTTTAAAGTTTTTAAGATTAGTTATATGCTAATTTAGTGTTAATCGCGATTAAGAATCGCTAATTGGATTTTTAGCGTTTTTGTGCAAAAATGTGCACATATTATTTTCCACACTTGTTACACTTGTGTTACATTTATTTTGCCATGGCTTTCTTTTGGGTTCACTATTCAAGTGAGAAGAGTTTAGAAAACAAAAGAAAAGAAAAAGTAAGTGATGATGAGAGAAAGAGAGTAGGTGGCTTTTGGACATTTGATCCTTTCCTTCATCATTTCCCCATCTCTTTTCTCTCTCCCCTCTCCCCTTGTTGCTGCTGCTGCCCTCTCTCCCCTTCTCACCCTCTTCACAAAAAGCTTAGATCCACCATGAAAACAAAGCCAAAACCCCATTCCCACTTCACAAAACTTACTCCCAAGCTCACTAGCTACACATTGAACCTAGCAAGATTGGATTTGGAGGACTTTGAGCAACTCAAGAATTTTCTTGAGTTGCCAAAGGAGGTAATTCTGCACCTATTAGAGTAGTATTTCAATTCCTTGTGTATCTATTCTAGTTTCATATCGATATTGTGTTGTTTGTGGACTTTGGAGAATTCAAGTTAGGGTTTAGGGTAAAACTGAAATTAAAGATGAAATTGAGGATTGTGGTGACCTTAGAATCCCTTGTGTGATGCTAATTTGGACCCGAACCTGAACTTGAAAATAGAATAAGGAATTACGGAATCGATATCGGGGAAAACGGTAAATCTGGATGTGTTTTGTGGAATCTGCTATCACCCCGAGACCCCTAAAATAAAACTGAGTTGACAGTGAGATGTGCAGGCACCATAGAACCACCACACCAAACCCTAGCCCCCAACTCAAATTCCAGGATGCCAATTATTCCCTTCTGGCCGCAAATTGCGGCCAGAGCAGGAGGGAATTGCCTCGATTTTTGTGCATGGCCCCATTTCCTCTATTCTTGACCCTGGGTATGTCTAGTTTTGACTGATTCCATCTAGGGTGAAATCTGGGTTGATTTTCCTATGTTGGTGTATGATTTACGACTTGATTTAGCATGGATTTTGGTATTTGGTGATTCATTCCTGTCGGGTGGCGTTTGGACGTCAACGACAAGTGGATATTGATCGAGTTTACATGCGAGTCGATAGGTTTTTACCTATGCGGGTAGCGTGTGCTATTTTGGTTTCCGATGTGATTTTCATGTGCTAGCGTTGTGATATACTTGTAGGTGCCCTATGAGATGTTGAGGCAAAGGAGATGAAGATGGCGACATCGGCACCGATACATGAGAAGCAAGTTGAGTAGATTATATCTACGGGGAGAAGTCGGGTGGATGGCGTATAGCACCCCCGCAGTCCGTGGTGATGTATACGAATACGTATAGACGCATATATTTATTATGTGTTGTTTAGGGTTATTGATGGTAATAATGGATTATTGGTGATAAGGATGTATTTGTTGAGTAGTGTGAAACCCTAGAGTAGTGGTTGCACCCACACTCACACATACACACATACTTGCATACATTCTTTCATATATCTGTGCGCATATGATGGTGTATATCTACACATGGGTATGGGACTATGTGTTTATATACGGGTTTTGAGGATGATACGTGGGATTGAGGTGAGTCGATGAGATTCGATTGAGGCCGTGAGATTTGGCGACATGACAGAGTTCATATTGGAGATGTGATATGATGGTAGTGATGCCTGTCATGTGATGAGATGGTGTGATATCGACTCAGATTTAGGTGGTTTCCATACCCCTCTCTATTGACTCCATTGTTGGGTTCGTAGTTCGTATAGTAGGCGTTAGACTAGACCCGAGTCATACCTATTTCAAAACTAACGAATCGGGGATATTTTAAAGATAAGCAAAAGGGTTTATAAGGATATTTCAAAAGGCGCATCTTTTCTTAAAACACCGTAGCCCTTATTTTACCAAAAGCCCTGATTCGTCTTATTTCAAAAGGCAAGGTTGCATGATATATCTATTGAGGCAGGTTCTCTACTGTTGCGTTGATTACTCGATTCCGCACATTCATGCTGTTTGCATTGCATCGCTTATATTGTTGATATATTTCAGTCATGCTGTTAGGACACCGGCACCATTATCGATGATGCGTATGTTCCACGTACACTGTTGCCGGCTCACACACTTCATCATCGATAATTGCCATTTCACTACACTGTAGTACTGTTGCATTCAGGATATGACCCTTGCATGACATATTGGTATGCTTACCTTTCTACTATATGTCGCATACATGCTGCTTTCGGATTATACGCATTGAGATATGATGTTTCCATGATATTTCTGGTTTTGGGAACCGTGGGTGTTTCAAAGAGAATATGTAATTGTTTTAAAAACCCGGTTACCCGTGATATAATATTTCATTGCGTCCACCATGTGTTTTCTCGGTGCTGAGAGCGACATGTGAAACCCGATTCGAGGAGGCGGATGAGGCCGATTGCGGGTACATGGTGGACCCGGTATGGTACCCCGGGGCAAGAACGGTTTCGCTGTGTAGTAGACGGTGAGCCTGGCAGAGGGACTACTACCTACCGGTGATTTTGTTGGACCTGGCGGTTATCCGGAGGATACCGACCGGAGTCGATAGTTGGATATGGCGTACTGCCGGGGCCGAGGGCCGATACCGCAGACAGAGCCTGTGGACCGATCCGGACTGACGGAGCCCGAAATATGAGGATTTACGTGCCGATGCTGGACACAGTTTTCATGATGTTTTCAAGTGCCGATGCTGGGCACTCCGGTTCCATGATTTTGACGTGTCGCGAGGGACATAGGTGGTTTATATCCTCATATTTCCATGCATATGCTGATGATATTTACATGCATGATGGTTATTGTCATTGGGTGACGAGTGGATGGGATCCACGTACATGCAGATTGATTTCATTAATTGTACCTCATATTTATGATATGCTATTACCTGAGGCACTGGCATGAGTATTTGGCATTACACTCATGTATAGAGATTATATTGCCAATTTAGCATGTTTCAGTCTTATTCATATTGAGGTTTATGTATATCTGATCGTATTGATCTAGGATGGGTCATGCATTCGATCTCTGCTTGTAGATATTTTGTATTCACGAGTTGGCAACTCACCCCCGTTGTGCCACAGTCCTTGCAGGTTTTTGCCGTACAGATTTCATAGCGGCATTTCTGGCACACTGCTTCCTTATGGGTGACTTGCGTTGGTAGGTGGGTTCTTTTGTATCAGAACCGCCATTGTTCATGTATTATTCATTGTATCTAGTAATTCCATCAACCCAAAACTTGTATATTGTTTCAGACTTAGAAAACAGTGTTGT
Source organism: Agapanthus africanus (assembly GCA_030015575.1). Classification (NCBI taxonomy): domain Eukaryota; kingdom Viridiplantae; phylum Streptophyta; class Magnoliopsida; order Asparagales; family Amaryllidaceae; genus Agapanthus; species Agapanthus africanus. The sequence goes on from CM057342.1 coordinate 365,844,941, forward strand.
ATTATTTCGACCTTAGAGTCGCGCTAGTAGTATTACGGTTTTCTGGCTGTTTTGAGTTTCTTTTTGTGTTTTGATCCTCGCCCTTTGGCGTTGTATATTATTATTGCTTGCGTGGTTGAGACCGTCGATTGACGAAGTGCTTTCTCCCGCTTGGGGATGCCTTTTATCATTCCTTATATATTATTCTTGTTGTACCCCATTCGGGGCCAGTTTTTACAAAGGAAACTCTGCCGAAATTTTCAGGAAAGGTTACACATTTTAAAAATACACATTCGGCTTAGTTATTTAAAAACTTGATTTTTGAAACGCGATTTCTTTACTTTTCAAAACCAGTTTTTCTTATTTACTCTTTAAATGGTTTTAGATTGTTGGGCTTTTGGCTTACTTGGATCAGATGGGGTCCTATAGACTTCATATGGTTCAAGGGCCAGTCACGTGCTCTTTCGGGTCGTGACAAAGTTGGTATCAGAGCGCTAGGTTGACCTTGGTTCGAGTCTAAGTTTGACTATGTGGAGCCTAGGGCGTTATTTATATACGGAACTTAGGCTTGACCTTACGGAACTTAGACTTAATCGAGGGGGTATTAAACCCGAACTTTCGTCGTGTAGGATGACCCTTGGTTGATGGAATAGGTGACTAAAGTAGAGTGACGTGCCGTGGGTATGTTCCGCGGCATACTTACAACACGCCACTCTGCTTAAGAAACCTTAGGTTGTACATTTCCTTGCACCGTATTATATTCCTTCCTCTGATCTATCTTCATCGATACTGGTTATGGTTTTGCTGCCGCTATTGCACGGGCAGAGTGAGCTACGGCTCGAGTTGCGTCAGCATGAGATCGTCGGGAACGAGGGATGACCGGGGCGTGATTCCAGAGACATACGGCTGCTTTGAGGCTTCGTATTTTGTGTTTCCGCACTTTGAGCATTTGACAGATCGCTGTTGCGAGATTTCCCGGGTGTGCTGATTGGCACCAGAGGATTGAGCCACTGATAGAGGCCAGCCAGGATGTGATGACCGTTGATATATCGCTTATTCATGATGGTGAGTCGCTAGTCACCGAGGATTAATGACTAGGACATGTGGTTCGTTCGCTTACCCCGATGCGAGGTCATCAGGTAGGTTGATTCCAGCTAGAGACGACTTCACGCAGGTTCGTTGAGAGTCGATTGAGACAATCGAATGTCAGGAACCCATTTTCCAAGTTTAAAGTATTCGGAAAGACATGCAAGCGATTCTATGGACCCTCTAGAAGAATGAAACCCTAACTCGACTTAATGACCGTGTGAAAGCCTTTGAACCTTAGGGTTTGCGGCAGTTCCTCGGCGCCATTAGTGTGGCTTGGGTTTGCCCTTCTACGGCTGGACCACCGATGCTGTGTTATGTACTCGATACTATTAAACTGTACCCAAGATGTTGAGCTCTTGGGGGATTGTGAGGTTCTGACGAGTCGATCGGATGATTCGACATCATTCGGATATCATGTGATGGGACACTGCTTGGGAGACTCCAGATACGAGCATAGCCGTCGGAGCGCAGTGCGTGTAGCCATGATGAGATGAGTCCGAATCAGTCGATATTGGAGCAAGGTGGAGTAAAGAGTTCGCACGAGATTTCGACGAGATGACGTTTCACTCCGCTGACATCAAAGATGCGATATGCACGCTGAGGACGTGTTCGGCTAGATATCTTCTATTGAGTGATGAAGATACTGAGTTCGTGATTTCGAGTCCGTGTTAGAGACTTCGGATGGACCGTAGCCGAGGACATTGCAGTGCGCAGATAAAGACGCGACGTCGAATGGTCGATGATACAGACAAGCGGGACTAGAAGTTCGTACGAGAGGCAGACGAGCTGTTACTACACCCCGTTAAGATTAAAGGACGGATATGCATACAGAGGCGCAGAGATGTGACCAGCTTCCGAGGAGATGTTGTACTAAGGGTGCAAATGTTCAGAAAGCGAGGAAAGATTACGCCAGAGCACCAGCCTTCTTACAGTTTGGCTTAGGCAAGATCAGAAGAGACCTTGAGTAGGATTCCTTCCAGTACACTGCTGCAATAAGATTTGCACCAGGAGTAGATGCGTGATGTGCATTTAGAGGACCCGAGGTCGGCGCCAGAGATGTGCTTCTTTACGAGCGGTCGTGAGGATTGACCGAGAGATGACCAGGAAAGTGCAAGAACGGAATCGTTCCTGTCAGCACACCTGACCGGGCCGATGAGCTGATGGATTGCGAGATTGGTAATCTACAGGAAAGATCAGGAACCAGAGGCAGAGGATGACAGCCGCGAGCAAGAGGCAAGTAGATATCTTGCGCCGCTAGCAACGGATGTACCGGTACCTTCTCGACCCTGAAGAAGGATATACCAATGACAGTATTTATGATTTGTGATTTTGTGATTTGATTATCACGTATCCGTTGCTTTGGATTTCGGTATTTTGGGCGATCTATTCGTATGATTTAGTCTTGATGACTGAGTTTCATGATATTTGATTTTGTGCACCATGGTTGCACTTACTGGGTATTTATACCTTGCACATAGTTATTACCATGGAGGTGTTGATTGCGATTTCATGCCTATTTTATGCCGGTGATTTGATTTACACTTCCAGCATAGTTTCATGTACTTTTAGTGTTTTGATTTGTGCACGCTGATACACGCGATTGTGAGTTTTCCATCGCGGTACGCCTGATTTGATTAAGCCGCGTTGTATATTGTTTCGTGCCTTGGCTGCACCTGCTTATGACTTTATGGATTTCATACGGTTGATTTGATGTTGTGCATATGTTACGCACACGATTTGATTTTTGCACTCAGTATAGCTTATATGTGCTTGTAGTGCATTGATATGTGTTTTGTGCACGCAGCTGCATACGTTTATGATTTTCTTTATATCTGGGTACACATAGTGTTGCTGCTTACGCATTTGAGTTATTGCTGGTATTTGTGCATGGGATGCACCAGTTCTATACTTCGTGCGTTTGTCGCACCAGTTTTATGTTTCTTGCGTTTACCGAATCAGATTTATATTTCGTGCCCTTGTTGCACCGGATTTATATTTTGTGCATTTCGGTTGCACCTGACTTCGATTTGATGCCTTTCGGTATGTCGATTTTGATTGTGATATTGATGTGGATTCTTGCACTCCGTGCTTTTGACTGGACTTACGCATATTCGGCGTTGCTATTGGATTTTTGTGATTCCGTGCATATTGAGTGCACAGGGTTTAGATTTTCATTCGTGCACGATGGATGCACCGATTTGGATTTTCGCGCATGTTGGGCGCAGGCTTTGAGATACGATTTTGGGGCACACCAGATGCGCTAAATCGAGATTCTTCGTGCATGTCAGATGCACATGTTTGGGCTGTCAGGCACACACGTTGCCTATGACAGATGCTTCGTGCACACCCGTTGCACCTAGATGTTGTTTTGTGCGCCTGTATGGCACATATATAGATTTTGATTTCCGTGCGCACCAGACGCACAGGGTGGTGTTATGTGCATTTTTGGGATTTATTCCTTTGGAGCAGTACATTTTTATGATATTGGATATTTGTTTTCATACTGAGCAGGACTAGTCAGAGGACAGTGCCTGGATATATTTTGCATGCATTGATAGTTCGAAGGGATTTCCAAGGAGCGAGCTATAGTCTCGGTGTATATATACCTATGTGTCAAAACAGGAAACCCTTCTAAATTGTTTTCAAAACGGCGGAACGTACCTATTAAACAAAGGATATATATTTACGTATATAGTTATTTTCTTGTGAAAAACGTCCGCCACTGTGCAGTGTTACGCGCATCGCACAGCAACTTAAAAGATTTGGCATGCATCTACATCAGCTATTCACATGTATAGATTGGATATCTACATGTATAGTTCTGATTTATATCATATTGATTTTGTATTGGATTTGACATTTGTGCCTTTACCATGACTCCGATGATTGTGGATGCTTGATGGAGTGTTGCTTTTGAGTTATCTGCTCAGTACTCATGCGCAAGCATTGCGCTATGATGTTTTATGTATTGTTGATTTCGGAGCCCCGATGACTTGGAATTTGTATTGAAATATTTTAGTATTTGGGAGTTTAAATTTAAATTCGGGGACCAAATTTCTTTAAGGGGGGTAGATTGTAACGTCTTCAAAATAATAAAATATGATTTTTGGGAAATTTTATAATTTAATACTATTTTAATGAATATTATAACATTCTGGTATAATTAAATACAAATAAATGGGGAAAAATTATGGAAAATTCTAAAATAAGGTATTTTATGGAATTATGCCACTTTAAAGTTTTTAAGATTAGTTATATGCTAATTTAGTGTTAATCGCGATTAAGAATCGCTAATTGGATTTTTAGCATTTTTGTGCAAAAATGTGCACATATCATTTTCCACACTTGTTACACTTGTGTTACATTTCTTTTGCCATGGCTTTCTTTTGGGTTCACTATTCAAGTGAGAAGAGTTTAGAAAAGAAAAGAAAAGAAAAAGTAAGTGATGATGAGAGAGAGAGTAGGTGGCTTTTGGACATTTGATCCGTTCCTTCATCATTTCCCCATCTCTTTTCTCTCTCCCCTCTCCCCTTGTTGCTGCTGCTGCCCTCTCTCCGCCTCTCACCCTCTTCACAAAAAGCTTAGATCCACCATGAAAACAAAGCCAAAACCCCATTCCCACTTCACAAAACTTACTCCCAAGCTCACTAGCTACACATTGAACCTAGCAAGATTGGATTTGGAGGACTTTGAGCAACTCAAGAATTTTCTTGAGTTGCCAAAGGAGGTAATTCTGCACCTATTAGAGTAGTATTTCAATTCCTTGTGTATCTATTCTAGTTTCATATCGATATTGTGTTGTTTGTGGACTTTAGAGAATTCAAGTTAGGGTTTAGGGTAAAACTGAAATTAAAGATGAAATTGAGGATTGTGGTGACCTTAGAATCCCTTGTGTGATACTAATTTGGACCCGAACCTGAACTTGAAAACAGAATAAGGAATTACGGAATCGATATCGGGGAAAACGGTAAATCTGGATGTGTTTTGTGGAATCTGCTATCACCCCGAGACCCCTAAAATAAAACTGAGTTGACAGTGAGATGTGCAGGCACCATAGAACCACCACACCAAACCCTAGCCCCCAACTCAAATTCCAGGCCGCCAATTATTCCCTTCTGGCCGCAAATTGCGGCCAGAGCAGGAGGGAATTGCCTCGATTTTTGTGCATGGCCCCATTTCCTCTATTCTTGACCCTGGGTATGTCTAGTTTTGACTGATTCCATCTAGGGTGAAATCTGGGTTGATTTTCCTATGTTGGTGTATGATTTACGACTTGATTTAGCATGGATTTTGGTATTTGGTGATTCATTCCTGTCGGGTGGCGTTTGGACGTCAACGACAAGTGGATATTGATCGTGTTTACATGCGAGTCGATAGTTTTTTACCTATGCCGGTAGCGTGTGCTATTTTGGTTTCCGATGTGATTTTCATGTGCTTTAGCGTTGTGATATACTTGTAGGTACCCTACGAGATGTTGAGGCAAAGGAGATGAAGATGGCGAGATCGGCACCGATACATGAGAAGCAAGGTGAGTAGATTATATCTACGGGAAGAAGTCGGGTGGATGGCGTATAGCACCCCCGCAGTCCGTGGTGATGTATACGAATACGTATAGACGCATATATTTATTATGTGTTGTTTAGGGTTATTGATGGTAATAATGGATTATTGGTGATAAGGATGTATTGGTTGAGTAGTGCGAAACCCTAGAGTAGTGGTTGCACCCACACTCACACATACACACATACTTGCATACATTCTTTCATATATCTGTGCGCATATGATGGTGTATATCTACACATGGGTATGGGACTATGTGTTTATATACGGGTTTTGAGGATGATACGTGGGATTGAGGTGAGTCGATGAGATTCGATTGAGGCCGTGAAATTTGGCAACATGACAGAGTTCATATTGGAGATGTGATATGATGGTAGTGATGCCTGTTATGTGATGAGATAGTGTGATATCGACTCAGATTTAGGTGGTTTCCATACCCCTCTCTATTGACTCGATTGTTGGGTTCGTAGTTCGCATAGTAGGCGTTAGACTAGACCCGAGTCATACCTATTTCAAAACTAACGAATCGGGGATATTTTAAAGATAAGCAAAAGGGTTTATACGGATATTTCAAAAGGCGCATCTTTTCTTAAAACACCGTAGCCCTTATTTTAACAAAAGCCCTGATTCGTCTTATTTCAAAAGGCAAGGTTGCATGATATATCTATTGAGGCAGGTTCTCTACTGTTGTGTTGATTACTCGATTCCGCACATTCATGCTGTTTGCATTGCATCGCTTATATTGTTTATATATTTCAGTCATGCTGCTAGGACACCAGCACCATTATCGATGATGCGTATGTTCCACGTACACTGTTGCCGGCTCATACACTTCATTATCGATAATTGTCATGTCACTACACTGTAGTACTGTTACATTCAGGATATGACCCTTGCATGACATATTGGTATGCTTACCTTTTTGCTATATGTCGCATACATGCTGCTTTCGGATTATACGCATTGAGATATGTTGTTTCCATGATATTTCTGGTTTTGGGAATTGTGGGTGTTTCAAAGAGAATATGTAATTGTTTTAAAAACCCGGTTACCCATGATATGATATTTCAGTGCGTCCACCATGTGTTTTCTCGGTGCTGAGAGCGACATCTGAAACCCGATTCGAGGAGGCGGATGAGACCGATTGCGGGTACATGGTGGACCCGGTATGGTACCCCGGGGCGAGAACGGTTTCGCTGTGTAGTAGACGGTGAGCCTGGCAGAGGGACTACTGCCTACCAGTTATTTTGTTGGACCTGGCGGTTATCCGGACGATACCGACCGGAGTCGATAGTTGGATATGGCGTACTGCCGGGGCCGAGGGCCGATACCGCAGACAGAGCCTGTGGGCCGATCCGGACTGACGGAGCCCGATATATGAGGATTTACGTGCCGATGCTGGGCACAGTTTTCATGATGTTTTCGAGTGCCGATGCTGGGCACTCCGGTTCCATGATTTTGACATGTCGCGAGGGACACTGGTGGTTTATATCCTTATATTTCCATGCATATGCTGATGATATTTACATGCATGATGGTTATTGTCATTGGGTGACGAGTGGACGGGATCCACGTGCATGCAGATTGATTTCATTAATTGTACCTCACATTTATGATATGCTATTACCTGAGGCATTGGCACAAGCATTTGGCATTACACACATGTATAGAGATTATATTGCCAGTTTAGCATGTTTCAGTCTTATTCATATTGAGGTTTATGTATATCTGATCGTATTGACCTAGGATGGGTCATGCATTCGATCTCTGCTTGTAGATATTTTGTATTCACGAGTTGGCAACTCACCCCCGTTTTGCCACAGTCCTTGCAGGTTTTTGCCGTACAGATTTCATAGCGGCATTTCTGGCACACTGCTTCCTTATGGGTGACTTGCGTTGGTAGGTGGGTTCTTTTGTATCAGAACCACCATTGTTCATGTATTATTCATTGTATCTAGTAATTCCATCAACCCAAAACTTGTATATTGTTTCAGACTTAGAAAACAGTGTTGTATTATTTCGACCTTAGATTCGCGCTAGTAGTATTACGGTTTTCTGGCTGTTTTGAGTTTCTTTTTGGGTTTTGATTCTCGCCCTTTGGCGTTGTATATTATTATTGCTTGCATGGTTGTGACCGTCGATTGACGAAGAGCTAGCTCCCGCTTGGGGATACCTTTTATCATTCCTTATATATTATTCTTGTTGTACCCCGTTCGGGGCCAGTTTTTACAAAGGAAACTCTGCCGAAATTTTCAGGAAAGGTTACACATTTTAAAAATACACATTCGGCTTAGTTATTTAAAAACTTGATTTTCGAAACGCGATTTCTTTACTTTTCAAAACCAGTTTTCCTTATTTACTCTTTAAATGGTTTTAGATTGCTGGGCTTTTGGCTTACTTGGATCAGATTGGGTCCTATAGACTTCATATGGTTCAAGGGCCAGTCACGTGCTCTTTCGGGTCGTGACAGCGGACAATGCTGTACTCATGTCACCTAGGAACTGTTCACTGACGACTGGTATAAAACCAACCAACAGTTCCTGGTGAGTCCTGTCCGGTGTACCCGTAACCTAACGAGCACCTGCATACTATCTCCAGTACGACGTACTGACGGCTATAGGACAGACCATCTCCCGAACTGGGATGAGAAGCGTACACACTAGTCTACTCCGGAGTATCGATGCCCTGTATCGATAATCCAACGACTAGGGACCTGAATAAGGATGTGCTTGTGGACTACCCGGCCCCCACTAGTGTGACTGCCATCACAACGCTGGTAGTCAAGCAAGATCCTAAGAGCTCTATCAATACGTATACTCACATATTAAGATAGAAAAACCAAGTAGCATACTACCATGTTTAGCAAGACTGTTATATACATGTGAATATCCCATGCTTCCATTAAGTAATATACAAACTAGTATGATACAATAATTGCCCCTAGGGCATATACACTAACAATCTCCCACTTGCACTAGGGCCATGTACTGGCGTATAGAAGACCGATGATCTCGAGTAGCCTCTCGAATTGAATCTGAGGTAGGGCCTTTGTGAATGGATCAGCAATGTTCTCTTCAGTAGCAACTCTCCGAACCTCGATCTCCCGACGATCAATGATCTCCCTGATCAGGTGATACCGCCTTAAGATGTGTCTGGACTTCTGATGGGACCTTGGTTCCTTCGCTAAAGCTATAGCTCCGTTGTTGTCTCAATACAGAGGTATTGGATCAACAATGGTAGGAACCACCTGAAGTTCTGTTAGGAACTTCTTCATCCAGACTGCTTCTTTTGCGGCATCGCAAGCAGCAATATACTCCGCTTCCATAGTCGAGTCAGCAACGGTGTCCTGCTTGGAACTCTTCCATCACACCGCCCCTCCATTGAGGGTAAAGACATAACCTGACATGGACTTGGAATCGTCCTTATCACTCTGGAAGCCGGAATCAGCATAGGCCTCCATCCTGAGGTCTTTTCCGCCGTAAACCAAGAACGTCTCCTTAGTCCTCCTCAGGTACTTGAGAATGTTCTTTACTGCTATCCAGTGCTTCTTCCCTGGGTCTGACAGATACCGGCTTACCACACTCAGTGCGTAAGCTACATCTGGTCTGGTGCACAACATTGCATACATTATAGAGCCTACCGCAGAAGCGTAGGGTATAATAGACATGCGTTCCCTTTCCAAATCAGTCTTGGGAGACATCTCTTTGGATAGGGTGATTCCGTGACAAGCCAGTAAATTACCGCGCTTAGAATCTTCTATACTGAATCTTTTCAGTACAGTGTCGATATACCTGGACTGCGAAAGTCCTAACATCCTCTTGGATCTATCACGATAGATCCGGATCCCCAGAATGTAAGAGGTATCACATAGGTCTTTCATGGAGAACCTGTGTGATAAGAATCCTTTGACAGATTGTAGCATAGGAATGTCATTTCCTATCAATAGAATGTCATCCACGTACAAGACGAGGAATACGACACTTCTGGCTACAACTTTACTATATATGCACGGTTCATCTAGATTTTTGATAAAGTCATATTCTTTGACTGTTTCATCAAAACAGATGTTCCAACTCCGCGATTCCTGCTTCAGTTCATAAATGGACTTAAGCAACTAGCATACTTTCCTGCTGCTCCCACTCTGATTGAAACCCTCTGGCTGATCCATATAGACGCACTCTTCTAAATTACCATTCAGAAAAGCCGTCTTTACGTCCATCTGCCAGATTTCATAATCATGGAAGGCAGCAATAGCAAGAAGGACCCGAATGGATTTGAGCATAGCCACTGGAGAAAAAGTTTCGTCATAGTCCAAACCAGGTCTTTGACGAAAACCCATTGCAACAAGTCTAGCCTTATAGGTTTCCACCTGTCCATCTACACCAATATTTTTCTTGAAGATCCATTTGCATCCTATGGGTTTTACCCCATCTGGAGCAAAGTCCAAAGTCTATACTTTGTTGGTGTACATGGACTCCATTTCGGTCCGCATTGCATCTAGCCATCGTACCGAGTCGCCACTCTGGATGGCCTGCTGGAAGCCAGTAGGTTCATCATCATCTATGATGCAATCTTCTCTATCCCCATCTATGTGAAAACCGTAGTATCTCTCAGGCGGATGAGACGGCCTACTACTCCTGCGGAGGGTGCGGGAATGTCCTGTTCTTCTTGAACTACTTGTTCTACCAAACTTTCAGTATTAGTTTGTGGTTCTGGAATTTCTTCCAGTTCTATTTCGCTCCCACTTATTTCCTTTTCTAAAAACTGCTGTTCCAGAAAATGGGCTTTACGAGAAACAAAAACCTTTTGTTCCTCTGCGTAATAGAAATAATATCCCTTGGAGTTCTTTGGATATCCCACAAACTTACATTTTACTGATCGTGCCTCGAGCTTGTCCACATGCTGCTTTTTAACAAAAGCTGGACATCCCCAAATCTTCATATGCTGAAGACGGGGTTTCTTCCCACTCCACATCTGATATGGGGTGGTAGGCACAGTCTTGGTAGAAGCCATGTTCAGAAGATATGCCGCTGAATCTAGCGCATAACCCCAATAAGATTACGGTAACTCAGCATTACTCATCATGGATCGTACCATATCTAATAGGGTTCGATTCCGTCTCTCCGATACACCGTTATGCTGTGGAGTGTATGGAGGAGTAAGCTGAGAGAGAATTCCTTTATCTTTTAGGTAACCTAGGAACTCGGCACTCAAGTATTCATCACCTCGATCAGATCTTAGTGTCTTGATACTTTTGCCGGTTTGGTTTTCTACTTCATTCTTATACTCTTGGAATTTCTCAAAAGCCTCGGATTTATGTTTCATCAGATAAATGAATCTGTACCTTGAGTAATCATCCGTGAAAGTAATGAAATAGGAAAAACCACCTCTTGCATGTGTAGACATTGGACCACATACATCGCTGTGTATGAGCTCTAAGAGCTCGCTCGCTCTTACTCCATGTCCAGTAAAAGGAGTCTTTGTCATCTTTCCTTTGAGACGAGATTGACAAGTGTCATAAGTTTGATATTCGAACGAGTCCAAATATCCTTCTCTATGCAACTTAGTCAACCTTCTCTCATTGATGTGACCCAGTCTACAATGCCATAAGAAAGCTTTATTTAAATCTGGAGACTTTCTTTTTAGTGTGTTCTGGACATTGAAAATTTGGAGTTGGTTTAACACATATATACCATTTTCCAGTGTACCGGACCCAATCAAACTATGATTAAGGTGGATGTTAACAACACCACTTCCAAACGTGAAATCATAACCTTTATTTGATTACAAGGAAACATATATGATATTACACGTTAAGCTGGGTACACAAAAACAGTTATGTAAAACCAAAATGAGTCCACTCGTCAATCCCAGGTGATAATCCCCTACGGACACAGCTCCCACGCTAGCTCCGTTAGCAACCATCAGGGTCATATCACCTTCCTTCAGCACTCTACGGTTTCTCAGTGCCTGCAATGAATTGCAAATATGAGATCCTGATCCGGTATCCAATATCCAGGAAGTAGAGTTGATTGACAGACAATTCTCAATTACAAACACACCTGAAGTCGAAGCCACAGCTTGCTTCGGTTCCTGGTTCTTGGCGTTCCTGTAACACCTTAGAATGTGTTTTGTAGCTAATTATATTTTATATAAATAGTTTTTAATAAAAAGTTTACCAATTTGGTTTTTAAATATTTTATCCTATTTAAAGAATATTTTATTAGAATTTTGTTAGGCACACACACACTTGTGCATGATAACTAGGGTTGTTTTTGGGGTTAAACATGATTGGCAATCATGGTTAGCTAACCATTTGTCTTAAGTTAGTTTTATAATTAGTTTAAGAGTTATGGTTGTTAAAATAATAAGGGTTTTAAATTGATTTTCTTTGTTAGTTTGAGGTGTTGACTTTGAGAGAGAGAGAAGCATGGGCTTGATGGTGTGAGCCATGCCTCATTATGATCAAAGAGAATGAGAATGGGAGGGGTTGTTGGTTTTTCTCTCATTCTCACTTATCACTCTCATTTCCCTCACACTCTCAAACACACACACACACAATCACCTGAACCCAGCAGCAGCAGCTTCAGCAACAGCAGTGGCACCATCAGCTTCAGCATCCATCAGCAGCAGCAACAGACATCATCTTCATCATCAGAAGCAACAGCAACAGCAGCAACAGGAACCCCAGCACTTGCAGAAGCTCTTCTCCACTTCTTCACCTGCTCTCTAGAGTCCTTTTGGGTATATTTCCTTAACCCAATTTCCTAGTTTGCTTAGCTTGTATGGTTTGGTGTCGGTTAGTGTTAATTAGCTAGTTTAGTGCTAGATTTTGGTGATTTATGAGATGTTGTGGCAAAGTGATGATTGTGTTGGTTAACCCTAGCTATTTAAGTGTTGTTAGGGTCACCTTAACTAAGTTTAACCCCAGATTACACTAAAATACCATAAGGTTTCCAAATTGTGCAATTTGGTGTTTTTAAAGTGTTATATTGGATATCTGTTATCTGCTATTGACCCGGACCCTACAAAACAAAATTGAGAAAACTGGGGCATGCTCACTAGGTCTAGATACCACCACCAGAACACGAGCTACCCTCTCCCAACCCAGGCCGCAAATTAATACAATCTGGCCGCAATTTGCGGCCAGGAAGGGGTGTTGGGACTTGGGGTTTTGGGTATGCTAGTCTGATGTGTAGTGTAGTGTTTTGGCATGTCTAGTTTTATAAGATTTGACCTGTAGGAAAATATGGGAATATATATCGTATTTGGTGTCCGTTGTGTTTGCGCGATACGCGCGATATGTGAGTGAGTTCTGTGATCCAGCGTATCGCGGCGTGTCACGATAGTTTTAGACGCGTATACACACGATTCAGCGTATCGTGCACACGCGCGTTTAGTTCGCGACGCGAGTTTCTCGTTTTGGTTCGATATCGCGTTTTGCGGAATATTTGGCTTATATATGATTTCCATATCTTATTTGCAGGTTTGCAGGCAGGAACTACGGACACTGCTACAGGGGGGAGCAGATGGTAGGATTCACCTAGCGTGGAGCGTAGGTGAGTAAATTTAACATCTACAGGGGAATCGCCCGCATGGCGTTATGCGTCTGGGCTAGGATTCAAATACCTGTCGCATATTCTACGTCATTGTTAGAATTGCGCATTTACCTTATTTATTTAGATATAGTTGTACTGTGACTAGTAGCCGTAGGGCATTGCACACATTATTGACGGTTTATGTTGCACGAGCACGGATTGTATGCTACACACACACCGTCAATAATTACCATGTCACACACAAAACATTATAGATCTTATATTATTTATCAAAGTTGACATTTAGCTACATAGATACCTTGCTCATATTCCGCTCATAACCGGAGGGAGTACCTTACATATTTTACTTATACCCAGGGGGGTATACGACATCAGTTCTTATAGGTAGATACATATACATTGCTACACCTGTATGATACACACATATTCAGTTGTTATTGCATATTTACATTTACTGATGTTACTTAGCTGTACCTTATTGGTTTCGCATACATCTGGTTTCAACTACATATTCTCATTTATATGCTCGTATTTCAGATATATTGCATATATTTATTCCTGGATTTGCGCATTTTTTATTTGGATTTTACATGATGTTTTCGGGATTTGGGAACCGCGGGAGTTCATGAAATTATGCATACATTGAAAAACCCGGTTTCCTTGATATGATATTTGCGCAGCCACCATGAGATTTATCGGTGCTGATTATATACTCCATACGAGGTGTGGTTGCCGTATGAGGGTACATGGTGGGGCCCGGTATGGTTCCCTTCGGCAAGAAGATCGATGGATTTGCCGATTGAGCCTGGAGGCGGGCGAGTACCTACCGGTGACAGTACCCATGACTCGGCGGGGGATCACGGAGACACCACTGGGAGTCATGTACGTATGCATACGTCGAAGGGCGAGGGTCAGAGCTAGGCACTCGTGCTTTCGGGATAGCCTATGATACATGATCGGGATTTCTGTGTCGATGCTTGGCACACTGTTTTCAATGATATTTCTTTTAATACCTTTGTATATATAACAGGGGATTTAGCCGTTGTTATATATACCCTTACACCAATATTAGTGGAATGGGACGCTAATATATGTGTATTGCCCCCATCATATTTATTTCTGTATATATATACCTTTAGGATGTTAGATTCTTACTGGAGATTTGACTTGGGTTATTAGGTGATTCATGGAGATGTGAGACTTATATGACGTGAGAGCCCAGTTTGGGGGCTGATTTGAGGATTTGTGGATTGGAGTGTCTTGATGGATTGTAATCCTGCCACGATGTCAGGTTTCCGTGGAAATGACATATTCCACCCCATACCTCACACTTACCTATTTTATGCATAGTTTCATATATCGGTAGTACCTGTTTGTGTACCCTTATGATAGTTGCATATTTGCTTTCTCATATCCCTATTGCATAGTTATTGCATACTATTATCAGGTCATCATTGCTTCATATATTGATTGTACCTGCTAGTGTACTTTCCTTTATTAAGCATTTGCATGACATGTTATTACTGTAATCGCATATCTTAGATTCATGCTGTACGTGCATTCCTGCAATTACCTACATATGTTATCTACTATTCACGAGTTGGCAACTCACCCCCGTTGTGCCACAGGTGTTTCAGGTTGTTTCCCAGAGTAGTCGAGGCAGGCTATTCCGCTTTTCAGCTATCATCTTTTGCTACAGATACCGCATCAGCTCACAGTACTATTTTGCTTAGGTGGGTTTTTGGTGGTTATCTGTATTTTGTATTGTATATTCGTTGTATCTTGTACTCTCCATCTACTATTGTATTGTTGACTTAGAGACTTGGTGAGGACGTTATTGTATATTATTTGTGGATTTGTTGTCTTTTATATACAACTTTCTCTCTATTGTCTTTATTTCTTCGCTACGGCGTCGTATATTTGTATTATATTCATCTTGGCTATTTTTTACAAAAAGGGGGTGTTGCCAAAATTTTAAAGAAAGAAAGTAAGACTTTTAAAGAATTTGGATTGCGATTTCAAATGATTCAAAAACTATACTATCTTTTCTGTATTTTCTTGGTTTAGATTTCTGGGTTTTGGCTTTCTTTTACTGCGTTATGTCTTTTGGCGTTGCGTAGTATTAGGGCCGTCACGGGTCAATTTTGGGTCGTGACAAAGTTGGTATCAGAGCGTTAGGTTTTTCCTTTCGGAGTGTAGGATGACCTTAGTATGATAGAGTAGGTAGCTTAAGCAAAGTAACGTAGTGTGTGTATGTCTACAGCATACCCACGATGCGATACTTCGCCTAAAGTGACCTAAGTACAATTTGCTTGACATTTCTTCTTTGATGATTCATATCCTTGAGATTCGATTTCCTTATTCTTATCGAATCTCATCTTATATCTATTTATAGCCTTGCCGCCGATGACTATGGGGACTCAGAGTGATGCAGCGAGGGCCGAGGTCAGAGTTGGCTCGGGTGAGACGGGTACTGACCAGGATGGCACTCTAGTTACATAGGTGCAGACGGATCAGCCTACGATATATACTATTGATAGACTTTTGGCAGAGATGCAGGACTTCCGCCAGACTATGAGCTCATTGGTTGATGTCGTTCGGGAGCTACGACAGGAGGTTGTTACCCCTGTTACTCAGTTGACACTTGCGATCAGCATACAGCAGTCCGTCACCTACATAGCACCAGTGGTTGCAGCTCCAGTTGATGAGGCGTATATTCCAGAGGCTCAGAGAGTCCCAGGACAGTGGAGGACTCATACCAGCATACCAGCCCAGAGGCAGAGGTTTGGTCATCAAGGCAGATTTCGTGGCCGTCGTGGGAGTAGGAGAGGCTTAGGACGAGGACAGTCGTTCAGCTCTCAGCCCCAGGATGGTCAGCAGTCAGCACGTGGATGTTTTCGATGCGGGAGCCTTCAGCACTTCGTCAGGGATTGTTCCTTAGCACCTCGTCAGGATCGTTTTCAGAGAGGCCGTGGACGTGGAAGGTTCGCTCAGAGGACTCAGTCTACCAGAGGAGTTCATCCAGCTGCGAGTAGAGGGCAGACACAGGAGTTTGCTTGTACTCATCGGGACGCGCAGACGTCCAATGTGGAGTTTTCAGGTATCTTTTATATATTTATATGTTCTTTTGATGTATTCGTTTGTTTTCTTGTATGTACCGTGGTTGGGTAGATTAGTCGTAGTTGTGCTAATTTCTGTCAGCGATTCTTTTGTTGCGGGACACGTATTTCAGTTTTGTGCCAATCGGATGGGAAATAGAGATTCGTCCGTCGTTTTGATCCTTCTAGAGATATTGGATTTGACGTTCTCCTGGGCACGGACTGGTTAATTACGTGCTAGGCGTCTGTGGACTACCGTGAGGAAACAAGTTGGGTTTTGTTTTCCCCGGCAAGTGAGTTCTTGTTGTGCAGGTGGATAGTTGTGCCACCTCTCACAGCTTGAATTCAGCCTTTTCGCTAGTCGGCTATTGAGGAGATGTCGTGGATTCTTGGCGTTCATTCGTGATACCGGAGCCACAGTGGGATTGTTGGACCGGGTTCCTTTCGTGCGAGAGTTTTTTCCGACGTTGTTCCGGATGAGCCGGCGAAGCTTGGGAGCGAAAGGATCAGCTGCAGAGTTATGGTTTGGGGAGTTTTGTGCGTCTGAGTGTTTCTCTTTTGGAAGCTCCTAATTCTGTTCGTCAAGGAGAAAGACGGCAGTTTAGGGTTGCGTATCGACGGATCGTTAATTGAACCAGCTTACGGTGCAGATATGTATCCTTCACCTCGCCGTGATGATTTCTTCGATCAGCTCCAGAGGGCGAGACATTTTCTAAGTTTGCTTGGGATCAGGTCATCATTATTGCGGATTTGGGATGATGGCATTCCGAAGATTGCCTTATGCGTGCTACGTGCTTTGTGTGTATCAGTGACTCGTTGGATTCCCTGATGCCCTAGCAGCATTCGTAGATATGATGAACCAGATTTCTGCAGGCCGTTCCTCGACCAGTTTTGTTGTGTTAGCTACGACATTCTGGTCTATCTAATGTGTCTTGAGGGACATGAGCAGCACTTGAGGATTTATTATGCAGATACTGGGAGAGCACCAGCAGTTTGCTAAATTCTCGGAGTGTTTCTTCAGGCTTGTTTTGTGTTGACTCCTAGGTCTTGTAGTCACGGGAGACGGTTTTGTATGGTTCCGAGAAAGATCGTGGCCGTACAGCTTAGGCCCAGACTTGTGTGCAGGACGGAGATCCGCAGATTGTTGGGCTTAGCAGGTTTTTACCGCCGTTTTATGCAGGATTGCTAGAGTAGTATTGCACCGTCGACTGAATTGACCGAAATGGAGATTTCTTTTCTTTGGACTGAGGCATGTGTACGGAGTTTTCAGCAGTTGAAGATTCAGTTAACAACTGCATCAGTCTTTCTTTGCTTTTGGTTCGGGCGACCTTGTTGTCTAACTGTAATGTTTCTTGAGTGGGCTCGATTGTGTACTGAGGTGACACTATAGAGATATCGCTTTTGCTTCCCTACATTTGGAGGAAGTACGAGAAGGATATCCCACTCTTGATCTGGAGATGGCTTGGTGGTTTTGCGTTGGAGATTTGGAGACACTACTTGGTTGAGAGTCGTGTCAGATTTTCCACGGACCACTAGAGCTTAATGAACATCTTCCTGCAGCGGATTTTGATTGTTGTGTTAGTCTTCTGCAGATTTATAGTTTTTGTGTGATCGTTGAGTATAGCTTAAGTTCGTCTCTACGGAGGGGACAGCTTGCTCATGTCCGCGCCCGACCACTTCCCTTAAATCGATTTCGCGAGACACTGCCCGCCGATGCTCGTTCGTCAGAGATACTTGAGCATAGTCGGCTGGGTAATGATTCAGAGTCCTTGATTTGTAACACGGTATGCTAAGTTAGGGACGCGTCTGTGTACCTGATATTATCAGGTAGAGACGTGCAATCCTAGAGTAAGCACATCAGTCAACTCTCTATATGCATTCAAGTTCCACCAACATTTAACGTGACTTGTGAGATAGTTACGGGCGGACAAAGATGTAAAGAGAAGTTTCAGGTTTCGTTTCAAGGTGTCTGTTTGTTGTGTGCTTGGGTCGAGCATCTGAGGTCGGCTGGAGAGTTGCAACCTTTTACCGTTCCGGAGTTGGAGTGGGAGCAGATCTCCATGAGATTTTGTTATGGTTTCTACCCAGGGTTAGTCAAGGTGTGACTCCATTCGGATTCTTGCCGTCCGGTTTTACTCAGTTTGCTCAGTTGCTCTTGTTAAGTTGTGTGATTGTTTGTTTGTTGTCAGCAGTTGGGGATCGTCACTCGCCATCGTTCGGGTTCTCCTTCGATAGCTGTTATCAGGAGACACTCCAATTGGCCACCCTTAGGCTTAGCGGTTAGGTCGTGTTGACCACCAGCCTGTTGTTTTTCTGACTCTGCGTAAGTAAGATTTTGGACCCCAGCTAGTCCAGACTTCGGAGATGGTCCAGTTGTGTTAGGTCAGGATGGAAATTGTCCATTTCGAACTGAGGTCTTATGCCGACTGCCTTGGTCATAGACTCGAGTTCGCAGGTACAGATCATGTATTCCAACGGACTTTCCGATGAATGACGTGTTGGATTTTGGGAAGTTTGTCCCAGGATTTAGGTCCTTTTAAGATCCTATAAGCGAGTTAGTTTCACTGCCTTTAATTTGGCTCTTCCGCCCAGATTATTGAGTTTCCACCCCGTATTCCTTGTGATGATGCTTTACAATTACCTTCATGACCTTTCTCACATGATTTAGTATCAGACCATTTAGCTTGACGCGATCTTTCGTTCACCAGCAGCCAATTGTGTTAATGGCTCGGCAGGTAGGGAAACGCCGGTCAAGGGTCTTGCCGTCTGTGAAGGGTTTCCTTAGACGTAGCCGTATAGTGAGATAGTCACTTGGGAGGCTGCGAGTGAGATTTGAGGATTTTAATCTTCTCTTTGAAGGTACGCGTATCGGTATATTTTAAATTCGGGGACGAATTTCTTTTAAGGGGGGAGATTGTAACACCTTAGAAAGTGTTTTGTAGCTAATTATATTTTACATAAATAGTTTTTAATAAAAAGTTTACCAATTTGGTTTTTAAATATTTTATCCTATTTAATGAATATTTTATTAGAATTTTGTTAGGCACACACACACTTGTGCATGATAACTAGGGTTGTTTTTGGGGTTAAACATTATTGGCAATCATGGTTAGCTAACCATTTGTCTTAAGTTAGTTTTATGATTAGTTTAAGAGTTATGGTTGTTAAAATAATAAGGGTTTTAAATTGATTTTCTTTGTTAGTTTAAGGTGTTGACTTTGAGAGAGAAAGAAGCATGAGCTTGATGGTGTGAGCCATGCCTCATTATGATGAAAGAGAATGAGAATTGGAGGGGTTGTTGGTTTTTCTCTCATTCTCACTTCTCACTCTCATTTCCCTCACACTCTCAAACACACACACACACACACTCACCTGAACCCAGCAGCAGCAGCTTCTGCAGCAGTAGTGGCACCATCAGCTTCAGCATCCATCAGCAGCAGCAGCAGACATCATCTTCATCATCAGAAGCAGCAGCAACAGCAGCAACAGGAACCCCAGCACTTGCAGAAGCTCTTCTCCACTTCTTCACCTGCTCTCTAGGGTCCTTTTGGGTATATTTCCTTAACCCAATTTCCTAGTTTGCTTAGCTTATATGGTTTGGTGTCGGTTAGTGTTAATTAGCTAGTTTAGTGCTAGATTTTAGTGATTTGTGAGATGTTGTGGCAAAGTGATGATTGTGTTGGTTAACCCTAGCTATTTAAGTGTTGTTAGGGTCACCTTAACTAAGTTTAACCCCAGATTACACTAAAATACCATAAGGTTTCGAAATTTTCTAATTTGGTGTTTTTAAAGTGTTATATTGGATATCTGTGATCTGCTATTGACCCGGACCCTACAGAACAAAATTGAGAAAACTGGGGCATGCTCACTAGGTCTAGATACCACCACCAGAACACGAGCCACCCTCTCCCAATCCATGCCGCAAATTAATACAATCTGGCCGCAATTTGCGGCCAGGAAGGGGTGTTGGGACTTGTGGTTTTGGGTATGGTGGTCTACTGTGTAGTGTAGTGTTTTGGCATGTCTAGTTTTGTAAGATTTGACCTGTAGGAAAATCTGGGACTATATATCGTATTTGGTGTCCGTTGTGTTTGCGCGATACGCGCGATACGTGAGTGAGTTCTGTGATCCAGCGTATCGCGGCGTGTCGCGATAGTTTTAGACGCGTATACACACGATTCAGCGTATCGTGCACACGCGCGTTTATTTCGCGACGCGAGTTTCTCGTTTTTGTTCGATATCGCGTTTTGCGGAATATTTGGCTTATATATGATTTCCATATCTTATTTGCAGGTTTGCAGACAGGAACTACGGACACTGCTACAGGGGGGAGCAGATGGTAGGATTCACCTAGCGTAGAGCGTAGGTGAGTAGATTTAACATCTACAGGTGAATCGCCCGCATGGCGTTATGCGTCTGGGCTAGGATTCAAATACCTGTCGCATATTCTACGTCATTGTTAGAATTGCGCCTTTACCTTATTTACTTAGATATAGTTGTACTGTGACTAGTAGCCGTAGGGCACTGCACACATTATTGACGGTTTATGTTGCACGAGCACGGATTGTATGCTACACACACACCGTCAATAATTACCATGTCACACACAAACCATTATAGATCTTATATTACTTATCACAGTTGACATTTAGCTACATAGATACCTTGATCATATTCCACTCATAACCGGAGGGAGTACCTTACTTATTTTACTTATACCCAGGGGGGTATACGACATCAGTTCTTATAGGTAGATACCTATACATTGCTACACCTGTATGTTACACACATATTCAGTTGCTGTTGCATATTTACATTTACTGATGTTACTTAGCTGTACCTTATTGGTTTCGCATACATCTGGTTTCAGCTACATATTCTCATTTATATGCTCGTATTTCAGATATATTGCATATATTTATTCCTGGATTTGCGCATTGTTTATTTGGATTTTACATGATGTTTTCGGGATTTGGGAACCGCGGGAGTTCATGAAATTATGCATACATTGAAAAACCCGGTTTCCTTGATATGATATTTGCGCAGCCACCATGAGATTTATCAGTGCTGATTATATACTCCATACGAGGTGTGGTTGCCGTATGAGGGTACATGGTAGGGCCCGGTATGGTTCCCCTCGGCAAGAAGATCGATGGATTTGCTGATTGAGCCTGGAGGCGGGCGAGTACCTACCGGTGACAGTACCCATGACTCGGCGGGGGATCATGGAGACACCGCTGAGAGTCATGTACGTATGCATACGTCGAAGGGCGAGGGTCAGAGCTAGGCACTCGTGCTTTCGGGATAGTGTATGATACGTGATCGGGATTTCTGTGTCGATGCTTGGCACACTGTTTTCAATGATATTTCTTTTAATACCTTTGTATATATAACAGGGGATTTAGCCGTTGTTATATATACCCTTACACCAATATTAGTGAAATGGGATGCTAATATATGTGTATTGCCCCCATCATATTTATTTCTGTATATATATACCTTTAGGATGTTAGATTCTTACTGGAGATTTGACTTGGGTTATTAGGTGATTCATGGAGATGTGAGACTTATATGACGTGAGAGCCCAGTTTGGGGGTTGATTTGAGGATTTGTGGATTGGAGTGTCTTGATGGATTGTGATCCTGCCACAATGTCAGGTTTCCGTGGAAATGACATATTCCACCCCATACCTCACACTTACCTATTTTATGCACAGTTTCATATATCGGTAGTACCTGTTAGTGTACCCTTATGATAGTTGCATATTTGCTTTCTCATATCCCAATTGCATAGTTATTGCATACTATTATCAGGTCATCATTGCTTCATATATTGATTGTACCTGCTAGTGTACTTTCCTTTATTAAGCATTTGCATGACATGTTATTACTGTAATCGCATATCTTAGATTCATGTTGTACGTGCATTCCTGCGATTACCTGCATATGTTATCTACTATTCACGAGTTGGCAACTCACCCCCGTTGTGCCACAGGTGTTTCAGGTTGTTTCCCAGAGTAGTCGAGGCAGGCTATTCCGCTTTTCAGCTATCATCTTTTGCTACAGATACCGCATCAGCTCACAGTACTATTTTGCTTAGGTGGGTTTTTGGTGGTTATCTGTATTTTGTATTGTACATTCGTTGTATCTTGTACTCTCCATCTACTATTGTATTGTTGACTTAGAGACTTGGTGAGGACGTTATTGTATATTATTTGTGGATTTGTTGTCTTTTATATACAGCTTTCTCTCTATTGTCTTTATTTCTTCGCTACGGCGTCGTATATTTGTATTGTATTCATCTTGGCTAGTTTTTACAAAAAGGGGGTGTTGCCAAAATTTTAAAGAAAGAAAGTAAGACTTTTAAAGAATTTGGGCTGCGATTTCAAATGATTCAAAAACTATACTATCTTTTCTGTATTTTCTTGGTTTAGATTTCTGGGTTTTGGCTTTCTTTTACTGCGTTACGTCTTTTGGCTTTGCGTAGTATTAGGGCCGTCACGGGTCAATTTTGGGTCGTGACAGTTCCACGCCTTGCAATCCTTCTTCCAATGCCCTTTCCTGTGACAATGGAAGCACTCATCCTGGCCCACTACCGGTACCGCAAACTTTTTCTTTCCCTTCCCTCCCACCTTACTAACACCTCCTCTAGGTTTGGTAGCGGCCTTCTTCTTCCTTCCTTTGGCCCTAGCCTTGGACCCGGAAGAAGATGCACCGCTAACAAACATAGCGGGTGTTTCCCTTGCTTTCTGCAAGGTGCCCTCTGCACTCCTTAACATGTTCAGGAGTTCCGAAAGTTCAATTTCTTTTCTTTGAATGTTGAAGTTCAGGATAAACTGGGCGTAGGTGGAAGGAAGGGACTGGAGAATAAGGTATGTATAGAGCTCATTATCCAAATTCGTCCCAAGGTCTGCGAGCTCTTCTATAGAGCCGATCATCTTTAGGACATGTTCTCATAACGATGACCCGACAGCCAACCTCACTCGAAATAAGTTCTTAGAGGTCTCGTATCTTGCTATACGAGATTGCTCTCCATAAAGTTCCTTTGTATGGAGAAATATGGCATCTAGTTCCATATCTTCGTGCCTCCTCTGATGTTCATTGTTCATCGAGGCAAGCACGATGCACTTGGCTTTCGCGCAATCGAAATCCCAGGTTTTGCGGATTTCCTTATCTGCATTACTGGATTTGGGACCAAGGATAACAGGTGCCGTAGCGGTGAGGACGTACCCCAATTTGTCATAGGTCAAAGCTATTTTGACATTCCGCAGCCAATCTTTATAGTTTGGCCCTGTCAGTATATTTTTCTCTAAAAGTAACTTAAGTCCAGTCATTTTCAGGGTCGCTGCAATTTAGGAGAGAGAGAAGAAAACTCTTTAGCATGATGCTCTTGCAAGTTTAGAATGGTTTTTAATTTGTCTAAACTTGATGGCTCCCACTGTTTCTCGAATCCTTCCTCAAACCATAAAAGAAGAATTAGCCAGGACTATTCTCACTGTACAATACTTGCTTAACCGTTCAGCCAGGCTAGTGTCGGTACTTCGAGGGAGGTTTTCCAACGCTTTCGCGAAGTTCCTTAATTAAATAACCTCTTTTCTCTGGCGGCGTAACCCCGCTGACACCTTTCTTGACACCTACTTGGTTTATAGCATTGATCGTTAAGTGACGAATATCCTGATGAGTAGCATATACTCACAGTAGGATCGGGATCCAAATATCATCGTATGATAATGTTGAAGGAATGCTACCAACATTCATCAAACTCCCAATGGTATGCATCTCTTTGCAAATTTCAGTTTCTTTAGAAATTCCCGATAAATGTTTGTGCCCCATGCTCTTATGACCTTGGTTTTGGTCAAAATGTCATAAGTCACATGTCAAGTTCTACCCGTCATTATCTTGTGAATTTGAACCCATCCGTATATACCCCTGACTTTGGTCAAATGATAATACGTCTGTCCCAAACCAACTCATCTATCTTATGCAACAAATGAAAACCCAACAGCTACCAAACACTGTGCCTTGACTTCGGCAAAAATGCATAGCTTGAATACTACTGAATACCCAAATGAAATGACAGAAGGCTACGAATGGTTTTGGCGAAACCGTGAACGTAGTGAACTTGATATAACCGAAGGAACCTGATAGCTTTTAAAAGGAGTGGTTAAAGCTCCGCATTTAAAAATATCTGTTTTAAAATTAACCGAGTGGTTTCTTTTAAATTGTTCCAACGATTAAACTTTTGATTTATTTTCTTTGCATTATAAATAATGCGTCCCATCATTTAACCTATCATTGCAGAAAACAACGAAAATACAACGTCCTCTTATGCCATCCGCATTCGCCACTGGGTCCCGTCATCGCCCATTAGGTTACTTAACTAACGGCAGAGCGGGGGCGGGGCTAGTGCGGGTGTAAAACATAAGTGACGTCTAAATAGCTATCATATATAGACATTGTACATTCGTCAGACGCAATAATAGGCATTCCAGATCTCATATGAACTTTATTGGATTTGCAAGTAATCCGCGTTTGTTTAGAGCCTGCAACAAAAGACGGATTACACAGTTGTGATGAATAGCCATTACCCTACCCTAGACCCCTACGGGTATGGCAAACTACCCGCCAAATACCCGAAGTGAAGCGGTCTCCCTCAACAAAGTGAGTAGGCCACTAAACACTTCAAAGTACCCGGTAGTTTGTGCACCCCACCTTGGGTCTATCCTAGGAGCAAAAACAGTAAAATGAAATAATACAACGGTGGCTACAACCGCAACCTGGATGTGCCCCGCAAAAATAATATTACAACATATTACAATTACATCGAATGAATTAAAATAATAACCCATCACAAAAACCCGGCTAATCATCACAACAGTCCAATACAGTTCACATCCACAAACAGTAAAAACCATTACAGAAATGTGCAACCCCCTGCCAACCGACATACTAGCAGTTTGGGAGGTTTACGAACACATTATACAAACACAGATATAATCAAATTAGCAAACATCGTAAAATTTCGATCGAGCAAAACACTTTAGATTCTACTGCAAAACTTCTCTGTGCACCTGAGATCTTAGAAGAAAATAAAATATCCAGAAATATCACTGTTAACACCAGAAGGTCACTGAAGAAATTTGGGCTGACTTGGCCCTAACTCGGCCGCGGATCCGCGGAGGATCGCATGGATCCGCCGCGGTTCCGCGGCAAGTTAGCCGAGTTACGCGACCAAATTTCTTGAGTACCCCTATAATTTCCTGCTTGTTATTCTTCAGGTCCCTGAAAAATTTTAGGGCCTGTTTAAAATTCGACAGAAACCGTGTTAATGCGACGATGTTTCCGGTTCTTTTTGCGTTCGAAATTCATGCGACTTTTCTAATGAGTTAATTATTGTTTAGCGAGGCTCTGATTCCACTGTAAGTCGATGTACAACACCCCACAACTTGGGGGGAGGCGGAAATATGAAAAATGATCTTGTTTTTTGCTTAAACATCGACTAACCGCATGAATCGAAGCTAAACGATAACTAACAACTATCATAGAAATTATAAACTACTATGTGAAGTGATTATACCTAAAGAACTGTGTCCTTCATCTTTACGAACTCCACCTCCTCCTCGGCCTTCTCCAAGTAGTAGACGATCCACCACGAGAGCTTTACTCCAAGCTTTGCCTCTAAACTTGAGGCAACTAGGTTTCTTTAAGTGCTAATCAAAGTACCTAGATGATATAGAGTGAGGGTTATGGTTTAATTAGTCTAACTAATCCTTGTACTCAACACATGAGAGGGGAGGATTAGGGTTTGAAGAGAGAGAGCTTGAGGAGAGAGAAGATGAACATAATAATGAAATGAGAAAATGAGCTATCATAATATATATCAAGCATTATTGTTTTTCAAGAAAAGAAAATAAAATGATTTACAACCATGCTTGATAAATATCTAATGGTGATTCATCTCCATAAGTCATTAAGCAATTATGATGCATTAATGACATGGATGAATCATCCATATGACTCACTAATCTCATTCAATGTATATGCCACCTAAACCTCCTTAGTCACCATCTTCTAGAAGCTTCTCGCGCAATTACGAGAACGCCCCTCCTATCCGTGAAAACACGGAAAAACTTTAGACTGTATAAATCCAATAACCGGATACTAGTAACTTGCTTAAACCAAAGCCGACTAGTAAAAACTGTCCAGATGTCGTACGTGCGTAAACACACGTATGCGTCCGAACCCTTGTCGTAAAAACCATACGACCTCTATATCGTTTCGCCTGGAGTAGGGTAACTCTCTGTGTGGGACTCTAGAGACTCGACTACTACGCTGGTAGTGGGTTTAACCACAAAGCGCAAGCGGCACTAGCTGTACGTAACGGTCCCCAGGTAGATGTCGATAAGAAGGCCGATGAGGAAACCCATCCGAACTCCTACCGAGTCTGATGTGACAATCTCCGTACAGTCCGGTCTATTCGTCTAAGACTATCGCATATCGGGCCTAGGGCGGCGGCAAGCGTCAGTCCCCTAATAGCAGTATAAGTCGTGTCGGAGCGAAGCCCATTACACCCTGAGAAACTACTGGAACCTACCAAAAAATCTCACTTGCCCTGGCCAGGGACTTTGCGTAATGGCTCTCTGACACAGCGCGATATCAACCCCCAATACCAGGAGAGACGAATCCTGTCTAACCGCCACTGCCTCCAAGTGCTTGGGACTGCACCCAACTGCTACCTGTTTGCATGACTCCTTTGAGCCGTGGTAGGGTAGCAATCTAAGAACAGTAGGACACACTCGAGGCGAAGTAGCAGTGTCAAGTCTGCGGACTATGCTGTACTCATGTCACCTGGGAACTGTTCACTGACGACTGGTATAAAACCAACCAACAGTTCCCTTTGAGTCATGTCCGGTGTACCCGTAACCTAACGAGCACCTGCATACTATCTCCAGTACGACGTACTGACAGCTGTGGGATAGACCATCTCCCCAACTGGGATGAGAAGCGTACACACTAGTCTACTCCGGAGTATCGATGCCTTGTATCGATAATCCAACGACTAGGGACCTGAATAAGGATGTGCTTGTAGACTACCCAGCCCCTACTGGTGTGACTGCCATCATAACGCTGGTAGTCAAGCAAGATCCTAAGAGCTCTATCAATACGTATACTCACATATTAAGATAGAAAAACCAAGTAGCATACTACCATGTTTAGCAAGACTGTTATATACATGTGAATATCCCAAGCTTCCATTAAGTAATATACAAACTAGTATGATACAATAATAGCCCCTAGGGCATATGCACTAACACTTCACCCACTGCCGGCGTATTGACGAGTCTTAGAGTCCCACAAAGGAGTTACCTAGTCCAGGCGAAACGTTGTGGTGCGCGTATGCGATATGCGCATGGACCCGATTAAAATACGCGTATAGGATACCGTATATTGATCGGGCGGCTTGCTTTTGGTGGGGTCGTATGTGATATGGCCGGATTGATAAATCAAGTGTTGATTTATCATTTAACCATTAGTTTCTCACTAGAAATCCTTTCTTGTATTTGATGGATGTATGCATACATGTATACTTTCTTTATAGATTCATGCACATATGGATGTGCATACATACATACATATATACATACATCATCCTTCATGGTTGATTACACATTGAAAATGGTGGCAATATAAGACTCACACCATGGTTTAAATATTTGGATTATTATTTATTTTTTTGTTAAAACAAAAGAAAAGAAGAAAAGGATAATTCATGGTTAGTTTCTACACTCTTCCTTAACCTAACCATGCTCACCTTCTTCTAACCATGGGTTAACTTTCTCTTTGTGTTTTAACTCAAATTAAATAATATCTTAAACATTTAACCATGGTTTGAGATGAGAAGAAATAAATATATGTACATATATTTTAATTTTCTTTTCAAGAGTTATTCTTTTTACTCTTGTTCAAAGAAAAGCCATCATCTTCTTCTTCCTTCATCTTTTGCTCTCTTGACTTTTGTAGTGAGCAAAATACTTAACAAGATTAGATTTTGAAGTGAGAATAAGAACCACAACATCATTCTACATAAGTTTAGCCCACTTGTTTAGAGTGTTTGGTTCATTTCATTCTCTTGGAAAAGTGAAGTTGTTAGCTTGGACAAGGAGCTTCGGGTGGATCGTCGTGGACGCTAGAAGACCTCAAGCGAACCCTCCTCCAACTATCAAGAGGCCAAGGAGTCTAGCGTAGGGAGCTACAAAAGTTGTACTCTCTAAACCCTAGTCTTTGTTGCCTTTAAAATTATGAAACCCTAATTTTCTAGGATAGGACCTTTATATGCTTACTTAGCACCATAAAAATTTGATCTTTGTGACATGTGATGCTTCCAAACCTCTCATAGGGTGCTAGATAAACCTAACACAAAGAAGTCTGTCTTCGATCGAATTGCTACTCCTACGGCCCCTCTTAACGGGTCGTCCAGTTCCAATCCCTCGGTCTTCACCAGGCTGAACTCAGGCTCCAAAGGGCCTACCAAAAAGCCCATAATACCTGAAGTGGCCATCCCAAAAAAGATTGCCATCCCTGCTCCTGAGGTCGTCAAGGCGGTTTCTCCTCCCAGAGGGTCGGTCTTTGCGAGACTGACTGCTCCCGTTCCCGCCTGCTCAGAAATTTGTGTTTGACCGGTTGGACACAGCTTCTCAACGGACGTCAGTCTTCAAGAGGCTGGCACCGGCAGCAGCCCCTCCCCTGAACAGGGGGCAAGACAAAGTCGTCGCTGAACCAGTCCCAACAACTCGTCACGCCCGACGTCGCCACTGGCGCCGGATAAGGAAGACCGGGGGCAACTCCCCCTCTGGGCTAACTCCACCAGCTCCAACGGTGATAGTTAATGCTGTTGTTCCAACCGGGAACAGCTTTGAGCTGCTGAACAGGGTACGCAGAAATTCGCCAACTGCGGTGCTCAAAAGATCTCCTCCACCGGTAGAGACCGTCGTGGAAGCAAAACCAGAAAAGCCGGAGCAGTCTCCTCAACAGCTGTCTTCCAGGATCTACAAGACTTGGCGAAGAGTCCGAGAATCGGTGATTGATCCGAATTTCTTACACCAGCATAAGCAGTCGAAGGTCCGACAGGAGGAAGACAGCCCTGTCAAGCAACGGAAGACGACAGCCACCTGGGTGCCCAAAGCAACGGCCCCCTCAACTTCGACGGCCCACAAGAGAAGAAGGCTGGAGAAAGTCTCCACGCCCGCGGCCAATGCCAAAGGCATTGAACCTAAACGCCCTAAGTCCGGGGTCATTATGGTCCACACCGTCTACATGGCGTCCGAGAAAGAGGACAGCCGTATATCCACAGGTCATAGACCGCTTACGCGATCGGTGACTAAAGCTCAGGAGCAGCAGCAGAAGCTCCAAGAAATGATGACTGAGATGGCCGCACTCACTGGGCCAAAAGAAAGCCCAGAAGGGTCCTCGGATCAAGCCAGGAGCAAGAAACCGATGCCGAATTCCTTCGGAGAATCTTGGAAAAGAAAGACAAAGAGGCTGCGGAACAAGAAGCCAATATAAAACGAATGGCCCTTATGTTCCAGGACATGGTGGGTATGATGATCCAGCAGGATCACCCAGCCGAAGATCCTCCGATTGTCCTTGAAGATGACAGAGGAGAAACGTCGAATCCACCGCCGGCTCTTTTGTAAGTGCACAGCGGCGCCCCGGCCGTCAATCCGAGGCCAAAATGCAGAAATGATACTTTACATTAACTTTTGAACCGGCACCACCGCGCACTTTAAATCCCGGATCGGGCCATTAACATGGTCCTAGCTAACAGAGAAGGGGTAGAGAGATATACCGAGCGATCCGTGTCCTTCGGTCTTCTCGTCGTCGTCCCGATCTCCCCGCTGAATCTCCGGTCTTCAACTCCTCCTCAGAAGGGCACCACATCGCCGGGTTCTTTTACGGGCTCTCACCTTTGGACCAAGGCAACTCGGGCATGAAGTTGGCGAGCCGACGTGCCCAATAAGTGCTGTAGAATAGTGTGGAACTCTATGTCTTATTGGGGTTGTAGAAGTTGCCATTAGTGGAGGATTGAGATGATAGCATTTTTAGAGATAAGGTTGGGGACTTTTGCAAACACAAGAGAACCAAAATTCCCCCACAACAAAAATGGGCAACCCCCACCCTCATTTGGCCGGCCATCAAAAGGAGAGAATGAGAGGAGAGAGTATATGGCCAAATGAAAATGAGTGAGCCAAATAATCAAGAGAGAGAAAAAGGGCTATCATGAGAAGAAATGATCACCAACTAAAACCCATACTCCATCAACCATCATGACTCCAAAGGTCAAGCCATGATGAAGTCAAGAAGTCAAATGATGGGGCAACCATCATGAAGCAAAAATATGCAAATAACACCCTCCGCTAATCAAATTTGCATGCTTGCAAATAAGCTCTCCTCCACCAATTTTCAGCCAAGGAAAGATACAAAGGAAAATGGCCGAAACCGGAAAGCAAACTGGCAACTCCAAAAAACTGATCCCGTAATAAATTACAGGAAAACCCCGCTACTGTATATATATATACCCGCATTTGTATTCCGACCGAATACAAATGCAATGAGACAAAATCTACACTGTATAATACTAGGATCCGGCATAAACCAAAGCCCGCTAGTATTATCCGTCCGATCATGACCCGTGCAATACCGCACGCACATGATCGAACCCTGCCATATCTCCATACGGCCTCTACAGCATTTCGCCCGAAACTTGAGAAAACGGTCTGTGGGGGACTCTAAAGACTCGTCAACACTTTGGCTGTGGATTTAACCACAAGCACGTCAGAGGTATTAGCCATACGTAACGGGCTACCAGGTATTGACCAAAAGGGACGTCGATGAGCGAACTCATCCTGACACCCTACTGAGCCTGTCAGTGACAATATCCGTACAGTCCTGTCCGTTCGTCTATGAGTATCGCATGGCGGGCCTAGGGGGTTGGTAAACGTCAGACCCCTAAAAGCGGTACAAGTCGAGTCGGAGTGTAGCCCAGAACACCCAGAGATACTACTGGAATACCTACCAGTAAATCTCCTGCCTTGGCCAAGGACTTCGTGTAAGGGCTCTCCTAGACACAGCGCGACCTCACCCCCAATACCGAGAGAGACGAACCCCTGCAGATCCGCTCACTGCCTCCATGTGGCCCGGGACTGTACCCAACTAAAACCTGTTTGCACGTCTCCTTTGAGCGTGGTAGGGTAGTAATCAAAGTACAGTCGGAACTCACACGAGACAAATGACGATCTCGGGTCGATGAACTAACCTGTATACATGTCACCAGGGAACTGCTATCTGACGTCAGGTATAAGACCAACGAGCATGTTCCGGGCGAGTCCTGTCCGGTGTACTCATAACCCAATGAGCACCTGTATACATCTTAGGTGAACCAACTAACACCAGTGGCTTCTGAGACCGGCCACCGCCCCTCGTCGGGGTCTCGACTGTATACACTAGTCTACTCTAGTGTATCGATGCCCTGTCTCGAAACTCCCACGACTAGGGACCTTTTAAGGATATGCTTATAGACCCCAGCTCCCACGTATATGATCGCCCTCATACTGCTGGTAGTCAAGCAAGAATCCTAGGGCCTCTATCAACGCGCAATAGTGACCTGTAAGGTCACCTAAAGCAGTACACGACGATAAAGGTAAACCAGATAGCATACTATCATCTTGAGTAAGACTGTCCTACCGGGATAGGTCCTCCCTCAATCATTGCAATCACATGCCTGTGATCCAATAATTGACTTTGAGGGCACTATCTGCAACAATCTCCCACTTGCACTCAAGGCTAATTATTGCGATGTCGTATACTCACAGCCCGTATGATACCGAACACCCAACTCCTCTACTAGTCTGTCTCACAAAGCTCGTTTACGAAACTATTGTGTTCGAGGAATAGCCTCAGTGAGTGGATCTGCTCTGATGTTTCTTTCTATGTCTCTCTATATCTCAAGTTCGCGGAGAAAGCCATCTCCCGAAATGAGCAATACCAGTCTCAGAATGTGTCTGGATGTCTGATGGGACCTAGCTCATAAATGAACTCCAAATCCAAACTTCATAGACTGTATCGTCAACTGAACTTAATCAGTATCACGCGCCATACTTCCCTCAGTATCCACCTGGACCATCTATCAAAAATACTGCCCCTCGTCAGAAGGAAAACTATAACTCTGACATCCTCTCTGTCATCCATGTCACCTTGGAAGCCTGGAGTGATAAGTGTCTCCTAAAAGAGACTGTTGTTACCATATCCCTAGAAAATCCACTTATGTTCTAAAACTGCTTCCGAATGTTTCTCCAGAATTGGATTAATATCAACTTATTGCATCTACTGCAAAAACAACATCCGGTGTGGTACTCATGATCGACTCAATTGCCTAAGCAAGTGATCTGCCAATCATGCACATCCCTCTCCCCTTTAGTCTGTAAGACACCTTTAGATAGGGTGACTCCATCACGTGCAGGTACACCACCATGCCAGGAATCGTCCATTCTAAATACCTTTAGAATGTTGTCTAAGCACCCAGATTGGGAAACTACCAAAATCTAGATCTAAAACCATAGATCCAGTAACCAGAATGTCTGATATAATATCCAAGTCATTTGTAGAGAAACCACTGTGTGACAACAAAAATATAACCGATCGTAGTATAGGAATATCACTTCCTACTCTGTATATGTCATCCAAATACCAGGACATCACACCCTACTACCTTCTTAACAGATCCATCCCCTATTCTGATGAAGTCAAACCTATGACTGTCACATCAGAAATAGATGATCTATCTCCGCTATATCTGCTTTGGTCTATAAATAGACATAAGCCACTTGTGCACCAATGCTTGCACTGCTCCCACTGACTGCGATAACCCTCTGGCAGAGTCATATACACGTACACTTCTAAAGCTAGTCTAGAGCGACGCTATACTCATCCTCCTGCCGGGTCTCGCGGCCTGGAACAACAGCAATGGCATGTCTGGGTAAACAAGAACCTCCCTGTCACCGTCCTTGAGGCTACCGGAGTACCCCTCGGGTGCCTGAGGTTACCCACCGTATCTGCGGAGTGGCCAATGGAATGTCAAACCAGATAGAATCTTTAGGTTCTTATCAAATCTTCAGTAATCGTTTGCGGTTCTAGAATCACTTCCAGTTCTACCATACTCCCACTACTGTTTTCTGAAAAAATCCATTTTTATTAAAACTGTGGCGAGTCTAGAACAATATCACTATTGATCTTCCAGATGGTAGAAAGTCAACCTTCGTCATAGCCTGGGTCAACCCACAAACAGCCATTACAGAAACGTGCCTTGAGTTATCCAGAGTCTGGTTTTAAGCATAAGCCAGACAGCTCCCCGTACCTTAACATCGTTAAGATATGAACTATTCTATATCCAATACAGAAACAGAGGCACCAATTTAATTGAAACTGATTCAAATCATGCAGCTGTCTCCAGTGCATGTCAACTAAATGGAAAGAGGCCGATCAGCGTTACTCAACTTAGGAATGCTTCCAATTATGAGTAACCTGAAAGAGAAGCAAGTTCTCTTAATCATTACTATCAACTGAATACCATACACAAGTATCTACATCTTCGATCAACTTGAAGAATCCCGATACTTGCAAAACCCGGTTCTCTACTTTATCCATATACCTATAACTTCTCAAAACTTGGACCCTGTGTTTCTACGAAACACCTGTCTAAAAACTAGAGAAGTCATAAGCAAACCGAATATAGTACGAAAACCAACCCCTCTGTCCTCATGGACGCTGGACAACATACAATACTCTGTATAAGTCCCTTGAGTCTGATAACTCAATCCCTATGTGTCGTAGGTTGAAAACTGTACTTATGGTTAAGAAGAATTACACCGTTGTTTAATGTTCCTTACCTAACCATCCACTGATATAGGTAAATGTCATCGACATAATTTCAAAGAAGTATATCTCACTCTATAAAAATAGACGAGCAGATATATCAATTTGAAATTGGTGCATGACAGCGGATATTCAAAACCAAATATTTGCCGACCGGCAAACAGCCCAGGTGATTTCCTCAAATATCACCAATTACAACGAATTCCGATATAATGAGGACAAACACCTAATTCCCAATAACTTACTCCCACTCATCCTCTATAAAACCATACAGATGTGAGAATCATACCTGGTAAATAAATACCCTGGAGCAAAATCTGATTGGGAAATCAGTTTTCCTTTAACAGTACATATTGAAATGTTTCAATGGGGTATCCCGGTATTCCTAGTAATGCCTCTTCCATTATCCAGATTCACAACTGTAACCGTGTAATTCTTTGCCATCTTTCCAAATCCCTTTATATGTCTTTAGTCATTACCTTCTGTACACCCCTTTAGGCTAAATGGTTTTCTTCCTTCCCTACCGTTCGGTACCAGCCTATGGTTTAGAAGAAGACTATCCAATAAGCATAATGGGTGTACTGTCCTAATCCTACGAGCACTCGCAATGTGAGAGAAGGTGAAGATAAAAGACAACCGAATAAACCTTATTCCTATTTCTCCTGAACCAAAATCCATCCCCGAACTGGAACAAGTTCCTTTCGAGTTTGTATATTACCATACGATGGAGTATCCAATAAACTGTGGATCTTCGTAGTGATACGGAGTGTCCTGGAGAAATACAAAGATGATTGGCGAAGAAATACTTAGTTTGGTCATGAATAGCAGTCGCAATTTACTTTGCCCTCTTACTAATCCCTTGATATGTCTTTACTTAATACCTTCTGTACACCATCGTTATGCTAATTGGTTTTCTTCATTCCCCACCGTTCGGCACCAGCCTAAGGTTTGGAAGAAGACTATCCAATTTTCATAATAGGTGTACTATCTCCTAAACCAAGGAGTAGTCGCAACCTAAGAGAAGGTAAAAGGAAAAGACAACTGAATAGTCATATCCGTTTTCTCCAGAACTGGAAACCATCCTCGAATAAATTCTTTCGAGTTTATATATAACCATACGATGGTTTTATCCAATGGAAGTGGACGTTCGTAGTAATACGGGGTGTCCTGGAGAAAAGGGTAAAAGTAGGAGTGGCAATGAGGTATGCAACTCTGACAATCCAAAAGCCAGTGTTTAAGAAGGTTCGGTCAACTTGGTCACTGAGTCATAGTCTAGGGTCGGGTCAATGGTTGCTGCCAAAGAGAGAGAGAAAAGAAACACTCAGCGTGCACTCTAACCTAGATCAGAATAGTCACCAACTTATCTAATCAGGAAACCTCCCACTGTACCGTCAAATTCTCCTCCAAACCTGAAAGAAGAATTAGTCGGGATCACCCGAGGAGTAAACCAACTCATCAGTGGGAATTGGGATCCAACTATCATCGCATGATAACGTGACGGAATCCGCTCACGTTATCACACTCCAGAAAGTATGCGCTTATCTAGCAAGTTTCAGTTTCTTTAGAAACTCCCGATGTGATTTTTACCCCATGCTCTTATGACCTTGACTTTAGCCAACAAATCATAAGTCACTTGTCAAGTTCTACCCGTCATTCTCCAGGTTAATTTAACCCACCCGTACATAACCTTGACTTTGGCCAACAAGGCAGTACGACTGTCCCAAACCAACGCATCTATCTATGCTGCATATGAATACCCAACAACTACCAAACACAGTGCCTTGACTTTGGCCAACAAACACAGCTTGAATACTATTGACTATCCATATGAAATGACAGAGGGCTACGAATGGTTTCTGGCGAAAACCTTTAACGTAATGAACTTGATATCGTTGAAGGAACCGGATAGCTTTTATAAAATTATAGTGGCGAAAACCTTTGCTAAAGAGGTCACTCCCAGTGAAGGGATCTCGGCTCTTTCCCCGTAGAATGAGGTGCAGGATATTCCAACCGAATACCATGATGCAAAGCAAAAGTAAACGACTATAGTGAAGTTATTGCCCTGACGTAAACTTCTGTCCAAGGGGTCACTCCCGGTGAAGGGATCTCGGCCCTTGCCTCGTCGACTGAGGTGTTGGATATTCCTAACCGAATACCACTGTGCAAAACAAAAGAGAACGCCCTTGCAATAACAGCTTTTTTTGAAAAAAAGGTTCCAACAACATCAGAATAGGTTTGTTTAGCTTGCATTGATCCGAATCAACACAGTCCCATCAATTGATCACACCAATAAATAACGAAAATAATGATGTACGTATATGCCATCCGCATTCGCCGCTGGGTCTCGTCATTACCCGTTAGGTTACTTAACTAACGACAGAGCGGGGACTGGACTAGCGCGGATGCAAAACATATACAACATCTAGTAGTATATATATCAATATATAATATTCGCTCAAGGCGTGATAAAATGCAACATCACAGAAATGTAATAAGCATCACAGAACAATACAGATATTTGGGATCCCCGGGTTTCATAGAGCCGCTACTGAAACCCGATGTTCCCCTGGTCGTGTGGATAGCCTGTGCAATGAAATCCTAGACCCCTACGGGCGCGGCAAGTTACCCGCCAAAACCTGAAGCGAGGCAGCCCCCTTCAGCAACGTGAATGGACCACCCGGCACTTCAAGGAATCCGGTAACTTGGGCACCCCTCCTGGGTCAACCTGTACCCCCTACGAGTGCGGCGAATTGCCCGCCAATTCTAGAGTAAAGCCCCCTCCGTCCCAGTGCCATGAGATGCGGGCCCGTTGCCCTCTAGAACCCGGCTATCTGTGCACCCCACCGCGGGGTAATCCTAGTACAGAAAGTAAAATATACATACAACGGGTACATCGACCTCACCCCGGTCGTGCCCCAAAAGAATAATATACAAACTGGCAGTGACGGCGGTCCACATGTCGTACGCTCGCCCCGCAATATCAAATGTACATAATAAACCAAAATGTACTAGCATTCATCCAGGCTATCCCCCACGACCAATCCGCAACGTCACAGCACAACACAGAACATCAACGTGAATGTCACGTTCGCAAATCCGTCTAAAAGGGCTATAGCAGTTAGACAGGATTTACCGATCAAGTGACATTCACGTTCGCAGATTTAATGTAAATACTGTGAACCAACATGTTTAAAATTTTCGATCGATCAAATTTACCCAAGTGGGCACCAAGCACTACTGTAGCACTCACAGAAAATCTGGGCCCAAAAAGAACATTCCAAAACCCCAATTTCCCTGTAAAAAGATCACTGTGAAAAAATGGTGCAGTGAAGGCACTGTGCTACGGCGGAACCACGGCCGAAACAAGGGTTTGGCCGCGGTTCCGCAGTCACGCTACAGTGTCACACCACCATTTTTTCACAGATGTCTTAGAATTTCCTGCTCAGTATTCTGCAACAACCTGAAAAATTTTTGGAGCCAAAAAAATTTCGACAAAGAACTGATGCATTGAAATCGTGAATTTTGGAATTTTGTTCGATTGAAAATGTAAACACATTAGACCATGCTAGACTAGGTTTTGAACCGGCACCAGCGGTAAGACAGTCAATCCGAGGCCAAAATGCGGAAACGATACTTTACATTAACTTTTGAACCGGCACCACCGCGCACTTTAAATCCCGGATCGGGCCATTAACATAGTCCTAGCTAACAGAGAAGGGGTAAAGAGATATACCGAGCGATCCGTGTCCTTCGGTCTTCTCGTCGTCGTCCCGATCTCCCCACAGAATCTCCGGTATTCAACTCCTCGTCGGAAGGGCACCACATCGCCGGGTTCTTTTGTTGGAGATAGTGCCCTCAAAGTCAATTATTGGATCACAGGCACATGATTGCAATGATTGAGGGAGGACCTGTCCCGGTAAGACAGTCTTACTCAAGATGATAGTATGCTATCTGGTTTATCTTTATCATCGTGTACTGCTTTAGGTGACATTACTGATCACTATTGCACGTTGATAGAGCCCTTAGGATTCTTGCTTGACGGCCAGCAGTATGATGGCGATCATATACGTGGGAGCTGGGGTCTATAAGCACATCCTTAAAAGGTCTCTAGTCGTAGGAGTTTCGTGACTGGGCATCGATACTCCATTAGTAGACTAGTGTATACAGTCGAGACCCCGACGAGGGGCGGTGGCCGGTCTCACAAGCTACTGGTGTCAGTTGGTTCACCTAAGATGTATGCAGGTGCTCATTGGGTTATGAGTACACCGGACAGGACTCGCCGGGAACCTGCTAGTTGGGATTATACCAGACGTCAGATAGCAGTTCTCTGGTGACATGTGTACAGGTTAGTTCATCGACCTGAGATCGTCATTTGTCTCGTGTGAGTTCCCACTGTACTTTGATTACTACCCTACCACGGCTCAAAGGAGTCGTGTAAACAGGTTTTAGTTGGGTACAGCCCCGAGCCACATGGAGGCAGTGAGCGGATCTGCAGGGGTTCGTCTCACCCGGTATTGGGGGTGAGGTCGCGCTGTGTCTAGGAGAGCCATTACACAAAGCCCTCAGCCGAGGCAGGAGATTTACTGGTAGGTACTCCAGTAGTATCTCAGGGTGTTCTTGGCTACACTCCGACACGACTTGTACCGCTTTTGGGGGTCTGACTTTTACCAACCCCCTAGGCCCGCCATGCGATGCTCATAGACGAACGGACCGGACTATACGGATATTGTCACTGACAGGCTCAGTAGGGTGTCAGGATGAGTTCGCTCATCGACGTCCCTTTTGGTCAATAGCTGGTAGCCTGTCACGTATGGCTAATACCTCTGACGTGCTAGTGGTTAAATCCACAGCCATAGTATTGACGAGTCTTTAGAGTCCACCACAAACAGTTACTCAAGTTTCGGGCGAAACGCTGTAGAGGCCATATGGAGATATGGCAGGGTTCGATCAGATACGTGCGGAATTGCACGGATCGTGATCTGACGGATTTTACTAGCCGGCTTTGGCTTAAGCCGGATCCTAGTATTAGACAGTGTAGATTTTGTCTCTTTGCATTTGTGTTCAGTGGGAATACAAATGCGGGCATGTATATACAGTAGTGGGGTTTTCCTGTAATTTATTACGGGATCAGTTTTCTGAAGTTGCCTGTTTGTATTCCGTTCCGGCCGGTTTTTCCTTTGTTCCTTTGCGGCCGGATTTTCTGGTGGAGGGGGTTATTTGCAAGTTTGCAAATAACTCTTTGTGGAGGTGTTATTTGTGAAATGGGAAATTATGAAAGCATCTTTTGATACCATTCTTTTCTATCATCATTTCTTGCTTTATTGTGATTAGAATTTGATTTGATATGGTTATCATTTCCTTTGGTTGTGGTCACCCTCTACTTTTCCTACCATCACCTCCCTTCTTGTTTTTCTCTCCACCATATTTCATATAGGGGCCGGCCACAATTTGGGTAGAGGGGTCGGTTCATTTTTGATGAGAGAAAATTTGTTCATCTCATTTTTGCAGGCTTCACAAATTCATCCACCTCACTCCAAAGTCGATTGCTCATACCTCCATCAAAGGCAACTAAACCCCAAGAGGCAATTTTCATACACTAGCCTACAGCAAATCTTGGATGCGTCGGCTAGCCAACTTCGCGCCCGAGTTGCCTCTGTCCAGAGGTGGGAGCCCGTAAAAGAATCTGGCTATGTGGTTCCCCTTTCCGGCGAGGAGATGAAGACCGGAGATTCCGCG
Organism: Agapanthus africanus; assembly: GCA_030015575.1. NCBI lineage: Eukaryota > Viridiplantae > Streptophyta > Magnoliopsida > Asparagales > Amaryllidaceae > Agapanthus > Agapanthus africanus. The sequence goes on from CM057342.1 coordinate 365,884,889, forward strand.
GGAGATCGGGACGACGACGAGAAGACCGGAGGACACGGATCACTCGGTATATCTCTCACCCTTTCTCTTGATAGCTAGCATTAAGTTAATGGTCACGATCCGGGTTTATTGTCCGCGGGTAGCGCCGGTTTAAAGTTAAGAAAAATTTTGATTCCGCATTTTGGCCTCGAGTAGACGGCCGGGGCGCTGCCGTGGCGCAACATCTTTTATGGGCTCCCACCTCTGGACCGAGGCAACTCGGGCACGAAGTTGGCGAGCCGACGTGCCCAAGAAGTGCTGTAGAATAGTGTGGAACTCTATGTCTCATTGGGGTTGTAGAAGTTGCCATTAGTGGAGGATTAAGATGATAGCATTTTTGGAGATGAGGTTGGGGACTTTTGCAAACACAAGAGAACAAAAAATCCCCTACAACAAAAATGGGCAGCCCCCACCCTCATTTGGCCGGCCATCACAAGGAGAGAATGAGAGGAGAGAGTATATGGCCAAATGAAAATGAGTGAGCCAAATAATCAAGAGAGAGAAAAAGGGTTATCATGAGAAGAAATGATCACCAACTAAAACCCACACTCCATCAACCATCATGACTCCAAAGGTCAAGCCATGATGAAGTCAAGAAGTCAAATGATGGTGCAACCATCATGAAGCAACAATATGCAAATAACACCCTCCACTAATCAAATTTGCATGCTTGCAAATAAGCCTTCCTCCACCAATTTTCAGCCAAGGAAAGATACAATGGAAAATGGCCGAAACCGGAAAGCAAACTGGCAACTCCAAAAAACTGATCCCGTAATAAATTACAGGAAAACCCCGCTATTGTATATATATACCCGCATTTGTATTCCGACCGAATACAAATGCAATGAGACAAAATCTACACTGTACAATACTAGGATCCGGCTTAAACCAAAGCCCGCTAGTATTATCCGTCCGATCATGACCCGTGCAATACCGCACGCACATGATCGAACCCTGCCATATCTCCATACGGCCACTACAGCGTTTCGCCCGAAACTTAAGAAAACGGTCTGTGGGGGACTCTAAAGACTCGTCAACACTTTGGCTGTGGATTTAACCACAAGCACGTCAGAGGTATTAGCCATACGTAACGGGCTACCAAGTATTGACCAAAAGGGACGTCGATGAGCGAACTCATCCTGACACCCTACTGAGCCTGTCAGTGACAATATCCATACAGTCCGGTCTGTTCGTCTATGAGTATCGCATGGCGGGCTTAGGGGGTTGGTAAAAGTCAGACCCCCAAAAGCGGTACAAGTCGAGTCGGAGTGTAGCCCAGAACACCCTGAGATACTACTAGAATACCTACCAGTAAATCTCCTGCCTTGGCCAAGGACTTCGTGTAAGGGCTCTCCTAGACACAGCGCGACCTCACCCCCAATACCGGGAGAGACGAACCCGTGTAGATCCGCTCACTGCCTCCATGTGGCTCGGGACTGTACCCAACTAAAACCTGTTTGCACGTCTCCTTTGAGCGTGGTAGGGTAGTAATCAAAGTACAGTCGGAACTCACACGAGACAAACGACGATCTCAGGTCGATGAACTAACATGTACACATGTCACCAGGGAAATGCTATCTGACGTCAGGTATAAGACCAACTAGCATGTTCCGGGCGAGTCCTGTCCGGTGTACTCATAACCCAATGAGCACCTGTATACATCTTAGGTGAACCAACTGACACCAGTGGCTTGTGAGACCGGCCACCGCCCCTCGTCGGGGTCTCGACTGTATACACTAGTCTACTTTGGAGTATCGATGCCCTGTCTCGAAACTCCCACGACTAGGGACCTTTTTAAGGATGTGCTTATTGTTAGTTATATGTATTCCCTAGAGGCCATTACTGTACATATGATGTATATTGTAATGGATGCTTGGACATATATAGGGAGGACTTTCTTACTCGACATGATAGTATGCTATATGGTTGTACTTTATCTTAACATGTACTCTGATTGTCTCTATGTTACATGTTGATAAAGCCCTTAGGATATGTACTCGACTACTGGGACTATGATGAGATCATACTAGTGGGGCCACGGTAGTCGACGAGTACATCCTATAATTGTTCCTAGTCGAGGGTGTATCGAGACAGGGCATCGATGCACCAGAGTAGACTAGCGTATACGCATCTTGACCCATATGATGGGCGATGGATGATCCCATATCCATCGGTGTTTGACATCAAGGATGGTGTACGGGTGCTCAGTGGAGACTGGGTACACTGGACGGACTCGCCGAGAACTCCCAGATAGTATTATACCTCACGTCAGATGGCAGTTCTCCGGTGACACTGGTACAGAGTAGTCTGTTGACCGAGATCGTCATAGAGTCTTGTGTGATTCCCACTGTGCTTTGATTTCCATCATACCACGTCCAAGAGGGCGTGCAAAAAGGTGGCTTTTGGGTACTGTCCCGAATCACATGGAGGCAATGAGCGATAGGAGGGGATTCGTCTCTCCCGGTATATGGAGTTGATGTTGTGCTGTGTTCGATTGGCTATAACCGGAAATCCCTGGCCACGGTTGCTGAGATTTACTGGTAAGTGTTATCAGTAGTTTCTCGAACTGTTATAGACCTCATATCGACACGACATATCGAGCTACTGGGGTCTGACGTTTACTACCCCTAGGCGAGATATGCGACATATCAGACGACGAGACCGGACTGTACGGGAGTGTTACTGTTTGGATTCACAGGAGAATGTACAGGCTTGCTTGTTGATCTTCTGAGCGCTCAATACCTGGGTAGCTGTTACGTTTAGCTGACCGCTTGCAGCTTGTGGGTGTTTGATATGATCATCACCTACTGCCGGCGTATTGACGATTCTTTAGAGTCCTACACAGAGGTTTCTTAGCTCAGGAAAAACGGAGTAAAAGCACATATGTGATGTGTGCGGGACCGAGGATAATGCGATATGAGATACCGTATTCTATTCTCGCGATATTTGATATCAGCCGGTTCATCGGATCAAGTGTTGATTCGATGAATCGGTACGTATAAATATTAGTCGGTTATATGCGATATAGCCGGATTGTCAGATCAAGTGTTGATTCGATAATTTAATGTATAATAATATATATGATATATTAAATTACATTAACTAATATTAGCTCACTAAAAGATTCTTTTTCTCACTCGAGCAATACATTGATATATATGCGATATATATTAATTGTATTATTTTATTTTGTTACAATAAATATTGTATATGTGATATATAATATTGTAACATGATATGGTTATTAATGCAACATGTTTAGTGGAGATTAAATATGGTTAGGGTTTGATTAGGGTTAATCATTTCTAGAAGTTTCTAGAAGGTTTTCTTTTTTGTTTTAGAAAAGATATTTTGCAAGATATTTCTTTAACTCAACCCTAAACCCTAACCCTAGTTAATTCTCTACAATGGTTACTTGAACCATGGTTGCATTTCTAACCTTATCCATTATTCATCACAAAAGGAATTCTATCATTATTCTTCATCTTCTTCCTTCTTCTTTCTTCATGGAAAAAGTTTACTAGCTTTTTTCCAAGTGATGAATAAATGTGAGAAAAAGATAAATAAAGAGAGCAAAAATCCTACTTCATCATCCTCATCTTCCCTTGCCCTTTAGATGAGAGTGTTCACTCAATTTTAGTGAGTGTTAGCTTGTGTTAATGAAACTTCAAGGCAGATAATCTTTGTATCGAAAATCGGAAGCAAGACTGCATCTTTCTCTTCGTGGAACCTCTCGAGAGTCCGGAACCCGATGATCGCAGCGAAGGGACCACAACACGGAGCTTATGAAGTGAAGGATCGGATCTACAAAGGTTGTAATCCCTCTCACTTAGTGTTAAAGTGTTTAGCATGTTAGTTTTCGCCTAAACCCTAGTTTAAAGATCCGGCTTCAGGTTGTTCGGCACGGCTAATTTTTTAATCGGGCATGGTTGATGCCTCGTAGACCCTTGTGCGCGTGTCTATCAACCCTACACTTATAAACCCCAGCTCCCACGTATATGTTCGCCCTCATACTACTGGTAGTCAAGCAAGAATCCAAGGGCCTCTATCAACGTGCAATAGTGACCTGTAAGGTCACCTAAAGCAGTACACGATGATAAAGGTAAACCAGATAGCATACTATCATCTTGAGTAAGACTGTCTTACCGGGATAGGTCATCCCTCAATCATTGCAATCACGTGCCTGTGATCCAATAATTGACTCTGAGGGCACTATCTCCAACATCTTTCAACGGCCAAGAAGGAGAATTTCTAAAGCTGCCCTGGATGAATATATAGCTCAGCAGATACGAGTTCACCAGGCAACTGAGGCAGCCGGTCAAGTTGTCAAGATGCGGCGACCATATCCAAGCTGGTATGATCAGATAAAGTACCCGCCGGGCTACACGATCCCAAAGTTCCATGTCTACAAGGGGACAGGCAAACCCCACCAACATGTTGCCCAGTTTCGGGCACTTTGCGGCAACATCGGCAGCGATGATAAGCTCCTGCTTCGCCAGTTCATCGGCAGCTTATCGGAGACGGCGTTTGAATGGTACTCCGAGCTTCCGAACGACTCTGTTAAGACTTTCGCTGAAATGGAGTTGTTGTTTACCCAGCGTTTTGCGAGCGCCAGCGAGCGTACTCTAATAACAGCTTTGATCAATGCAAGAGTAAAGCCGGGCGAAACTTGGGTTCAATATGCAATCCGGTGGCGGAACTTGTAGTCGAAGTGCGAGCAGCGCATCGAAGAAGCGCCAGCAGTAGGCATGTTCGTGGGCACCCTAGATCCTCATGCAACTATTTCACAGTTCATGATGTTCTTTAAACCAACCACGTTCCAGGCCCTGATCGACAAGCTAGCTCAAATGGACCAAATGGGCCATAGACCGTCCCCTCCAAAATCGGACTCTCGAAATGAGTAGGGGAAAGGTAAAGCGATCGTCGTCGCCAATGCTCAACAATAGACAAGCAACTTGATGCCGGTTTTCCGTCAAAACAATATGCATCTGCGCTTCTCCCTCGAGGAAAGGCTAGGACATCCTTACTCGTTTCCTCAAGATAAAATGAGAAGACTGTTCGAGCTGGCAGTGCGCAACAGACTCATCAATCTGCCGGATTCAAAACTTTCGTTGCAGCCAAACAACGTCAATGATCCCAATTACTTCCCCTACCATCGAATACTAGGTCATCCAATCGAAGATTGCTATGTCTTCAAAAACTGGATTGAAGACCAATACCAACAAGGCAAGTTCGCGTTGTCCGAAAGATGGAAGGTGAACCCGCCGCAACCTCATACCCTAAAAAGGTGAATGCGCCGGGGGCAACGTGCTTCCTTGTTGAAGAAGCTCCGTGGGAGGTTGTGCTATCTGCCAAAACCAAAAGGATGCCGAATGATATCCAGACATGCCCGGCGATCAGGTGGAAGAACCCGCTCGAACCCAAGATCATTGAAGGGATGCTGAAGCTGCGCCCAACTCCAAAGATCGGTGGTGATAGCCAAAGCACTCACACCCAGCCGTCGAAATCTTCAAAGAAGAAGAAGAAGAAATCCAAAAAGCCCGTGAAGCCTGGCGACAAGCGCACGGACTTACAGAAACAGATTGACGCACTGGAGGAGTACAATCAAAAGGCACGGACTCCCATCACACTCCAAGAGTTCCTCAGCCACGTCTTTCAAGAAGAAGATGAGGGAGAGAGCTCGTCGGATGAATCCGAGGAATACGTGGCAATTTGTCATATGATCTCCCACTCGTTTACATACGATGAGAAAACTCCTTGTACTGAGAAGCTGGGGGCAGATCCTAAACTGGAACTTTTAGGGCCATCAGATGAAACAATTGATGCATTCCTCAACGAAGCTCTTTTGAAAAGTAAGGCTGATCGGGAACGCGAGATGGTCATATTTGAAAGGGCCAAGCGCCGGAGACTAGACGAAAGAGTTGAGACACTCCCGCCGGATCAAAGTACATCCACCGCAGATAAAAGCAAATTCAAGACGAGGAAAAGGTTTGCTAAAGCCATATCAATGGGGATGAAGCTACCACCCTCTGAAGGAAACATTGCCGGCAAAGCAGAAATGCACCCTTCCTACTGCTTATATCACCGAAAGATTTCGCACCCCACCGAAGAGTGCAACGCTTTCAATAGATGGTGGCAGGGGTATGTTGTTCACCGGCAACATTTTAAGCGGGAGAAACGCAGAACTCATCGGGAACGGAAAAGTACGACCGAGAAGCTTAAAAGAACCACTGGTGATTGTCGCATGGTTAACGCCGGGGAAGCGCAAATTCTCACATTCGGGAGCGACTCTGATGAGGAAATGGCTCTTAGCCCTCTCTCTAAAGAGTCCACCTCGGGAAAAGAGGAAGAGCCAAAGGCCTGCGAAAATATCCGGCTACGTAATCGTACGCTACCCGAAAAGAATCTCAGGCCCTCAAATAAAAAAAGATAAGGGAAAAGAAAAGGTCTCTGAGGATATCGCCCTAGATGACCAAGTCATGGAAGAGCTAACCGCCAAGGATCCGCCAAAGAAAACTAACGTGGACTATAACGTTCTGGCACACTTGAGGAAGTTACCCTCACAGCTCAGTATTCTCGACGCCCTTTTGCTATCCAAAGAAGCGAGAGATTCGTTGATCAAGGCGCTACTAGAGCCAGAGCAATTCCAAGCTTTTCTCGCCGAAGAAAAGATGAAGGACGAACTGGAAGAAGTATACACGGCTGATGTCACCTTCGGCGACGAAGACTTCCTTCTTAGGATGTGCGAACACAATCGTCCCCTCTATGTCTCAGGGTACTGCCACGATATAAAGATTGGCAAAATCCTGGTCGACAATAGGTCTTCCGTCAATCTTCTCAACGTGCGAGTGTTAAAGGAAATCTGCATGAGCGTCCAGCTCCTCGCTCGGGATAAGATCACCATCTCCGGGTTCCACTCTCAATCATCACGGACTCTCGGGTCTGTGATACTGATGTTACGCGTTGGGCTACTCATCACAGACATTAAATTCCACGTCATAGACGCCGAGACATGCTATAATGCTTTGCTCGGTCGACCTTGGTTACACGAGTACAAACATCATCCCTTCTACACAACATCAGTGCATGAAATAATTTAAGGATGGTCTCGAGTATACCGTAACAGGAGAGTTGAACCCATTCTCTGTAAACGAAGTCCGCAAATATGAAGATGCAAAATACTTCTTACCGGATTTCGAAGACACGGAGAGGTGTCATAAGCCGGAGAACAAAGCTATCGCCACTATCCCTGTCTTCGGAAGTGATACTGAGGAAGAGGAAGAGATGGTTTATTCGGGTCCACCCCAATACAACAAGCCAGGACCGTCCGCTCCCATGTTGATCTTTGGCAGTGACTCGGAAGATGAAGTCCATGCTATATTCTCTGCTCGGCCTTCAATACAAACATCCTCTGACGAAGAGCAAAGTCTGCAAGTTGCCATGGTTCCACCTAAGAATCATAAAGAACTAGACGTGCTTGATACCTACAGTGTGGAAGAGCTGCAGACGTTCTATGTCCTTCCCAGGCGAGAAGGCAAAAAGACGATCCTATTCTACCGCTCCGGGGAAACCAAAGTGGAGAAAGAAATCTGGCACGGCGCGGATTCTACACTTGACAGGCTCCAGCCCAGCCGTCTGCCTAGATATTACACAGAAAGCTTGAAAAGGCTATTGAAGTGCCAAGGGATACCCTTCAAACAAACCGCTCGAAAAGCTAAGTTCTATGACAAGATCCGGAACGTTCCCGGAACTCAGCGCAAGTTGCCCAATGGAAGAATGGAAACAATCGGGCTTGGATACATTCGATCCAAGAAACGGGAGCTCCTCAGCGACTGCTACATTGTACATGACTTTGATGAAGAAGGAGATGCTCAATGGTAGAGTGCTAATCCTGAACCAGAAAAAATCTCCGGCATGAAAATGCCCAGTCCGTCGTTTGAAAAACAAATGGACAAGCTTATAAGGGAAGCTGGTCAAAAAGTTCGAGACGACCATAACCGCGAAATGTGTAGGGTTACTAGGCACACTAACAAGGCTCTACAAGGCATCGACCATGCCAAAATTAAATTTTTATGTGCCGAATAACACTAAGCAAGATCGTATACTAGAGTTTAGGCGATACAAAAGGCAAGTAAACAACTTTACTCTAAAGGGAATACGAAATACAACCTTTGTAGATCGGTCCTTCACTTCTAAAGCTCCTTGATGAAGTCCCTTCGCTGCGATCAAGGTTCTCCCGGGCTCTTGCATGGCTTCACGACGCGAGGGATGCGAACTTGCTTGAAGTCTCCGAGGCTGAAGATGATCTACGTCGAGGGAATTCCGACTCAAGCTCTTACTTCACTAACTTGAGAATTAGTGAAGAAAACACCCTATACTAAAGGGCTAGTCTAGTAGAGGATGGAGAAATAGGAAGTGGGTTCTCTTTAGAATTTTGTTTCTCATAAGGATTCTCACTTTGGATCAAACCCTAGCTTGTTTTTCTCTTGCTCAATGAAGAAGAAGATGATGAACAAAAGAAAAGAAATGAGGATAATGATTAAGTGAGAAATCTAACCATGGTGAGTGAGTATCATATACTAACTCTTGTAGAGCCATAACCATAGCTAACACTTATGGTTGGGTTAAGAAATATCTATGGTAAAAACAAACTCAAGTGGACTTAGTCAATGCATCCACAAGCTTCCACAAGCTTCATGCATTGATCTAATCCTCCACTTGATTTTGTAATTACTTAAAATATAAAAACCCAACATAATATGTAGCAAGGTGTAAGTCTCATACATCCAAGTTTAGTGTATCATCAACCATGATACAAAAGAAAACACTTTAATATATATATCACATATATATATATATACAAGTGTTCACATGTGAGAAAAACCCTAAAGTGAATAAGTGTTAGCAAATGTAAACTAGTATATCTAATATACAATTATACACTTAATTATTAAATCAACACTTGACTTAATAATCCGGTCATATCTCATATAACCGGCTAACATCCATCGTATCGACTTATCGAATCAACACTTGATTCGATAACCCGGTCATATCATATATGACCGACTGATACATAAAGTCGCGAGAATAGAATACGGTATCACATACACGCATTTATTCTCGGTCTCGCACATATCTCATACGTGCTCCAATTTCGTTTCCCCTGAGCCAGTAAAACCTCTGTGTAGGACTCTAAAGACTCGTCAATACGCCGGCAGTAGGTGATGATCACATCACGCACCCACAAGCCGTCAGCGGTACTAGCTGGACCTTGTTGGATATATATGCCCAAGAGGCCTTCATTGTATAGGATACTGGGATATGTATGTACATAACAGTCTTACTTAATATGATAGTACACTATTTGGTTTGTCTTTATCTTAACTTATGATATATTTTGCATAGTATTCATATATATATACATGTTGATAAAGCCCTTAGGATGTTTGCCTGACTTCCGGCGTTATGATGGCAGTCATAATAGTGGGAGCTGGATAGTCAATAGGCACATCCTTAGATGTCCCTGGTCACAGGAGTATCGAGACTGGGCATTGATACTCCAGATTAGACTGGTGTATACATAACTAGACCCTGAGGAGAGGCGATGGATTGGTCCCGCAGCCATTGGTGGAGTGCACCTAAGATTGTATACAGATGCTCACCAGGTGTGAGTACACAGGACAGGACTTGCCGAGAACTGACTGGATGGTATTTATACCTAACGTCAGATAGCAGTTCTCAGGTGACATGTGTGCAGATAGTCCGTTGACTTAAAGTCGTCATTTATCTCGTGTGAGTTACCACTGTGCTTTGATTACTACCCTACCACGGTTCAAAGGAGTCGTGCAAACAGGTTTTAGTTGGGCACAGTCCCGAGCCACGTGGAGGCAGTGAGTGACTGTTTGGGATTCGTCTCTCCCGGTATAGGGAGTTGATATCACACAGTAATCGGTTGGTCATTACCATAAGTCCCTGGCCAGGGCTGATTGAGAATTACTGATAGATTGATAAGTAGATTCTCGGATGGTGATAGAGCCATACCGACACGACTTGTACGGTTATTAGGGGTCTGATGTTCACCACCTCCCTAGACCATACATGTGATACTCTTAGACGAACACACCGGACTGCACGGATATTGTCACGCACAGGCTCAGTAGGAGTTCGGATGGGTATCCTCACCGGCCTTCTTATCGACATCTACCTGGGGACCGTTACGTACAGCTAGTGCCGCTTGCGGTCTGTGGTTAAACCCACTGCCAGCGTAGTAGTCGAGTCTTTAGAGTCCCACACAGAGTTTTCCCAACTCCAAGCGAAATGATATAGAGGTCGTACGGGTTTATGACAAGGGTTCGGACGAATACGTGTTTAAACGCACGTACGACATTCAGACAGTTTTCACTATACGGCTTTGGTTTAAGCCAGATTCTAGTATCAGGTTATTGGATTTATACAGTCTTTAGTTTTTTCGTGTTTTCACGGATGCGGAGGGCGTTCTCGTAATTATTCGAGAAGCTTCTAGAAGGAGGGTGAGTAAGGAGGTTAAGGTGGCATTTTCATTAATTGCTTTGTGTGACTCATTTATATGATTCATCTTATCATTAATGCTTCATTAATGATCTAATGACTCACATAATGAATCACTCTCTTTGAATATATGAAACATGGTGAATAATCATTTAATTGATATTATTTGATAATTCATTATGTATCATATATTCAAGTGAGAAGGATTTTATTCTCATAATTCTCTCCACCTTCTCTCTCCTCAAGCTCTCTCTCATTCTCCAAACCCTAATCCTACCACTCATGAGTTGAGTACAAGGATTAGTAAAGACTAAACACTCCATAAGCTAACTCTACATCATCTTAGTTACTTTGGTTAGCAACTAGAGAAACAAAGTTACCTCAAGTCTTGAGGTGTAGCTTGATCTAGGGTACTCGGGTGGATCATCTATCATGGATAGAAGGCCGAGGAGGACATAGAGATCACAAAGACGAAGGACTAGAATCGTTTGGTATAATCTCTTGACAATAGTAACTTAGAACTCTATGTTTATCCGTTAAGTATTGTTTAGAAAAGATCTTCGGTTGGTCGATGTATGCTACCAACAAGATTGTTTTTCATATTTCCGCCTTCCCGCAACTCGTGGGGTGTTGCACATCGACTTACAGTGGTATCAGAGACTCACTAAACAATAATTAACACACTTGCAAAATTGTATGAATTTCGAACGGAAAAACAAACGGAAAAACCCCGATATCTTATAGTTTCTGTCCGGATTTTAAATGAGGTCCAAAAATTTTTCAGAGGACCTCCAGAATGACCAGCATGAGAATATAAGAAACACCCAAGAAAAATGGGCTCCTGAATCGGCCAAAGCGCCGCGGAACCGCGGTCGATCCCACCGATCCGCCGCGTTCCGCCGCCGAGTTGGGGCCGATTCAGCCCAACTTTGTTTCTGTGCCTTCTTTGTGATATTTAGGATTTCTGGTATTTTTTAATTTTTGCTCAGGTTCAGATTTACAGAGAAGTATTGGAGCAAAATTAAAAGTGTTTAATCAATCGAAATTATACGTTGTTTGCATGTTTGATTATATCTGTTTTGTATTATGTGTTCGTAAATCTCCCCTAACTGCTAGTATGTCGGTTGGCAGGGGGTTGCACATATCTGTGATGTTATATATAACTGTTTGTGTATATAAACTATATTGACTGTTGTGGTGATTAGCCGGGTTTTGTGATGGGTTAATGTATTAATTCATTTGATGTAAATGTAATAAGTTGTAATATTATTTTGCGGGGCACATCCAGGCTGCGGTTGTAGCCACAGTTGTATTATTTCTTTTTTACTGTTTTTGCTCCTAGGATAGACCCAAGGTGGGGTGCACAAACTACCGGGTATTTGAAGTGTTGAGGCAGACCGCTTCACTTCTGGTACTTGGCGGGTAGTTTGTCGTACCCGTAGAGGTCTGGGGTGGAAAATGGCTATTCATCACAACTGTGTAATCCGTCTTTCATTGCAGGCTCAAAAGAAACGCGGATTGCTTGCAAATCCAATATTGTTTATCTGTGAACTGGAATGCCTATTATTGCGTCTGACGAATGTACAATATCTATATATGATAGCTATTTAGACGTCACTTATGTTTTACACCCGCGCTAAGCCCCAGCCCCCGCTCTGCCGTTAGTTAAGTAACCTAACGGGGTGATGACGGGACCCCCCGTGGCGAATGCGGATGGCATAAGAGGACGTTGTATTTTCGTTGTTATCTGTAATGATAGGTTAAAGATGAGACGCATTATTTTTTTAATGCAAAGAAAATAAAACCTAAACTGAATCGTTGGAACAATTTTTAAAAACCACTCGGTTTTCCTGAAAAAGCAAAACTTTAAATGCGGAGCTTAAACCACTCCTTTAAAAAGCTATCTTAGTTCCTTCGATCAAATCAAGTTCACTCCGTTAATGGTTTTTTGCCAAAAACCAGCCGTAACCCTCCATCGTTTTAAATAGACAGCACATCATATTCATGCTATGCTTGTTGGCCTACGTCAAGGCATAGTGTATGGTAGCAGTGTGTGTGCCTATTTGTTGCATAGATAGATGCATTAGTTTAAGACAGACGTACACCTTGTTGGCCTACGTCAAGGGCTTGTACGATGTAACTTAGATTGATCAGGACAACGACGGGTAGAATTTGACTTGCGTCTTATGACTTGTTGGCCTACGTCAAGGTCTATAAGAGCTTGGGGTAAAAATAATATCGGGAGTTTCAAACATAAAGGAAGCTTGCAGATTAAGCATACCTTCTGGAGTGTGATGACTAGAGTGGCTTCCATCTAGTGCATCATGCAATGATAGTTGGATCCCGATCCCACTGATGAGTAGGATTACTCTCGGGAAACATTCTCACTTAACAATCAATGCTATAAACCAAGTAGTTGTCCAGAAAGGTATTAGAGGGGCTACGCCTCCAGGGAAAAGTGGTTATTTAATTAAGGAACTTCGCGAAAGCGTTGGAAAACCTCCCTCGAAGTACCAACACTAGCCTGGCTGAAAGGTTAAGCAAGTATTGTGACGTGTGATTAAATCCTGACTAGTTCTTCTTTTAGGTTTTGAAGAAGGATTTGAGGGAACAGTGGAGCCATCATGTTTAGATAAACTAATAACCAATCTAAACTTGCAAGAAAGCATATGCTGAGTGTTTTCTTTTCTCTCTCTCTAGCAGCGAACATGACAGGATTAAAACTATTACTTGAGAAAAATATACTGACCGGACAGAACTATAAAGATTGGCTAAGGAGACGTCAACATTGCGCTGACTTATGACAAAGTAGCACATGTTACCACCGCTGTTCTTCCCCTTATCCCTGGACCAGATTCCTCAGTTGTGGACAAGGAAGTTCGCAAAACTTGGGATCTGGATTGTGAGCGAGCTAAGTGTATCGTGATGGCGTCCATGAACAATGAACTCCAGAAACAGCACGAGAGTATGGATATTGTATCCATCTTCCTCCATGTAAAGGAATTATATGGAGAACACTCCCGTATCGCAAGGTACGAGACCTCAAGGAACTCTTCCAGATGAGGTTAGCTCCAGGATCGCCTGTAGGAGAGCACGTCCTCAAAATGATCAGCCTCATTGAGGAACTCGCAAACCTGGGATGCGTGCTAGAGAACGATTTGTATATCGACTTGATTTTGCAGTCCCTTCCCCACACCTTCTCTCAGTTCGTGCTTAGCTTCAACATGCACGAAATGGAAGCTGATCTTCCAAAGCTCCTCAACATGTTGAGGGTAGCAGAGACCTCCTTGAAAAAGGAGAAGACCCCTGTTTTGTATGTTGGCCAATCATCCTCTTCTAAATCTAAAGCGAAAGCTAAAGGGAAGAAGAAGATGAAAGCCACCAAACCGAAGGGTGGGGTCAAGAAGGTGCAGGGAAAGAACAAGGCAGGAAGGGTGAAAGCGGATATAAACGAATGCCATTATTGTCACAAGCAAGGGCACTGGAAGAAGGACTGTATGGCCTTCAAGGAAAAGGACACGAAGCAAGCGGTTGCTTCTGCTTCAGGTGTGTTCGTAATCGAATATTGCCTTTCAGTAAACTCTACTTCATGGGTACTTGATACCGGTTCTGGTTCTCACATCTGTAATTCATTGCAGGATCTGAGAAATAGTAGAGTACTGGGGGCAGGTGATATGACTCTCCGGATGGGCAATGGAATGCATGTAGATGCTGTTGCAATAGGGGAGTATCACCTAGGGTTGACTAGTGGACACGTTTTGGTGTTGTACAGCTGTTTTTGTATTCCCAGTATGCTGTGTAATATTATATCAGTATCTTTGTTGTCTAATAAAGGATATAATTTTGCGCTTGAAAGTAATGTCATGAACATTCTCCTAAATCAAGAACTGATTGGGTATGGCACACTGGAAAATGGCATATAAATACTTAATCAACCTCGAATTTTCAATATTCAAAACACACATAAAAGAAAGGCTCCAGATTCAAATCAAGCCTTCTTATGGCTTTGTAGACTTGGTCATATAAACGAAACAAGGTTGACTAAGTTACATAAAGATGGATATCTAGATCCGTTTGAATATTCATCATATACAACTTGTCAATCATGTATCAAAGGAAAAATGACCAAATCTCCGTTCTCCGGACACGGAGCAAGTGCTACTGTACTCTTGGGACTTGTACACAGTGATGTATGTGGTCCAATGTCTACGCATGCACGAAGCGGTCACTCCTACTTCATCACTTTTACTGATGACTTCTCCAGGTATGGACATGTGTTCTTAATGAAACATAAATCAGAGACCTTTGAGAAGTTTAAGGAGTATAAAAATGAAGTAGAGAAACAAACTGGTAAAAGCATCAAGACACTTCGATCTGATCGAGGTGGAGAATACTTAAGTACCAGTTTCCTTGAATACTTAAAAGAGAATGGAATTCTCTCTCAGCTTACTCCACCTTATACACCTCAGCATAATGGTGTATCAGAAAGGAGGAATCGCACGCTATTAGATATGGTGCGTTCAATGATGAGTAGTGCTGAATTACCACTTTCCTTCTGGGGATTTGCTCTAGAATCAGCGGCATACTTATTGAATAGAGTTCCAACTAAGTCTGTGCCTACCACTCCATATGAAATATGGACCGGGAAGAGACCATATCTCAAGTATATTAAGATATGGGGGTGCCCTGCATATGTTAAAAAGCATAAACCGGACAAGCTCGAGTCACGATCGGTTTTGTGCAAGTTTGTAGGATACCCCAAACATTCAAGGGGGTACATGGTCTACCACACTGAAGAACAAAAGGTGTTTGTCGCTCGCCACATTGTCTTCTTAGAGAGCGAATTTCTTGCAAAAGAAATTAGTGGGAGCGCGGTAAAGCTGGAAGAAATTCCAGAACCTCAAACTGCTATCGAGGACTTAGAGGAACCTCAGATTTCAATAGAACATAACGAACCAACGCCACTGCGCAGATCTAGTAGGCTTTCTCATCCTCCAGAGAGATACTATGGTTTTCTTCTAGATGGGGATCGAGAGGATTGCATCATCGACGATGATGAGCCTACTAGTTTTCAGCAGGCTATCATGAGTATTGACTCGATGAAGTGGCTGGATGCTATGAGATCCGAAATGGAATCCATGTACACCAATAAAGTATGGACTTTAGAAGTTGCTCCTCCTGGGGTTAAACCAGTTGGATGCAAATGGATCTTCAAAAAGAAGATTGGTGCACTTGGACAAGTGGAAACCTACAAAGCTAGACTCGTTGCAAAAGGTTTTCATCAAAGACCAGGACTGGACTATGATGAAACCTTTTCACTTGTAGCTATGCTTAAATCCATTCGGATCCTGCTTGCCATTGCTGCCTTCCATGACTATGAAATCTGGCAGATGGACGTAAAAACAGCTTTTCTAAATGGACATTTAGAAGAGAGTGTTTACATGGATCAACCACAAGCTTTCTTAGACAGTGGGAGCAACGGAAGGGTGTGCAGGTTGCTTAAATCCATTTATGGATTAAAGCAAGCATCGCAAAGTTGGAACATCTGCTTTGATGAGACAGTCAAAGAGTTTGACTTTATCAAAAATGTAGATGAACCATGTATTTATAGGAAGATTGTAGAAGAAGCAGTAGTCTTTCTCGTTTTGTACGTCGACGACATATTACTGATAGGAAATGATGTCCCTATGGTACAATCAGTAAAGCTCTTCTTGTCACAGAAATTCTCTATGAAAGACTTAGGTGATGCAACCTACATTTTGGGCATTAAGATCTATCGTGATAGATCTAATAGAATGTTGGGACTTTCACAGTCCAGGTATATTGACACTATACTAAAGAGATTTAGTATGGAAGATTCCAAGCGCGGTAACATGCCCGCTTGTCACGGGATCACCCTCTCCAAAGAGATGTCTCCCAAGACTGATGAAGAAAGGGATCACATAAGCATTTTACCCTACGCTTCGGCGGTAGGATCTATAATGTATGCGATGTTATGTACAAGACCAGATGTAGCTTACGCACTTGGTGTGGTAAGCAGGTACCAGTCTGACCCAGGTGAGAAACATTGGATAGCGGTGAAGAACATTCTCAAGTACCTAAGAAGGACTAAGGAGATGTTCTTGATTTACGGTAATGGAGACCTCCAAGTAGAGGCTTTTACCAACTCCGGCTTCTAAAGTGACAAAGATGATTCTAAATCCATTTCGGGTTTTGTGTTTACCCTCAATGGAGGGGCGGTATGTTGGAAGAGTTCCAAACAGGATACAGTCACAGACTCAACTATGGAGGCTGAGTATATAGCTGCTAATGAAGCCGCAAAAGAGGCTGTCTGGATGAGGAAGTTCATTTCTGAACTTCAGGTGGTTCCGTCCATTGCTAATCCAATACCTTTGTATTGTGATAACAATGGGGCCGTAGCATTGGCAAAGGAACCCAGGTCCCATCAGAAATCCAGGCATATCTTAAGGCGTTTTCACCTGATCAGGGAGATCGTTGATCATCGAGAGATCGAGGTACGGAGAGTGGATACAAAAGGCAACATGGCAGATCCATTCACAAAGGCCATTCCTCAAGTTCAGTTCGAGAGGCTGTTTGAGATGTTGGGCATGCGGTACTCCAGCAACTGGATATAGTGAAGACAGTGGGTACTCATTGCGCCAATTATAGGCCCTAGTGCAAGTGGGAGATTGTTGGATATATATGCCCTAGAGGCCTTCATTGTATAGGATACTGGGATATGTATGTACATAACAGTCTTGCTTAATATGATAGTACGCTATTTGGTTTGTCTTTATCTTAACTTATGATATATTTTGCGTAATATTCATATATATATACATGTTGATAAAGCCCTTAGGATGTTTGCCTGACTTCTGGCGTTATGATGGCAGTCATACTTGTAGGGTTCCTAGGCACTCTCAAGAGGTCACACAAGGCATCAACCATGCCAATTTCAAAAAATCTAGGTGTCGAGAAACCCGACTACGGATCATTGGCTAGAAATCTAGGCGAAAATGAAATCTAGTTAACAACTTAACAAAAAGGAAACGGAAATACAACCTTTGTAGATCCGGTGCTCCACCTCCATAGCTCCGCAATGAAGTCCCCTCGCTGTCCTAGTGAATTCCCGGGCTCTAGCGTCGGCTTCATTGGAGAATAGACGGGCTAGGTCATCGACTAGCATGCCGAAGATGATTTACGTCGAGGCATCACTAAATCAAGCTCCAACTTCACCAAGTCAAGAAACTTGTGAAGAAAACACACTCCACTACTTGGGAAGAGGTAGAGGATGAAGAAATAGGAAGTGGGTAGACTTTAGAATTGGATTTCTCACACTTATGCTCAAATCACCATTGATGAAGTATGCTTTCTTCTTGAAGAAGAAGAAGAAGAAGATGATAAATGTTATGATGAGAATAATCAAAATAGAAAAGAAAATCAATTCTTATCATAACTTTAACCATGGTAAAGTGTAGAGTATTAACTTGAGTTAGGTTGAATGGTTAGGGTTAGAGAAGAAGATAAGAATGGTTGCTTTGGTCAAAGTTACATGAAGCTTGAAGAAGCTTCCAAAAAAGCAACCATTTGTTTTCTTCTCTCATTCTTTTCATCCAAAAATAAATAGATAAATGAATGAATAAAAAATAAAAAATAAAAACCCAAACCATTTAATTAACCAAGGTTTAATTCTTTACACTTAACCAAATAAGCATGTATCATCAATTATGATACAATCAAGTGCACAAAAGTATATCGCATATACAATGCGCACATCCGAGTGAGAAAATCCATCTTAAGTGAACCGATACTAGTTAATGCAAAGTAATATATCAAATATATAACTATACATTAAATCATTAAATCAACACTTGATTTAACGATCCGGTCATATCGCATATAACCGACTAGTATCCTATGTATCGACTTACCGAATCAATCCTTGATTCGATAACTAGGTTATATCGCATACAACCATTCGATACATTCATCGCGAGAATGAAATACGGTATCACATACTCGCAATATTCTCGGTCCCGCACATATCTCATATGCGCTCCTATTTCGTTTCGCTTGAGCCAGGAAACCTCTGTGTAGGACTCTAAAGACTCGTCAATACGCCGGCAGCAGGTGATGATCATATCAAACACCCACAAGCCGCAAGCGGTCTGCTAAACGTAACGGCCACCCGAGTATTGAGCGATCAGAAGATCGACGAGCAAGCCCGCTCACACTCCAGTGAATCCAACCAGTAACACTACCGTACAGTCCGGTCTCATCGTCTGATATGTCGCATATCTTGCCTAGGGGTGGTAAACGTCAGACCCCAATAGCTCGATAAGTCGTGTCGATATGAGGTCTATAACAATTCGAGAAACTACTGGTAACACTTACTAGTAAATCTCAGCAACCCTGGCCAGGGATTTCCTGTTATAGCCAATCGAACACAGTGCAACATCAACCCCCTATACCGGGAGAGACGAATCCCCTCCTATCGCTCATTGCCTCCATGTGACTCGGGACTGTACCCAAAAACCACCGTTTTGCACGCCCTCTTGGACGTGGTAAGATGGAAATCAAAGCACAGTGGGAACCACACAAGACTCTATGACGATCTCAGGTCAACAGACTACTCTGTACCAGTGTCACCAGAGAACTGCCATCTGACGTAAGGTATAATACCATCTGGGAGTTCTCGGCGAGTCCGTCCAGTGTACCCAGTCTCTACTGAGCACCCGTATATCTCCTTTGATGTCAAACACCAATGGATATAGGATCATCCATCGCCCATCTGTATGGGTCGAGAAGGTACACGCTAGTCTACTCTGGTATATCGATGCCCCATCTCGATACACCCACGACTAGGGACTTTGAAGGATGTACTTATGGACTACCATATCCCCACTAGTATGATCCGCATCATAGTCCAGGTAGTCAAGTACACATCCTAAGGGCTTTACCAACATGTAATAGAGAGACAATCTTTGTACACGTTAAGGTAAAGAGCAACCAGATAGCATACTATCATGTCGAGCAAGAAAGTCCTCCCTATATATGTCCCAGCATCCACTACAATATACATCTAATGTACAGTAATGGCCTCTGAGGCATACATATAATTAACAATCTTCCACTTGCACTAAGGCCATCTGTAGCAGTGGTTGTAGTATCTCATACTCAACCATCCCATAAAAGTCTCTCTCTGGGAACAGGCCTTCGTGAGTGGATCCGCCGTGTTGTCCTCTGAGTCTACTCTCCTAACCTCGATCACCCTGGAGATCAACCATCTTCATGATCAGGTGATACTGCCTTAGATTATGTCTGGATCACTGATGGGACCTGCGTTCCTTGGCATAAGCCACAACTCCATTGTCACACAATGGGAGGAACGTAGTTCATCTCATGAACCAATATACACCCAAACAGCCTCTTTGGTAGCATGTTAAGTAGCGATGTATCCTGCCTTTATCGTCTAGTATGTCACGGCATCTAGCTTGGAACTCTTCCAACATACCGTCCCTTTACTGAGGGTAAAGACAATGCCTGCGACTGACATTCAGTCATCTTAATCACCCTGGAACACTTCCAGTGATTCTTCCCAGGATCGATTGATACCATCTCACTACAACTAGTGAGAATCCTAACATCCAATTAAATCTATCTCATAGATCCAAAACTCAGGATTTAGGAGGTATCATTTTGATCCTATATGGAGAATCATTGTGACAAGCGGAGATTGATCGAGCGTAGCATAGGAAACTCCTTCCCTATCAAGAGTATGTCATCCACGTACTCTACGAGGATCACCACCATACTCCCTACTACCTTTTTGTTTATACAAGGTTCATCTACCATTTTGATGATGTCAAACTCTTTGACTACTACATCAAAACAGACGTTCCAACTCCGCGATGCCTGTTTTATCACATAAAATATCTTGCACGCATTTCCGCTGCTCCCACTGTTTACGAAGCCCTCTGGCTGTGTACTTATAGACGCCCTCTTCCAAAACATCATTTTAGAAGAGCTGTCATGACACCCAACCACCAGATATCGTAGTCATGGTATGTAGCCGTGGCAAGTAGGATCTGGATGGACTTAAGCATAGCTACTTGAAAAAGGTTTCATCATAATCCACGCCGGGTAAATGATGCAAACTTTTAACAAGTCTAGCTTTGAAAGTCTCAAATTTTCCATGTACACCAAGTAATCTTCTCAAGATATACTTGCTCCTGATGGGGATTTAACCCTTCAGATATTGCAACTAAAGTCCATACTTTGTTGGTGTATAAGGATTCCATCTCAGATCGCTAAACATCCAGCCATTCTTACAGAGTCTCACTCCTGATGGCCAGCTCGAAGCTAGTTGGGTCATCATCTTATGATGTAATCCTCGCTCCCACTGTCATAGAGAAACAGAAGTATCTCTCAGGTGGGTGAGGAACCCTACTAGATCGGCGGAGAGGCTGAGGTTCATTGGAATCTACTGAATCCTTTGGTTCTGTCAAATCATCAGCTGCAGTTTGTATAGCTGGAACATTTCCAGTTGTACATAACAGACCTTGCCTCGAGCTTGTCCGGATTTTGCTTTTAGACATAGGCTGGACAACCCCAAATCTTAAGTAGCTTAAGACATGGGCTCTTCCCTTTCCATATCACATATGAAGTGGTAGGCAACTGATTTGATTTGAACCCTATTCAATAGGTATGCAGCTTCTCAAGTGCATAACTCCCAAAAGGAAACAGGTAACTCAGTATTACTCATCATAGAGCGCACCTTATCATATAGGGTGTGATTGCTCCGTCCCGACATACCATCGTGCTATGGTGTATACGGAGGAGTAATGCTGAGAGAGAATCTCATTCTCCTTTAGAATAGTCCAGGATTTCCGTGCCCAAGTATTCTCCTCCTTGATCTCATCATAGGACATAATACTTATACCCGTATTTTGGTTCTCTACTTCTAACTTATATTCTGTGAATATCTCAAAAGGTTCGGACTTGTGTTTCAACAGGAACATATGTCTGAATCTTGAGAGATTATCAGAGAATGTAATGAAGTACAAAGAACCGGCCTTGGTATTTGTAGACAGGGGACCTACATACATCAACATGTATTATCCCAAAAGTTTACCAACTCTTTCTATGTTTCCAATAAACAGAGCTATGGTCATCTTATCTTTGTGACATGACTGGCGAGTTTCACAAGATGTAAATTCAAACTGATTTAAATATACATCTAAATGCAACTTCAGCCAGTCAGGTCGCATTGATCTGACCTAGTCTACAATACCTCAAGAAGGATTCGTTCATTTCTGAACTCTTCCTATTGTGTGTGTTCCATATACTAAGAACTGTAGTTTGATTTAGAACATTAATGCTTTTAGATAACGTGCCTGAACCGATCAACTTTTGATATAGGAAATGTTCAAAACATTATCCAACAATACAAAATTTTATCATTTCTTTACTAATAAAGAGACTGATATGATTTTGTATATCAGGTTCGGTATCTAATAACATTCGTTCAGAATCAATGTATTACTATACAGGGTGACAGTGACCAACAGACTTGGCTGCAACACTTGCCCCGTTTTCTGCCTCATGAAACTTATCACCCGTTCTCAGTTTTTCTACCCTTTTGTAGCCCTATGTAACATCTTACATATCTGGGATCCTGATCCGGTATCAAATACCCAGGATACAGAGGATACTGAGAAACAGTTCTGTGTAACGAACACACCCGAAGATGATGCATCATCATGCACTCTCTTCGTTTGGGAGGCACGGGAAATCTGGTATTCCCCAATTTCCTGCTCTGTCTTATAACAATTATAAGTTGGAGCGGGACCAACGTTCCCCAGCTCAGTATAACAAGCGGGTTCGGTCAATATTCCGTATTATTATCTTGATTAAGGCGTGACATGGTCGCTACCAGGAGAGAGAGAGAAGAAAACACTCAGCGTGCGCTCTTGCAAGAATAGATTGGTTTTATTTTATCTAATCAGGATGGCTCCCACTGCTTTTAATCAAATCTTCCTTCAAACCCTAAAAGGAAAGACTAGCCGGGATTAATTACACACTACAAGTTCACCAATCTTTCAGCCAGGCCAGTGTCGGTACTTTGAGGGAGGTCCCCCGTGCTTTCGCACGAACCTAATTAATGTAAACCTCGTTTTCCCAGAGGCGTAACCCCGTTGACACCTTTCTAGACACCTACTTGATCGGCTAATTGTAATGTGTAAAACTCTCCCAGGAGTAACAATTACTCGCAGCGGGTATCGGGATCCAACTATCTCATAGAAGCTATGCAATCTCATTGCAAATTTCAACACTTGAAATTCCCGATAATATTTTGCCCCAGGCGATCTATGACCTTGACTGAGTCAACAAACCATAGACTGCAAGTAAAGTTCAACCCGTCATTTCCTGATTGAATTAAACCCACCCGCACGACCCTTGACTGAGTCAACAAGGCCGCACGACTACCCTAATCCAATCTACATCATATGCATAAGCAGATAAATAGTAATCAGCTACCGCACACTACGCCTTGACTGAGTCAACAAACGCAGCACGAATACTAACTATTACTTATCTGAAATGACGGAGGGCTACATCAGGTTTTTAAGAAAACCCTTTGCGTAATGAACTTTATATCGTTGTAGAATCAAATGATTTTGAAATGGAGTGCTTTTGAGGCTTTTCTAGTTTTGCTAAAAGAGTCACTCCCGGTGAAGGGATCGTCGGTCCTTTCCTCGTCGAATGAGGTGCGGGATATATCATATATATCACTGTGCAAAGCAAAAACTCTTAAAAGCAATCAAAAGACAAACCGAGGGGTGTAGCATCTGCCAGTTATTGCTAAAGGAGTCACTCCCGGTGAAGGGATCTCGGTCCTTTCCTCATCGAATAAGGTGCAGGATATATCACATATACCGCTGTGCAAAGCAAGAACTGTAGCTACCTTTTTTATTTTGAAATTCGATTCTACAACATCTTTAGGTTTCTTTTACTTTCATTAATCATATTAATGAACTCCCATCATTTAAGTACCTAAACATCACAGATAAATACGACGTACACTTATGCCATCCGCATTCGCCTCGATGTCCCCTCGTGCACCGTTAGGTTAGGTAACTAACGGCAGAGCGGGGCAGGGCTAGCGCGGGTGTAAAACATAAGTAACGTCTATATAATATATCGTATATACTATATACTGTATCTATCATAGAACATCACATGATCACATCACAGATATCGCAGCAGAAGAATCATATGAAATATTGGATATACTAGGACGTCCGTGTTTTCAATACGAGCCAGTATAAAACACGGATTCCACGGTCGTGATGAATAGCCAAACCCACACCCCTAGACCCCTACGAGAGCGACAAGCAACCCTACCAATTCTAGAGTTAGGAGACCCGGACTCGACTCCTCGAGTTGGTCTCCGACTGGACTCCAGAACCCGGTTACTTGTGCCCTCCTCCTTAGCTCTATCCTAGTGCGGAAAAGTAAATAATATACAAACGGTGACATCTTCCGCAACCTGGAAGTGCCCCAAATAAATGAATATTACATACAAGTTTTTACATGAATGAAAATGAAAAACACTCATCTCACATAAAAACCCCCGGCTATTCATACACGACGATCCAATATAACATATCCAGCAACACATAACATCACATGTCATCAACGTACATAAATATGTCCATCCCAATTGTCGTTGACATATAGCAACGAAACCGGCGATATCACATATTACACTTACGGTCACAGAAAAGAAAGTGTAAAACTACAACAGTTGGAATCCGCAACCACCTCAAACATCACATGCCTGACCAAATGAATTCTTTAGACATCGCATGCCTAATAATTATAAACCCCGCATTTTAGTCTCATTATCGAAAACACTTTTCAATATCAAGTCGGGCAATTCAACAAGATTCCCGACATCCTGATCGAATGCTCATCGCAAACTTTAGTAGACGGCCTCACCCCCGACGCCGTCGACGAAGTGCACCAAGGCGGAACATGGCTACCGCGAGCACCCGAACGGATGCTTTCGGCGACGGGGTTCTCCTACAGTCACTTGGTCGGGGCTATGGGGTGTAGCTGTCTATTAAGTTTACCCGGCGAGTATCCGCGTACGCTACGTGATTGCGACGGACTTTTGATCACATCAAAATTCCGTGGCAACCGATCAAGTGAGACTAAATTGCTATGTTTATAACATTCATCGAGTCATCTCATAACTATTTGCGAATTCCAAGTATTGTATCACATTCCGGATAAATAGAAAATGCTAAACTTTTCGATCGAACAATCGAACACCCAAGTTTTCCCGATACAGCTCAACACATGAAATAAGTCTAACAACATTCAGTTCGTGCCTCAGTACCAACGGTCCAGCCGTAGAAGGGTCAAGCCAACGCCTCACATGTGGCACGCCGTACTGTCCCAAACCCGAAGGTTCAAAGGGCAGTTCAAGACGGTCACATAATCGAGTTAAGGTTTGTTGTCTTCTAGAGGGTCCATCGCGTTACTTGCACTACTTAGAACGTCGTTAAACTACGGAAAAGTCCAACACTTGGAAATTTCCCGACAGGGGAAAAATTGGGTATTTATATCCGGTCGAACTTTTTAACATATTCTAAGATTATCCGGAAAAGCTCACAGACTGAATTCGACAATCCGATCGATACACCGAGTCCCCAATACAACCCAGAAAATACAACTCTGTAAAAAAAATATTAAAAATCCCCAGGAAAACCAGCACAGACAACTAAGAATTACTGTGCAAAACTGGATGCACAAAACGACAAAATGACCGCGGATCCGCCGCACGAGCCATGCTCGTGCCGCGGAACCACGGCTCATTGAAGGAATTAGGAACACGAATTTTACAGTAACCCTTATAATTGCCTGCTGATTTCTCTGCATATTTTTAATATCGAAAAACTCCAGAATTTGGAAAAAGTCCAGAGAGCATGTTTGTGTTAGGATTTCGGGTTCGTTCGGACTTCAGACTCCGTCTAGACTTCGCCTAAGGCTCTAGCTAGGCTCTGATACCACTGTAGGGTTCCTAGGCACTCTCAAGAGGTCACACAAGGCATCAACTATGCCAATTTCAAAAAATCTAGGTGCCGAGAAACCCGACTACGGATCGTTGGCTAGAAATCTAGGCGAAAATGAAATCTAGTTAACAACTTAACAAAAAGGAAACGGAAATACAACCTTTGTAGATCCGGTGCTCCACCTCCATAGCTCCGCAACGAAGTCCCCTCGCTGTCCTAGTGAATTCCCGGGCTCTAGCGTCGGTTTCATCGGAGAATAGACGGGCTAGGTCATCGACTAGCATGCCGAAGATGATCTACGTCGAGGCATCACTAAATCAAGCTCCAACTTCACCAAGTCAAGAAACTTGTGAAGAAAACACACTCTACTACTTGGCAAGAGGTAGAAGATGAAGAAATAGGAAGTGGGTAGACTTTAGAATTGGATTTCTCACACTTATGCTCAAATCACCATTGATGAAGTATGCTTTCTTCTTGAAGAAGAAGAAGAAGAAGAAGATGATAAATGTTATGATGAGAATAATCAAAATAGAAAAGAAAATCAATTCTTATCATAACTTTAACTATGGTAAAGTGTAGAGTATTAACTTGAGTTAGGTTGAATGGTTAGGGTTAGAGAAGAAGACAAGAATGGTTGCTTTGGTCAAAGTTACATGAAGCTTGAAGAAGCTTCCAAAAAAGCAACCATTTGTTTTCTTCTCTCATTCTTTTCATCCAAAAATAAATAAATAAATGAATGAATAAAAAAATAAAAAATAAAAACCCAAACCATTTACTTAACCAAGGTTTAATTCTTTACACTTAACCAAATAAGCATGTATCATCAATTATGATACAATCAAGTGCACAAAAGTATATCGCATATACAATGCGCACATCCGAGTGAGAAAATCCATCTTAAGTGAACCGATACTAGTTAATGCAAAGTAATATATCAAATATATAATTATACATTAAATCATTAAATCAACACTTGATTTAACGATCCGGTCATATCGCATATAACCGACTAGTATCCTATGTATCGACTTACCGAATCAATCCTTGATTCGATAACTAAGTTATATCGCATACAACCATTCGATACATTCATCGCGAGAATGAAATACGGTATCACATACTCGCAATATTCTCGGTCCCGCACATATCTCATATGCGCTCCTATTTCGTTTCGCTTGAGCCAGGAAACCTCTGTGTAGGACTCTAAAGACTAGTCAATACGCCGGCAGCAGCTGATGATCATATCAAACACCCACAAGCCGCAAGCGGTCTGCTAAACATAACGGCCACCCGGGTATTGAGCGATTAGAAGATCGACGAGCAAGCCCACTCACACTCCAGTGAATCCAACCAGAAACACTACCGTACAGTCCGGTCTCGTCGTCTGATATGTCGCATATCTTGCCTAGGGGTGGTAAACGTCAGACCCCAATAGCTCGATAAGTCGTGTCGATATGAGGTCTATAACAATTCGAGAAACTACTGGTAACACTTACCAGTAAATCTCAGCAACCCTGGCCAGGGATTTCCTGTTATAGCCAATCGAACACAGCGCAACATCAACTCCCTATACCGGGAGAGACGAATCCCCTCCTATCGCTCATTGCCTCTATGTGACTCGGGACTGTACCCAAAAACCACCGTTTTGCACGCCCTCTTGGACGTGGTAAGATGGAAATCAAAGCACAGTGGGAACCACACAAGACTCTATGACGATCTCGGGTCAACAGACTACTCTGTACCAGTGTCACCAGAGAACTGCCATCTGACGTAAGGTATAATACCATCTGGGAGTTCTCGGCGAGTCCGTCCAGTGTACCCAGTCTCTACTGGGCACCCGTATATCTCTTCTGATGTCAAACACCAATGGATATGGGATCATCCATCGCCCATTTATATGGGTCGAGAAGGTACACGCTAGTCTACTCTGGTATATCGATGCCCCATCTCGATACACCCACGACTAGGGACTTTGAAGGATGTACTTATGGACTACCATGTCCCCACTAGTATGATCCGCATCATAGTCCAGGTAGTCAAGTACACATCCTAAGGGCTTTACCAACATGTAATAGAGAGACAATCTTTGTACACGTTAAGGTAAAGAGCAACCAGATAGCATACTATCATGTCGAGCAAGAAAGTCCTCCCTATATATGTCCCAGCATCCACTGCAATATACATCCAATGTATAGTAATGGCCTCTAGGGCATACATATAACTAAAGATACTAGTGGGAGCTGGATAGTCAATAGGCACATCCTTAGATGTCCCTGGTCGCAGGAGTATCGAGACTGGGCATTGATACTCCAGAGTAGACTGGTGTATACATATCTAGACCCTGAGGAGGGGCGATGGATTGGTCCCGCAGCCATTGGTGGAGTGCACCTAAGATTGTATACAGATGCTCACTAGGTGTGAGTACACCGGACAGGACTCGCCGAGAACTGACTGGATGGTATTTATACCTAACGTCAGATAGCAGTTCTCAGGTGACATGTGTGCAGATAGTCCGTTGACTTAAAGTCGTCATTTGTCTCGTGTGAGTTCCCACTGTGCTTTGATTACTACCCTACCACGGTTCAAAGGAGTCGAGCAAACAGGTTTTAGTTAGGCACAGTCCCGAGCCACGTGGAGGCAGTGAGTGACTGTTAGGGATTCGTCTCTCCCGGTATAGGGAGTTGATATCGCACAGTGATCGGTTGGTCATTACCATAAGTCCCTGGCCAGGGCTGATTGAGAATTACTGATAGATTGATCAGTAGATTCTCGGATGGTGATAGAGCATACCGACACGACTTGTACGGTTATTAGGGGTCTGACATTCACCACCTCCCTAGACCATACATGCGATACTCTTAGACGAACAGACCGGACTGCACGGATATTGTCACGCACAGGCTCAGTAGGAGTTCGGATGGGTATCCTCACAGGCCTTCTTATCGACATCTACCTGGGGACCGTTACGTACAGCTAGTGCCGCTTGCGGTCTGTGGTTAAACCCACTGCCAGCATAGTAGTGGAGTCTTTAGAGTCCTACACAGAGTTTTCCCAACTCCAGGCGAAATGATATAGAGGTCGTACGGTTTTATGACAAGGGTGCGGACGAATACGTGTTTAAACGCACGTACGACATTCAGACAGTTTTTACTAGACGGCTTTGGTTTAAGCTAGATTCTAGTATCAGGTTATTGGATTTATACAGTCTTTAGTTTTTCCGTGTTTTCACGGATGCGGAGGGCGTTCTCGTAATTATTTGAGAAGCTTCTAGAAGGAGGGTGACTAAGAAGGTTAAGGTGGCATTTTCATTAATTGCTTTGTGTGACTCATTTATATGATTCATCATATCATTAATGCTTCATTAATGATCTAATGACTCACATAATGAATCACTCTCTTTGAATAAATGAAACATGGTGAATAATCATTTAATTGATATTATTTGATAATTCATTATGTATCATATATTCAAGTGAGAAGGATTTTATTCTCATAATTCTCTCCATCTTCTCTCTCCTCAAGCTCTCTCTCCTTCTCCAAACCCTAATCCTACCACTCATGAGTTGAGTACAAGGATTAGTAAAGACTAAACACTCCATAACCTAACTCTACATCATCTTAGTTACTTTGGTTAGCAACTAGAGAAACAAAGTTACCTCAAGTCTTGAGGTGTAGCTTGGATTAGGGTACTCGGGTGGATCATCTATCACAGATAGAAGACCGAGGAGGACATAGAGATCACAAAGACGAAGGACTAGAATCGTTTGGTATAATCTCTTCACATAGTAGCTTAGAACTCTATGTTTATCGTTAAGTATTGTTTAGAAAATATTTTCGGTTAGTCGATGTATGCTACCAAACAAGATTGTTTTTCATATTTCGGCCTCCCCGCAACTCATGGGGTGTTGCACATAGACTTAAAGACGTAACGGCTACCCGGGTATTGAGCGATCAAAAGATCAGCAAGCAAGCCTGCTCCAACTCCTGTGAAAGCCTGCCGGTAACACTTCCCGTACAGTCCGGTCTCCTCGTCTGATATGTCGCATATCAAGTCTAGGGGTGGTAAACGTCAGACCCCAATAACCGATAAGTCGTGCCGATGTGAGGCTCATAACGGGTCGAGAAACTACTATTAACACTTACCAGTAAATCTCTGAATCAGCCCTGGCCAGGGACTTCCCTGTTACGGCCAATCGAGCATAGCGCAACATCAACCCCCAATACCGGGAGAGACGAAACCCCTCCTATCGCTTATTGCCTCCATGCGACTCGGGACTGTACCCAAAAACCACCGTTTTGCATGCCCTCATGGACGTGATAAGGTGGAAATCAAAGCACAGTGGGAATCACACAAGACTCTATGATGATCTCGGGTCTACAGACTAACCTGCACAAGTGTCACCAGAGAACTCCCATCTGACGTGAGGTATAATACCATCTGGGAGTTCTCGGTGAGTCCGTCCAGTGTACCCAGTCTCCACTGAGCAACCGTATACCATCTCTGATGTCAAACACCAATGGATATGGGATCATCCATCGCCCATCTCATGGGTCGAGAAGCATATACGCTAGTCTACTCTGGTATATCGATGCCCCGTCTCGATACACCTACGACTAGGGACCTTGAAGGATGTACTTATGGACCACCATGTCCCCACTAGTATGATCCGCATCATAGTCCAGGTAGTCAGGTACACATCCTAAGGGCTTTACCAACATGTAACGATAAGACAGCATAAAGAGACTAGTATACATGTTAAAGCAAAGAGCAACCAGATAGCATACTATCATATCGACCAAGAAAGTCCTCTCTATATATGTCCAAGCATCCAATATAATATGCATGATCTGTACAATACTGGCCTCTAGGGTATACATACAACTAACAATCTCCCACTTGCACTAGGGCCAGCTGCTATAGTATCGCATACCGAGCATCCCGAAGAGTCTCTCAAACTGTATCTGGGGAATGGCCTTCGTGAGTGGATTCGCTGTGTTATTCTTCGTGTCAACCCTCCTGACCTCGATCTCCCGGTGATCAACTATCTCGCGGATCAGGTGATACCGCCTCAGAATATGCCTGGATCGCTGATGGGACCTGGGTTCCTTGGCCAAAGCCACCGCTCCATTATTATCGCAATACAAAGGTATTGGATGCTCAATGGATGGAACCACTCCAAGTTCAGTAATGAACTTCTTGATCCAGACAACCTCTTTGAAAGCAACGTTGGCAGCGATGTATTCAGCCTCCATCATCGAGTCTGCCACGGTTTCCTGCTTGGAACTCTTCCAGCTAACCTCCCCTCCGTAAAGGGTAAAGACAAATCCCGACTGCGACTTAGAGTCGTCCTTATCACTCTGGAAGCTCGAATCGGTAATGGACTCCACTTGGAGTTCTCCGTTACCATACACCAAGAGCATCTCTTTAGTCTTTCGCAAGTACTTGAGAATGCTCTTCACAGCTGTCCAGTGACTCTCTCCAGGATCAGCTTGATACATACACACTACACTTAGTGAGTATGCTACATCGGGTCTGGTACATAGCATCGCATACATGATAGAGCCTACTGCCGAAGCATAGAGTATCCCTTGCATGCGAGCTCTCTCCAAATCAGTCTTGGGAGACATCTCTTTGGAGAGAGTGAGCCCTGAGATTGTGGGTAAAAACCCACGTTTGGACTCTTCCATACTAAACCTCTTTAGTATGGTGTCAATGTACCTGGATTGGGACAATCCCAATATCCTTTTAGATCTATCTCTATAGATCATAATTCCCAATATGCAGGAGACATCACCAAGATCTTTCATTGAGAATCTTTGTGATAAGAAGAGCTTCACCGATTGCAGCATAGGAATGTCATTTCCTATCAAGAGTATGTCGTCCATGTACAATACGAGGAAGACAACCTTACTCTCTGCCACCTTTTTGTAGATACAAAGTTCATCTACGTTTTTGACGAAATCAAACTCTTTGATAACGACATCAAAGCAGATGTTCCAACTCCGCGATGCTTGCTTCAATCCATAAATGGATTTAAGCAGCTTGCACACCTTCCCGCTGATCCCACTATCTACGAAGCCCTCTGGCTGAGTCATGTACACGCACTCTTCTAAATCACCGTTTAGAAAGGAGGTCTTAACATCCATTTGCCAGATTTCGTAGTCATGATATGCAGTGATGGCAAGCATGATCCGGATGGATTTAAGCATAGCCACTGGAGAAAAGGTTTCGTCATAGTCCACACCTTGTCTTTGACGAAAACCTTTTGCAACAAGTCTAGCTTTGAAAGTCTCCACTTTCCCATCTACACCAAGTTTTTTCTTGAAGATCCACTTGCTCCCAATGGGTTTTACCCCTTAGGAGCAACTTCCAAAGTCCATACTTTGTTGGTGTACATGGATTCCATCTCGGACCGCATTGCATCTATCCATTTCACCGAGTCTCCACTCGTGATGGCCTGCTCGAAGCTAGTTGGATCATCATCAACCATGATGCAATCCTTGCTCCCACCATCAATGAGAAAACCGCAGTATCTCTCAGGTGGGTGAGGAACCCTACTAGATCGGCGGAGTGGCTGGGGTTCATCGGGAACTACCGAATCTTCTGGTTCTACCAAGTCTTCTGTTGTGGTTTGTGTTGCTGGAACCTCTTCCAGTTCTACCTCAATGCCACTACTCTGTTTTATAAGAAAACCTTTTTCTAAGAAAGTGGCATGTCGAGAAACAAACACCTTTTGTTCCTCGGGATGGTAGAAAATATACCGTTGTGAATTCTTGGGATATCCTACAAACTTACATAAGACTGATCTTGCCTCGAGTTTGTCCGGATTTTGTCTTTTGACATAGGCCGGACAACCTCATATCTTAATATAATTAAGATGTGGTCTCTTCCCTTTCCATATCTCATATGGAGTGGTGGGCACAGATTTGGTAGGAACTCTATTCAATAGGCCTATGGCTGTTTCAAGCGCATATCCCCAGAAGGAAATAGGTAACTCAGCTGTACTCATCATTGAGCGCACCATATCTAATAGGGTGCGGTTCCTCCGTTCCGATACACCGTTGTGCGGTAGTGTATATGGAGGAGTTAGCTGAGAGAGAATCCCATTCTCTTTTAGGAAGTCCAGGAATTCATTGCTCAAGTATTCACCTCCTCGATCAGATCGAAGGATTTTAATACTTTTCCCGGTTTGGTTCTCGACTTCTTGTTTATATTCTCTAAATTTCTCAAAAGCTTCTGATTTGTGTTTCATCATGAACACATATCCGAATCTAGAGAGATCGTCAGTGAATGTAATGAAGTACGAAGAACCATCCCTGGCATGTGTAGACATGGGACCGCATACATCACTATGTACCAGTCCCAAGAGTTCAGTAACTCTTTCTCCGTATCCCGTAAACGAAGTTTTGGTCATCTTGCCTTTGAGACATGACTGGCAAGTGTCATAAGATGAAAATTCAAACGAATTTAAATATCCATCCTTATGCAACTTAGCTAATCATGTCGCATTAATGTGACCCAGTCTACAATGCCACAAGAAGGATTCGTTCAATTCTGAACTCTTCCTCTTGTGTGTGTTTGTTATGCTCAGAAATGTTGATTGATTTAGAACATAAATGCCATTGCACAATGTGCCTGATCCAACCAACTTTTGGTTATGGAAAATGTTCATAACATTATCCTGTAGTACAAAATTATATCACTCTTTACTCAACAAAGAAACCGATATAATGTTGCATATCAGGTTCGGCATGTAATAGCATTCGTTCAGAATCAATGTATTACCAGTTGGCAATACAAGGTGATATTCCCCGATGGTTTTACCTGCAACAATTGCACCATTTCCAACCCTTATGTCTTTATCACCTTCTCCAAGTTCTTTACCTTTCCTAAGCCCATGTAACTGATTACATATATGGGATCCTGACCCGGTATCTAATACCCAGGACGTAGAGCAAATGGAGAAACAGTTCTCTGTAACGAACACACCTGAAGAAAATGCATCAACATGTACTTTCTTCATTCGGGTGGCATGAGAATCCTGGTATTCCCCTATATCCTATTCAGTCTTATAACTCTTATAAGAAAGAACGGAACCAACGTTCCCCAGCACAGTATAACATGCGGGTTCGGTCAATACATCCATATTATTATCTTTATTAAGGCATGATATGGTCGCTACCTGGAGAGAGAGAGAATAAAACACTTTAGCGTATGCTCTTGCAAGATCAGATTGGTTATTATCTTATCTAATCAGGATGGCTCCCACTGTTTTTTATCCAATCTTCCTTCAAACCCTAAAAGGAAAGACTAGCCGGGATTAATTACACCCTACAACTTCGCCAATCTTTCAACCAGGCCAGTGTCGGTACTTTGAGGGAGGTTCCCCGTGCTTTCGCACGGACCTAATTAAAGTAAACCTCGTTTTCCCAGAGGCGTAACCCCGTTGACACCTTTCTAGACACCTACTTGATCGGCTAATTGTCCTGTGTAAAACTCTCCCGGGAATAATGATTGATGTAGATTCTTCGTTTGTGTAAATCGAACAAAGCGAATGAGTTTCTTTGTGTCGGTAATTAGAAAATGTATAGAATCACAATCAAAGAATTATTTGACCGCAATCAACTACGGTGTCGGATGTAGATTGTAAGTGAGTGCGGATCGTCCACAGGAACAGTGTAATCGTTCGTCTTTTGAATTAGATGAGTCAAAATTTTAAAGAAAACAAAACAAAAGAATTCATGATTTATATTTGAAGTTCAAGAATTAGAAAATATAGATCTAATAACAAGAAAAAGATAGAATCAAGAATTGATAGTTTGATGATTTTTCCAAACCAAATCTCAAGAATCGAAATGAGGCTCGTAGGAATCGATCGGATCTATAGGTGTGATGTAATCTTACAATGACGCATTCTTATCCTTCGATGAATTGATACTAGATCGATGATGATCGACAAGAATTAGGGATTTCTAGCGAAACTAGGGTTTCATCTTATCCCTTGTTCCTTCGTCGATATCATTCATATTCTAGCCTCTAGTAAATTCAAGAAACGATCGTAGATCCCTAATTTCGAGCGATCACAATCAAGAAAGTATCGCAACGAAACTAGATTGTCGATTCTTGAACTTGCTAGGGTTTACAAAACTTGTAGGACTTAAAATTTGTATTAAGATTTGTTACATCATCTTTCTATTGATCGTCTCGACTCCTTAACGACCGGAGTTTTACTCAAACATCATAACAAGAACAACAATTACAAATTGAGATCTAATCATGATGCAAGAATGAAAAGAAAGCAAGATAAAAGAATTTCACCTTTTATTTATATCAACAATTTCGTTACAATCGCTCAAGAACTACAAGAGGAAGAACTCGATCGTCGATTTGGCTTCGCTCGTCCCCGTGAGTCGCGGATCAGCTTGGATCACTTGCCCGATTGAAGATCGGCTCGGCTCATAAAAGGTTGAAGGTTTCTCACTTGATTTGGTACTCAAGATCTTGAATTTGGAGTGGAATTAGGGTTAGGGTTTCGCACAAGCCTTGTCACTAGACTTGTGGAAGAAGATGATGTAAGAGGGAAAGAATTAGCTAACTAAAAGATTAACAAAGATTGATTCCCTAAAAATTGATTAGCCTTTAACCCTAGGTCTAGGTTCCTATTTATAGACATCTAAACCCTAGATCTAGGATTTCAAATTCTAAGTTTCCCTCCTAAAGTTTGTTGAGGAAATTTGAATTTCCCTCCAAAAGTTAGTTAGAGGAGAAGCTTCTAGATGTGATTAGTTAGGAGCTTAATTAGGATTAGCCTTGCTTAATGATCTTTGCTGATCTGGTAGAACCTTCGAGATAATTCTGGAATTTGTCATGTATGAAATGAATGTAGGCCCTGAGAGATAAATTTTGCACTGAAAATGGAGAGGTGAATCTTTGGAACCGCCGCGGATCCGCGGCCCAAGCCGGCTCCTGCCGCGGATCCGCGGCTCCTTGTGGGCCTTGCGCTTCCAACTTTTTCTGGTAATTCTCTATATAATATCTGGGCCTTGTTTTCATGTGTTGAATTTAATATCTCCTTCTGAAATGCTACCAGATCTGAAATCATTGAGTTGGCGTAAATTTGATCAGCTCTTTGGCTTTTCTTCCGTATTTTCCTGCACAGACTCAAGACAAGTGTTGCGCAAATATAGAAATGATGCGATGCCATGAAATGCGGTTAATTTCCCTTAAAGTGCCGGTTTAAAAGTCTAACACATGCAATCTGATATTTTACGACTGATTTGCTAATATGTGAAATATGAATACCAAACACTTCTAAATGAGTGCAAATGTTAGGGAAATTGCCGTGTTAAAAATACATTATTTTCGACTGATCAAATACCCCCAAACTTAATTTCGATCGTCTCGAGCGAACTTTTATTAAAAAGAGAAGGAGAAAATAAAGAAAGAGAAAAACTAACTAGCACACTTTCGTAGGCAACACGATTGCACTGAGCACGTGCGACAAGCCTTTAAACCTCTAGGTGTCCCTAGTAGGAGGAGTGTTGTCTCCTGAGGGTTTTCAGCGGATTGCACCCAGAAAATCCAATAATAAAAGAACGATCATGAATATTACATTTAAAGACAAGAATTGTAAAAGAAAAGCTTTGAAAATTAGGGTTTCCAACTAAGCTAGCTTTTCGGTTGTCATGAGCCCTATCTTAATGGTCATGAAAAGATGTTAGAAATCACGTCCTCCCTCAATAAAACATCGCCTTATTCTTCATTCCTATCTTTATTCCAAACATCGATCATATAACCCTGGGTGTGTGTAAAGACATCCCTACACCCGGAGAATTCAATTCAAGCTATCATACTCTTGCCCATCAGCCTAAGTACTTTTTAATTAATGAATATTTAGATGAGATTGCTCACACACTTTCATGCGACCGTTAATACTTCTTGAGGTACTAACCGACCGATTACTCATGTGCTTGCTTCTTTGGTGTTTTTCCTCGTCTTGCACCACCTCAGGCATAGCAGTGACTCCCAGACCAGTTGGCCTTAGGGCACTAGGTGAAAAGGCACCCTCGCTATATATTTTTTATTGCCCTCGGTGATAACAAAAACCAGTGTTCATTTTTCTCACCACTTTATATTTTCTTCATTCATATTTTTTTTTATTTCCTTCATACTTTTGGCTTTAAGACAAGAGCATTTCAAGGTATCCTCTACTATCCCAGGCTTTAAGACGTGTGTAAGTGCGAATAGCAGGGTATCAACGTTCAAAATGTTTGGCATCCAGAATAGAAACTATTTTTCAGACTTATTTTTATCCTCAGATTAGTGACGTCTTTCATCTTACTAACCCTTGGGACAACGGCTCATAACTACTTATTACTAGTTCGTATAAGAAAACTTCTAATTTTCTTGGTTTTCTTAAATTTTTCTAATCTCATGGATGTAATTTTTCACTATCTAGACTTTTATTATCTTATTTATGTACAAAAAATATTTTTATCTTTTTGAAAAATTTTAAATTTTTATAAGTTTTTAAAAAAAATGTTTTGTGCTTATGCAATGTATGATGCAAATGATGCGAAAATAAGCACAAACCTCCCCCAAACTTGTTTTCAACAGTGTCCTCACTGTTGCCATCTGCTAAATCTTGAAAAACCTGTAAGCTTGGGAGTAATTTATTAGTAGGGGTAGAATATTTAAGTGAAGAACCTCCCCCAAACTTATTCTTGGCTCATCATTTTGTAAAAATTTTCTTTTCATGAACCAGAAAAAATATACCCCCCCCCAAACTTGAGTTATGCAATGTTAATCTTTGAAAATCACAAGTGGGGGTCAAAAATCAGTGGTCGATGCCAAGCTTTGCAAAGACCGAACGTCAACACCAACCATTCAAAAAATTTATCAATGCAGTGCTCTGGTTGGTGGAAGAAGAAGTGGGGAAAGGTTAAGTGGTGGAAGAGAATGTGTGTGCGTCTCATATTGGAGAGACGATGCAGTGATTGTGATGGATTACTCGCATTCTTATTACAGTTCAGAAGAAAGGGTGGAGGTTCAATTTCAATGATTGGGACATGATTCATCTCAACACCCGTGTCATTCAAAAATGCGAGTTCATCAGCGAAGATTTCCTCAAAAGTTCCATCAATACCCCGATGAATAATGTCATCACAAAGTGCGGGGTGATCTTCAGACTCTAAAGGCATTTCATAATCAGTGTTAGTTGTTGACCCGGACATCTCGGTGGAAGAGTCCGTATGTGTATGATACATAGTTGGGTCAAACAATAACGTATGAAACGAGTCAAGATCGATATCAGGAGGATCATCAAATTCGCTGTTGTCGACATCCATTAAGTCGACAGAACATACCTGAGCAATAGGTTCGGAGGGTACACTTCCCAACTTGTAAATGTTCAGCTCTATTGACCTATTCCCAAAAGATAGGGTCATAGAACCGTTACGACAGTTGATAATAGCATTGGAAGTGGCAAAAAAGGGGCGACCTAAAATCACCGGAATTTGATTCCGTGGGTTCGCTACAGGCTGTGTATCAATTACAATAAAGTCCACAGGGAATATGAATTCCCCGATTTTTATTAACACATCCTCCAGTTCACCCCTAGGTTTGGTGATTGATCGGTCAGCCATCTGGAGAGTGCAATTGGTTGGCTTCAACTCTCCGATCCCTAGTTGCTCATAGACTGAGTATGGAAGCAAGTTAACACTAGCGCCAAGGTCTAGTAGAGCACGGTTAATGTGTTTTTCCCCAATAGAAACGGAAATAGTAGGATATCCTGGATCCGTACGTTTCCTCGGTAATTGCTGGGGGAAAGCCGTGTCTATTGTCTTTTCCATGAATATCTTCTTGGGCACTTGAGTCTTCCTCTTCCTAGTGCACAAGTTCTTAAGAGTTTTCGCATAGGACGGAACTTGTTGGATGGCATCTAGAAGAGGGATATTGGTGTTTACTTGCTTAAAAATGTTCATAATCTTCTCCATATGTGGACTTGGTGTGCTAGCCCTTAACCGATAAGGTGCTTTAGCAATAAGCGCTGGGTCCATCATAGGAGAAGGAAGTGTGTGTGGACCCGATCCCAAAATAGAAGTAGGGATCGTCCGTGGAGGAGTAAAAGAGGTGGGCTGTAGTGGCGAGCCTTTTGGGAAATGAAGAATAGGCTCGGAAGAAGATGGTGGGGTAGAAGAACTGGGGTCAGAATTAGAAGTGTGTGTGTGAGGAAAGGTCTCAGCCGGGGTGTTATTGATCGATTTATCAGTGTCATCAAACTCTTCCCCAACGTGATTGTCAAGCACTCTTCCAGAGCTCAACGTGATCTCATCCACATGATGTGAATAGCCAGGATTAGGTAAAGGTTGAGCTGGAAGTTTCCCTTTCTCTCGTGCACTCATTTCGGCTTTTAGTTGTGCAATTTGTTCTTCCATCGATTTGATGTTCTCATTTTGAGAGATAATGATCTTCATTACATTCTCGACGGAAGATTGCAAACTTGTCGTCCCTTGGATGGATTGTTTCATGAAAGTATCCAAGGTTTGTGCTAGTGCAGAGGTATTATCTGTACCGGTCAATTGCAAATGACTAGATGGTGCAAAAGTGTTGGCCGGATTTTGAAAGTTTTGTGATTGAAAGGGGTGCTGACTCAATTGAAGTTGTGGGTGCTGTTGTGGTGGAGGGACCCCTTGGAAATTGTTTTGGGTTGGAACCGTGTTTTGAAATTGTGATTGGTTCCAAGCAAAATTTGGGTGATTCCTCCAACCTTGATCATATGTGGAGGAAGATGGATCGTTTCTAGGTCTTTGAAATGCGATATTGGTATGCTCATGACCTTGAAACGGACATTCTTCCGTCAAGTGAGACGGATCAGAACAGCAACCACATACAGTTTTGGAAAGTGACATTTGACTTAGGGCGGCAGCTAAAAATTTATTTTCCATAGTCTCGAGTTTCTTGTGTATAGCTGCAATGTCAGCTCTAATTCCTATAGAAATATCATTGACATCCCTAGACGATTGACTCACACCCTCCCACTGTAAAGATTTTTCAGCGAAATCTTCTAGAAATTTCCAGGCTTCCCCATCATCTTTAGTCATGAAGTTGCCTTGACACATGGATTCAAGGGTCTGTCTTGTGTAAGGAGTAATGCCCTCATAAATGATTCGGCACAATTCCCATCTCGGGATGCCTTGATGTGGACATTGGACTAACAGATCCTTGAAACGTTCAAGACATTTTGAAAATGTTTCATTTGGAAGCTGGGTGAATTGATAGATTTCGCTACGGACTTGAGCTGTCTTTTGATGTGGGTAGAATTTCTTTAGGAATGCTTTGACAAATTCATCCCAATTTGAAATGGAATGTGCGGTAGTGTTATATAGCCACTTCTCGGCTAAATCGCACAAGGTAAATGGGAGAAGATGAAGATGGAAAGCATCCGCAGAAAGCTGTGAAGTACCCATCATTGCGCATACATTTTCAAATTTCGTGATAAACACGTATGCGTCTTCAGACTCGAGACCGTGAAATTTTGGTAGAAGGTTGATGTATTAGGGTTTTATTTGAAAATTGTCCCCGTTGGCTGGTGGAATGGAAAGACAGGTGGAAAGGG
Source organism: Agapanthus africanus (assembly GCA_030015575.1). Classification (NCBI taxonomy): domain Eukaryota; kingdom Viridiplantae; phylum Streptophyta; class Magnoliopsida; order Asparagales; family Amaryllidaceae; genus Agapanthus; species Agapanthus africanus. Next base: position 365,925,138 of record CM057342.1, read on the forward strand.
GACCTCGTGTTGGATAGCACCTCTCTTAGAGAGAGATGCAAGGTGGATTCTGCGCACCAACGGACGGCGGCAGAGTAGTGGAAAAGAAGTTCGATGGAGGTGGATCCATCGATGTGGGTGTGGTGGTGGGTAAAGAAAGGGTAAATGTAGAAATACCGACTTTTGGGTCGATCAAGGAACGCGGACTTAACGGGCACTAGAATCCCGTGTCCAGCCTATCTTGCACTAAAAAGGGTTAGTACAAGTGGCAGCGTGAATTTATAATTAGGGGAAATGATATGAATGCGGTGTTTGTTTTGAAAAATGAACGGATTTTTGAAAATATGATGCAAATCCCAAAATGCAACAAGCAAAACCCTAATTCTAGTGGTCACCTAGGTCCAACTCTAGACCGCTCCTAACTACCAAAAGACAAGTCGCAGGATAAATCCTCCACTGCCTCTTTGTTCCCCTGTAGCCGGATAAGTGCCAGGTAAGTGGGAAGGTACTCCACTACGTAAGTAGTGGGCCTAATTAAAAACCACTAGCCTTAGACACACTCGCCTTAGGCACCACAAGAAAACGCGGATAAGCAATGAATTACCCACGGCCCTCTTCTGTCCTAATTGAGCGCGACGGTCCTTAGAGTCATCTGTAGATATTTTTTAATTAATGAGGATAAATGCGGATGCAAGTTTGGCGGTTTTCGGGGCCTAGGAAGGGTAATGAAATCCCCACCTAATTTAGATTTGGTCGTGCCTCTTAAATTCCGTATTAATATGCAAACACCCAAGAATCAAAAACACGCACAAATTTTTATTTTGCTTTTGCGGCGCAGCGATTATTTGCAAAGAAACCTGCAGCAATTTGTTAATTGGAGTAGATGAGGTATGAGATAAGAAAGTACAGAGAGTTACTGAGCAAAATTGGTGCAGTGAATCAACAAGGGGGCCGCGGAAACGCCGCAGATGCGCCCTAATGCCGCGCTTCCACCGCGGTATGAACAGTACTGTGCACAAAAATTATACAGAGAGCTCCTGTATACTCCCTGAGTCCTCTGGAAATTTTAGAAAAAAATTTCTCCAGCTCCAATGATCCCAGATTTCCTCGCAATCAAATCACAAAACACGTATTAGGGTTTGTGCGAGTTTAGATCTAAAAAATTTAGATGGAATAAAATTTTCAACTCAAATTTCAAAAATACGAACAACTAGAGCACTATCTCCGGCAACGGCGCCATTTGATTGTAATAAATTCTTGTTTGTGTAAATCAAATCAAATAGTAGCCGGCAACGGCGCCATTTGATTGAAACAGATTTCGGATTGTGTAATGTGAAAATTGTAAAGAAATCACAACCAAAAATTATTTGACCGCATTCAACTACGGTGTCGGATGTAGATTGTAAGTGAGTGCGGATCGTCCACAGGGACAGTGTAATCGTTCATCTTTTGAATTAGATGAGTCAAAATTTTAAAGAAAACAAAACAAAAGAATTCATGATTTATATTTGAAGTTCAAGAATTAGAAAATATAGATCTAATAACAAGAAAAAGATAGAATCAAGAATTGATAGTTTGATGATTTTTCCAAACCAAATCTCAAGAATCGAAATGAGGCTCGTAGGAATCGATCGGATCTATATGTGTGATGTAATCTTACAATGACGCATTCTTATCCTTCGATGAATTGATACTAGATCGATGATGATCGACAAGAATTAGGGATTTCTAGTGAAACTAGGGTTTCATCTTATCCCTTGTTCCTTCGTCGATATCATTAATATTCTAGCCTCTAGTAAATTCAAGAAACGATCGTAAATCCCTAATTTCGAGCGATCACAATCAAGAAAGTATCGCAACGAAACTAGGTTGTCGATTCTTGAACTTGCTAGGGTTTACAAAACTTGTAGGACTTAAAAATCGTATTAAGATTTGTTACATCATCTTTCTATTGATCGTCTCGACTCCTTAACGAGCGGAGTTTTACTCAAACATCACAACAAGAACTACAATTACAAATTGAGATCTAATCATGATGCAAGAATGAAAAGAAAGCAAGATAAAAGAATTTCACCTTTTATTTATATCAACAATTTCGTTACAATCGCTCAAGAACTACAAGAGGAAGAACTCGATCGTCGATTTGGCTTCGCTCATCCCCGTGAGTCGCGGATCGGCTTGGATCACTTGCCCGATTGAAGATCGGCTCAACTCATAAAAGGTTGAAGGCTTCTCACTTGATTTGGTACTCAAGATCTTGAATTTGGAGTGGAATTAGGGTTGGGGTTTCGCACAAGCCTTGTCACTAGACTTGTGGAAGAAGATGATGTAAGAGGGAAAGAATTAGCTAACTAAAAGATTAACAAAGATTGATTCCCTAAAAATTGATTAGCCTTTAACCCTAGGTCTAGGTTCCTATTTATAGACATCTAAACCCTAGATCTAGGATTTCAAATTCTAAGTTTCCCTCCTAAAGTTTGTTGAGAAAATTTGAATTTCCCTCCAAAAGTTAGTTAGAGGGGAAGCTTCTAGATGTGATTAGTTAGGAGCTTAATTAGGATTAGCCTTGCTTAATGATCTTTGCTGATCTGGTAGAACCTTCGAGTTAATTCTGGAATTTGTCATGTATGAAATGAATGTGGGCCCTGAGAGATAAATTTTGCACTGAAAATGGAGAGGTGAATCTTTGGAACCGCCGCGGATCCGCGGCCCAAGCAGGCTCCTGCCGCGGATCCGCGGCTCCTTGTGGGCCTTGGGCTTCCAACTTTTTCTGGTAATTCTCTATATAATATCTGGGCCTTGTTTTCATGTGTTGAATTTAATATCTCCTTCTGAAATGCTACCAGATCTGAAATCATTGAGTTGGCGTAAATTTGATCAGCTCTTTGGCTTTTCTTCCGTATTTTCCTGCACAGACTCAAGACAAATGTTGCGCAAATACAGAAATAATGCGATGCCATGAAATGCGGTTAATTTCCCTTAAAGTGCCGGTTTAAAAGTCTAACACATGCAATCTGATATTTTACGACTGATTTGCTAATATGTGAAATATGAATACCAAACACTTCTAAATGAGTGCAAATGTTAGGGAAATTGCCGTGTTAAAAATACATTATTTTCGACTGATCAAGTAACAATTACTCGCAGTGGGTATCGGGATCCAACTATCTCATAGAAGGTATGCAATCTCATTGCAAATTTCAACACTTGAAATTCCCGATAATATTTTGCCCCTAGCGTGCTATGACCTTGACGCATGCCAAACAACCCATAGTCCGTTAGTCAAGTTCAACCCGTACAATTCGTGATTGAATTAAACCCACCCGTACGACCCTTGACGTATGCCAAACAACGCCGTACGAATACCCTAATCCAATCGCATCTCATGCTACAGATAAGTAATAATCAGCTACCGTATACTACGCCATGACGCATGCCAAACTACCGTAGCACGAATACTAAATATTACTTATCTGAATTGACGGAGGGCTACGCAGGTTTTTCAGAAAACCATGAGCGTAAAGAACTTGATATCGTCATAGAATCGAGTGAATTTTGAAATGGAGTGATTTTGAGGCTTTCATTAGCATTGCTAAAGAGTTTACTCCCGGTGAAGGGATCTCAGCTCTTTCCTCATCGAATAAGGTGCATGATATATCACATATATCGCTATGCAAAGCAAAACTCTAAAAGAAATCAAAAAACAAACCGAGTGTTGTAGCATCTGCCAGTTTTGCTAAAGAGGTCACTCCCGGTGAAGGGATCTCGGCTCTTTCCCCATCGAATAAGGTGCAGGGTATATCATATATACCGCTATGCAAAGCAAAACTGTAGGTACCCTTTTTATTTGAAAATTTGATTCTACAACATCTTTTAGCTTTCTTTTCTTTCATTAATCACATTAATGAAGTCCCATCATTTAAGTCACCTAAACATCACAGATAAATACGACGTACACTTATGCCATCCGCATTCGCCTCGATGTCCCCTCGTGCACCGTTAAGTTAGGTAACTAACGGCAGGGCAGGGCAGGGCTAGCGCGGGTGTAAAACATAAGCAGCATCTATATAATATATCATATATACTATATATAGTATCTATCACAGCACATCACATGATCACATCACAGATATCGCAGCAGAAGAAACATATGAAACATTGGATATACTAGGAAGTCCGTGTTTTATTTTGAGCCTCTATAATACACGGATTCCACGGTCGCGATGAATAGCCAAACCCACACCCCTAGACCCCTACGAGAGCGGCAAGCAACCCTACCAATTCTAGAGTTAGGAGACCCGGACTCGACTGTAAGTCCATGCTACCTCTCCCGGTACTTTCGGGCATGCGGAATTTGGTGAAAAACAATTTTCTAGAGGCGGTAACATGGACTCAAAACCGGATCTTTGTTAAACAACTAACTGACAACCTAACTAGGAGTTGTTAACTACTCAGTTAGGGGGTTATACCTTTCTTTCTTGAACTCCTTCGTCTTCTACACTTGATGGTTGTCCGGATCGACTTCACCCCGTCGTCTCCTTGCGCCGAAGATCGATCCACCCGAAAGCTTCTACCTTTAGCTTCTTCTTCGAACTTTGAAGAAACATGTTCACTCGGTTTGCTAAACCTTGTGAACTAGAGTGAGTAGAGGAGAGTGTGTAGGGATTTTCCTCTATGGTTCTTGCTTCTCAACACATGAGACAAGTGAACCATAGACTAGAGAGAGGGAGAGCAAGAGGAAGAAGATGAGAGCTCAAAACACAAGAGAGAGAAAGGAAATGAAAGAATGAGAAAGACTTTTCTCTCTTTGCTTTGATAATCCAAAGCCATCATAACAAATCATAGCAATCAAGTATTATGTGATGGTTTAAGCTACAACAGCCATATCATTTCATGCACTCATTTTTCACAAAAGAATAAGCAAGCAAAAAGTCTTTGCCATGAAATGATAGCCATTGTCATCATGATGGTCAACTAGTCCAACCTAGTCAACCGGTCAACAAAGTCAACAAGTCAACAAAGTCAACCCCTCAACAACCATGTCACCATAATACTTAATTAATATTATTGTTAATCATATATCATATTCTCATTAGGGTTGAGCAAAAAGTCAACAGTCAACAGTCAACAGTCAACAACCCTAATGAGAATCCTCTGCCTCTGTCTCTCCGTCAACTGTGCATACACACCCGCATCCGCGTTCCAAGGAACACGAATACATACTGGATAAAAACCAATCCCAAAAAGTACACTAGGATCTGGCTTAAACCAAAGCCCGCTAGTGTTAACTGTCCGGACACTAAACGTGCACAAGTGCACGGATGTGACCGAACCCTGTCGCAAAACCATGCGACCTGTCGCAAAACCATGCGACCTCTACTCTTTTTCCTAAAGACGAATAGCTTTCTGTGTGGGACTCTAAATACTCGACACTACGCTGGCAGTGGGTTTAACCATAGACCGCAAGCGGCACTAGCTGTGCGTAACGGTCCCCAGGTAGATGCCGACAAGAAGACTGACGAGGTGAAACCCATCTGAACTCCTACTGAGCCTGAATGTGACAGTCTCCGTATAGTCCGGTCTGTTTGTCTGATACATCGCATGGCGGGCCTAGGGGGCGGTAAACGTCAGTCCCCTAATAGCGGTACAAGTCGTGTCGGAGTGAAGCCCAAAACACCCAGAGATAACACTGGAAGCCTACCAGTATATCTCGCTTACCCTGGCTAGGGACTACTCGTGTAATGGCTCTCCTAGACACAGCACGATGTCAACCCCCAATACCGGGAGAGACGAATCCTGTCTAACCGTCACTGCCTCTAAGTGCTTCGGGACTGCACCCAACTACTACCTGTTTGCACGACTCCTTTGAGCCGTGGTAGGGTAGTAATCAAAGTACAGTGGGAACACACTCGAGGTGAAGTGACAGTGTCAAGTCAGCGGACTAAGCTGTACTCATGTCACCTGGGAACTGATAACTGACGATAGGTATAATACCAACCGGTCAGTTCCCGACGAGTCCTGTCCAATGTACTCGTAACCTAACGAGCACCCGCATACTATCTCCAGTACGACGTACTGATGGCTGTGGCACAGACCATCTCCCACACTGGGATGAGAAGCGCATACGCTAGTCTACTCCGGAGTATCGATGCCCTGTCTCGATAGTCCTGTGACTAGGGACCTGCATAAGGATGTGCTTATAGATTACCCAGCCCCCACTAGTGTGACTGCCATCACAACGCTGGTAATCAAGCAAAGATCCTAAGGGCTCCACTAATGTGTATAGGTGATATACTAAAATAAACACATGTACACATTGAAGTAGAAACAAACCAAGTAGCATACTACTATTTTGAGTAAGATTGTATATACAAGGTGAATATCCCAAGCTTCCATTAAGTAATATACAAACTAATATGATACAGTAATAGCCTCTAGGGCATATACACTAACAATCTCCCACTTGCACTAAGGCCATGTACTGGCGTATCGAAGACCTATCATCTCGATCAGCCGCTCGAACTGAGTCTGGGGCAAGGCCTTGGTGAATGGATCTGTAGTGTTATCCTCTGAAGCAACCCTCCGAACCTCGATCTCCTGGCGATCCACGATCTCCCTGATCAGGTGATACCGCCTCAAGATGTGTCTGGATCTCTGATGGGACCTAGGTTCCTTCGCTAAAGTTATAGCCCTGTTGTTGTCGCAATACAGAGGTATTGGATCAACAATGGACGGAACCACCTGAAGTTCTTTCAAGAACTTCCTCATCCAGACAGCTTCTTTTACGGCATCAGATGCAGCGATGTATTCCACTTCCATCGTCGAGTCTGCAACGGTTTCTTGTTTGGAACTCTTCCAACACACCGCCCCTCTATTGAGGGTAAAGACAAAACCCGACATGGACTTGGAATCATCCTTGTCACTCTGGAACCTGGAGTCAGCAAAGGCCTCGATCTGGAGGTCTTTTCCTCCATACACCAAGAGCATCTCCTTAGTCCTTCTCAGGTACTTGAGAATGTTCTTTACCGCTATCCTGTGTTTCTCCCCAGGGTTTGACTGATACTGGCTTACTACGCTCAGTGCATAAGCTACATCCGGTCTGGTACACAAGATCGCATACATTATAGAGCCTACCGCAGAAGCGTAGGGTATAATAGACATGCGATCCCTTTCCAAATCAGTCTTGGGAGACATCTCTTTGGAGAGGGTGATCCCATGACAAGCCGGTAGATTACCGCGCTTGGAATCTTCCATACTGAATCTTTTCAGTATGGTGTCGATGTACCTGGACTGTGAAAGTCCTAATATCCTCTTGGATCTATCACGATGGATCCGGATCCCCAGGATGTAAGAGGCATCACCCAGGTCTTTCATGGAGAACCTGTGTGACAAGAACCCCTTGACAGATTGTAGCATAGGAATGTCATTTCCTATTAAGAGAATGTCATCCACATATAAAACGAGGAATACTACAGTTCTCGCTACAAATCTACTATAGATGCATGGTTCATCTGGATTTTTGATAAAGCCAAATTCCTTGACCGTCTCATCAAAACAGATGTTCCAACTCCGCGATGCCTGATTTAGTCCATAAATGGACTTAAGCAACTTGCACACCTTTCCGCTGCTCCCACTCTGAATGAAACCCTCTGGCTGGTCCATATAGACACACTCCTCTAAATTTCCATTTAGAAAAGCGGTCTTTACGTCCATCTGCCAAATTCATAACCGTGGAAGGCAGCAATGGCAAGAAGGATCCGAATGGATTTCATCATAGCTACTGGAGAAAAAGTCTCGTCATAGTCCAAACCAGGTCTTTGACGAAAACCCTTTGCAACCAGTCTAGCTTTATAGGTCTCAACCTGTCCATCTACACCAATCTTCCTTTTGAAGATCCACTTGCATCCTACGGGTTTTACCCCGTCTGGAGCAACGTCCAACGTCCATACTTTGTTGGTGTACATAGACTCCATTTCGGTCCGTATTGCATCCAGCCATTTTACCGAGTCAACACTCTGAACGGCCTGCTGGAAGCTAGTAGGCTCATCATAATCAATGATGCAATCCTCTCTATCCCCGTCTATGAGAAAACCGTAGTATCTCTCGGACGGATGAGACTGCCTACTACTCCTGCGGAGCGGCGTAGGAATGTCATGTTCTTTTGAACCCTCTGGTTCTACTAAACTTTCAGTAATAGTCTGTGGTTCTGGAATTTCTTCCAGTTCTATTTCGCTCCCACTTGTTTCCTTTTCTAAGAACTGGTGTTCCAGAAAATGGGTATTACGAGAAACAATAATCTTTTGTTCCTCTGCGTAATAGAAGAGATACCCCCTGGAGTTCTTCGGGTATCCCACAAACTTGCACAGTACTGAGCGTGTCTCGAGTTTGTCCGCATGCTGCTTTTTGACAAAAGCCGGACATCCCCAGATCTTCAGATATTGAAGATAGAGTTTCTTCCCACTCCATATCTCATATGGTGTGGTAGGCACAGTCTTAGTCGGAACTCGGTTCAAAAGGTATGTTGCTGATTCTAGCGCATACCCCCAGAATGATCGCGGTAACTCAGTGTTACTCATCATGGACCGTACCATATCCAATAGGGTTCGGTTCCGTCTCTCCGATACACCGTTATGTTGCGGAGTGTATGGAGGAGTAAGCTGAGAGAAAATTCCATTCTCTTTTAAATAGTCCAGGAACTCGACACTCAAGTATTCACCACCTCGATCCGATCTTAGAATCTTGATACTTTTGCCGGTTTGTTTTTCTACTTCATTCTTATATTCCTGGAATTTTCCAAAAGCTTCGGACTTATGTTTCATTAAGAAGACATAACCGTAACTTGAAAAGTCATCCGTAAAAGTAATGAAGTAAGAATAACCGCTTCGCGCATCTGTAGACATTGGACCGCACACGTCGCTGTGTACGAGTCCCAAGAGCTCTCTCGCTCTTACTCCGTGTCCAGTGAACAGAGTCTTTGTCATCTTTCCTTTGAGACAGGATTGACAAGTGGCATACGATTGATATTCGAACGGATTCAAATAACCTTCTGTATGTAACTTCATCAACCTTCTCTTATTGATGTGACCCAGTCTACAATGCCATAAGAAAGTCTGATTTAATTCCGGAGACTTTCTTTTGTGTGTACTCTGGACATTGAAAATCTGTGGTTGGTTTAATACGTATATACCATTGCTTAATGTACCTGACCCAATCAGAACTTGATTAAGGTGAATGTTTACAACATTGCTTACAAACGCAAATTCATAACCTTCTTTAGATACCAAAGATACAGAAATGATATTACAAGTTGCGTTGGGTACAAAAAAACAATTACGCAAAACCAAAACATGTCCATCTGACATTCCCAGGTGATAGTCCCCCACGGCCTTAGCATCCATGCTAGCTCCGTTTGCAACTTTGAGGGTCATGTCACCTGCCTTCAAAACCCTACGGTTTCTCAACGCCTGCAAAGAATTACAGATATGAGATCCTGATCCGGTATCCAATATCCAGGAAGTAGAGTTTATTGATAGACAGTTTTCAATAACATACACACCTGAAGCTGAAGCCGCAACCAGCTTCAGATCCTGTGTTCTGGCCTTCCAAGCCCTGCAATCATTCTTCCAGTGTCCCTTCTTATGACAATAGAAGCATTCTTCTTTATCCACAAGCTGCCCCGCTTTCTTTGTTGCTTTTGCTTTTGCTTTTCCCTTCGTATCCACTTTACTAACACCGCCCCTTGGTTTGGCGGGGGCTTTCTTCTTCTTTCCCTTGGCTTTCGCCTTGGACCTAGAAGAGGAAGATCCTCCTACAAACAAAGTGGATGTTTCCCTACCTTTCTGTCGGGTGCCCTCTACACTCCTCAGCATGTTAAGGAGTTCTGAAAGTTCAACTTCTTTTTCTTGTAAGTTGAAGTTCAGGATAAACTGGGCGTAAGTGGAAGGAAGGGACTGGAGAATCAAGTCCGTATAGAGCTCATTCTCCAACGTGGTCCCAAGGTCCGTGAGCTCTTCTATGTAGCCAATCATCTTAAGCACGTGTTCCGCTACCGATGATCCGACGGCCAACTTTGCCAAAAATAACTTCTTCGACACTTCATATCTTGCGATACGAGACTGCTCTCCATACAGTTCTTTTGTATGAAGAAATATGGATTCAAGGTCCATATTCTCGTGCCTCCTCTGATGTTCATTGTCCATAGAGGCAAGCACGAGGCATTTGGTCTTCACGCAATCGATCTCCCAAGTCTTACGGATTTCCTTATCTGCGACGCTGGAGGTGGGACCTGGGACAGGGGGAGCTTTGGTGGTAAGAAGATGCCCCAGCTTGTCGTAAGTGATTGCCATTTTGACATTCCTGAGCCAATCTTTGTAGTTTGGCCCTGTCAGTATGTTTTTATCTAGAAGTAACTTAAGTCCAGTCATGTCGATTGGTCGCTGCAATTAGGAGAGAGAGAAGAAACACTCAGCATGACGCTCTTGCAAGTTTAGAGTGGTTTTTAGTTTGTCTAAACAGGATGGCTCCCACTGTCTATCGAATCCCTCCTCAAACCAAAAAGGAAGAATTAGTCAGGATCAATCTCACCGTACAATTCTTGCTTAACCGTTCAGCCAGGCCAGTGTCGGTACTTCGAGGGAGGTTTTCCAACGCTTTCGCGAAGTTCCTTAATTTAAGAACCTCTTTTCCCTGGGGGCGTAGCCCCGCTAACACCTTTCTAGACACCTACTTGGTTTATAGCATTGATCGTTAAGTGAGAAATTTCCCGAGGAGTAGCATTTACTCACAGTAGGATCGGGATCCAAATATCATCGCGTGACAAAACTGAAGGAATCCTACCAGAATCATCACACTCCAATTGGTATACAGCGCTAGCAAGTTTCAGTACTTATGAAACTCCCGATGTGGATTTTTGCCCCATGCTCTTATGACCTTGGCGTGAGGTCAAAATGTCATAAGTCACATGTCAAGTTCTTCCCATCATTATCCAGGTTAATTTGAACCCACCCGTACCTACCCTTGACGTAGGCCAAAATGGCAGTACGACTGTCTCAAACCAACGCATTCTATCTATGCAACAGATAAATATCCGGCAGCTACAAATCACTATGCCTTGGCATGAGGTCAAAATACATAGCTTGAATACTACTGAATATTTAACTGAAATGATGGAGGGCTACGGATGGTTTTGGCAAAACCGTGAACGTAGTGAACTTGATATGATCGATGGAACGAGATAGCTTTTAAAAGGAGTGGCTCAAGCTCCGCATTTAAAAGTTAGTTTTGAAAAGAACCGAGTGGTTTTTCGAAAGTGTTCCAACGACTTTTACTTGGTTTATTTTCTTGCATTAGTTCTTTTAATGCGTGTAATTCTTGCATTGGTTCTTTTAATGCGTCCCATCATTTAATCCTACCATTGCAGAAAACAACCAAAATATGATGTACGCTTATGCCATTCGCATTCGCCATGGGGCCCCGTCATTACCCGTTAGGTTACTTAACTAACGACAGAGCGGGGGCTGGGCTAGCGCGGCTGTAAAATATAAGCAACGCCTAAATAATATCATATATAGATATATTGCAATGATAGCCATTTCAGATCACAGATGAACACATTGGATATACTAGGAACCCGCAATTCGTACGAGCCTGTAACGAAAAGCAGATTACACGGTCGCGGTGAATAGCCAATACCCCACCCAAGACCCCTACGGGTGCGGCAAACTACCCGCCAAGTACCCGAAGCGAAACAACCTCCCTCAACTCCGTGAGTAGGCCACTCGGCACTTCGGGATACCCGGTAGTTTTTGCACCCCCTCCATGGGTCTATCCTAGGAGCAAAAACAGTAAAAAGAAATTATACAATGACGGCTACAACCCCGACCCGGTTGTGCGGCCATACAAATAATTATTACATCAATTTATAAATTTACATGAATTGAAAGAAAAGAAAACTCTCGTCTCACAACCCCCGGCTATTCACCCGTGACAATCCAATGAATTCATATACAAAAACCAATAACATTACAGATCACAGATTTGTATAACTCCCACTAATCGACATATAGCGATTAGCATACGTTCAATACAAATATCACATCACAGAAATAAACCCGTCAACATAAGTCATAAGAAACTCGATCAAAATACGGTTTTTAAAGCCCCAAAAACAAAATTTTCTTTCTGGAAAATCTCGGCTGAAAAAACATATACCAAAATTCCCAAAATACCCCCACTGAATATACTGCAGCAAAGACGATCCAGAGAAGAGCCAAGATGGCCGCGGAACTGTGGCAATAGCAAGCTATTGCCGCGTTTCCGCGGCGGTTTGATGGAATCTCTGCATCGTTTTTCTACAGTATCTTTAAAAAACCCTGAGTCGATTTTTAAAGCATGATTTATTATTTTTACAGACTTAAAAAAATCGACAGCAAGTTGGATTTTTGGGTGTATTTCGTGACTTTTTCTCCGATCGAATTTCTAGTTACTATGCTAACATGTTAGGTAGTGTTTAACTAGGCTCTGATACCACTGTAAGTCTATGCTACCTCTCCCGGTACTTTCGGGCATGCGGAATTTGATGAAAAACAATTTTCTAGAGGCGGTAACATGGACTCAAAACCGGATCTTTGTTAAACATCTAACTGACAACCTAACTAGGAGTTGTTAACTACTCGGTTAGGGGGTTATACCTTTCTTTCTTGAACTCCTTCGTCTTCTACACTTGATGGTTGTCCGTATCGGCTTCACCCCGTCGTCTCCTTGCGCCGAAGATCGATCTACCCGAAAGCTTCTACCTTTTGCTTCTTCTTCGAACTTTGAAGAAACTAGTTCACTCTGTTTGCTAAACCTTATGAACTAGAGTGAGTAGAGGAGAGTGTGTTGGGATTTTCCTCTATGGTTCTTGCTTCTCAACACATGAGACAAGTGAACCATAGACTAGAGAGAGGGAGAGCAAGAGGAAGAAGATGAGAGCTCAAAACACAAGAAAGAGAAAGGAAATGAAAGAATGAGAAAGACTTTTCTCTCTTGGCTCTGATAATCCAAAGCCATCATAATAAATCATAGCAATCAAGTATTATGTGATGGTTTAAGCTACAACAGCCATATCATTTCATGCACTCATTTTTCACAAGAGAACAAGCAAGCAAAAAGTCTTTGCCATGAAATGATAGCCATTGTCATCATGATGGTCAACTAGTCCAACCTAGTCAACCGGTCAACAAAGTCAACAAGTCAACCCCTCAACAACCATGTCACCATAATACTTAATTAATATTATTGTTAATCATATATCATATTCTCATTAGGGTTGAGCAAAAAGTCAATAGTCAACAGTCAACAGTCAACAACCCTAATGAGAATCCTCTGCCTCTGTCTCTCCGTCAACTGTGCATACACACCCGCATTCGCGTTCCGAGGAACACGAATACATACTGGATAAAACCAATCCCAAAACGTACACTAGGATCTGGCTTAAACCAAAGCCCGCTAGTGTTAACTGTCCGGACACTAAACGTGCACAAGTGCACGGATGTGACCGAACCCTGTCGCAAAACCATGCGACCTGTCGCAAAACCATGCGACCTCTACTCTTTTGCCTAAAGGTGAATAGCTTTCTATGTGGGACTCTAAAGACTCGACACTACGCTGGCAGTGGGTTTAACCACAGACCGCAAGCGGCACTAGCTGTGCGTAATGGTCCCCAGGTAGATGCCGATAAGAAGACTGACGAGGTGAAACCCATCTGAACTCCTACTGAGCCTGAATGTGACAGTCTCCGTACAGTCCGGTCTGTTCGTCTGATACATAGCATGGCGGGCCTAGGGGGCGGTAAACGTCAGTCCCCTAATAGCGGTACAAGTCGTGTCGGAGTGAAGCCCAAAACACCCTGAGATAACACTGGAAGCCTACCAGTATATCTCGCTTGCCCTGGCTAGGGACTACTCGTGTAATGGCTCTCCTAGACACAGCGCGATGTCAACCCCCAACAACGGGAGAGACGAATCTTGTCTAACTGTCACTGCCTCCAAGTGCTTCGGGACTGCACCCAACTACTACCTGTTTGCACGACTCCTTTGAGCTGTGGTAGGGTAGTAATCAAAGTACAGTGGGAACACACTCGAGGCGAAGTGACAGTGTCAAGTCAGCGGACTAAGCTGTACTCATGTCACCTGGGAACTGATAACTGATGATAGGTATAATACCAACCGGTCAGTTCCCGACGAGTCCTGTCCAGTGTACTCGTAACCTAACGAGCACCCGCATACTATCTCCAGTACGACGTACTGATGGCTGTGGCACAGACCATCTCCCACACTGGGATGAGAAGCGCATACGCTAGTCTACTCCGGAGTATCGATGCCCTATCTCGATAGTCCTGCGACTAGGGACCTGCATAAGGATGTACTTATAGATTACCCAGCCCCCACTAGTGTGACTGCCATCACAACGCTGGTAATCAAGCAAAGATCCTAAGGGCTCCACTAATGTGTATAGGTGATATACTAAAATAAACACATGTACACATTGAAGTAGAAACAAACCAAGTAGCATACTACTATTTTGAGCAAGATTGTATATACAAGGTGAATATCCCAAGCTTCCATTAAGTAATATACAAACTAGTATGATACAGTAATGGCCTCTAGGGCATATACACTAACATCGACTCCTCGAGTTGGTCTCCCACTGGACTACAGAACCCGGTTACTTGTGCTCTCCTCCTTGGGTCTATCCTAGTGCGGAAAAGTAAATAATATACAAATGGTGACAGCAACCTCATCCTGGAAGTGCCCCAATAAAAGAATATTACATAGATTTTATTTTACATGAATGAAAATAAAAACTCTCATCTCACAAAAAAAACCCGGCTATTCAGAACGCGACGATCCAATATAACATATCCAGCAATACATAACATTCAATGTCATCAACGTAAGTAAATATGCGCATCCCAATTGTCGTTGACATATAGCAACGAAACCGGCGATATCACATATTACACTTATGGTCACAGAAAAGAAAGTGTAAAACTACAACATTTGGAAGCCACAATCTCTTTAGACATCGTAAATCCGAAATATCACATATTTCGCATTTCATGCCTAACTATATGAATTCCACATATTGTATTACATTCCAGATAAATAGACAGTATTAAAATTTTCGATCGAATAATCAAATACTCAAGATTTCCATAATAGCTCAACACTAGAGCGAAGTTTAAAGATTCCAAAATACATCACAGTAGCAACGGTCCAGCCGTAGAAGGGTCAAGCCAACGCTTCACATGTGGCACGCCGTACTGCCCCAAACCCTAAGGTTCGAAGTGCAGTTCAAGACGGTCACATAATCGAGTTAAGGTTTGTTGTCTTCTAGAGGGTCCGTCACATCACATGCACGTTTTTCCGAAAGATTTAAAACCCGATAAAAATTCAACACTTGAATGTTTTTCGTGCCGGGAAAAAGTTGAGTTAATGATATCCGTTCGAACATTTTAATACTTTCTAAATTATCCGGAAAAACATAACAAAATTAAATTCTCCGATCGAATCAGCGATTTCAAAATAAACCCCAAAATACTCAACACTTAAGTAAGATAAAAATGCCCAGAAAAATATCAAGCAATTGAATAGGAACATTACTGTGCAAACAGTTAAAGGTGACGTCACAATATGGCCGCGGAACCGCCGCACGAGCCATGCTCATGCCGCGGATCCGCGGCGCTTTGGGCTCTAAAAAGTGTCGTTTTGCACAGTATTCCTTATATTTTCCTGCTGATTTTTTAAAGCATTTTTAATTTGGAAAAATCCCAGATTTTAAAAATTGTACAGAGAGGGTTTGATTTCGACGTGTTCGGGTTCGTTCGGAGTTTTAACTTCGTTAACACATCGCCTAATGCTCTAGCTAGACTCTGATACCACTATAGGGTTACTAGGCACACTAACAAGGCTCTACAAGGTATCGACCATGCCAAAATTAAATTTTTATGTGCCGAATAACACTAAGCAAGATCGTATACTAGAGTTTAGGCGATACAAAAGGCAAGTAAACAACTTTACTCTAAAGGGAATACGAAATACAAACTTTGTAGATCGGTCCTTCACTTCTAAAGCTCCTTGATGAAGTCCCTTCGCTGCGATCAAGGTTCTCCCGGGTTCTTGCATGGCTTCACGACGCGAGGGATGCGAACTTGCTTGAAGTCTCCGAGGCCGAAGATGATCTACGTCGAGGGAATTCCGACTCAAGCTCCTACTTCACTAACTTGAGAATTAGTGAAGCAAACACCCTATACTAAAGGGCTAGTCTAGTAGAGGATGGAGAAATAGGAAGTGGGTTCTCTTTAGAATTTTGTTTCTCACAAGGATTCTCACTTTGGATCGAACCCTAGCTTGCTTTCCCGATGCAACAAGTAATGACGCCAATGGCGTAGAGTTTTCTCTTGCTCAATGAAGAAGAAGATGATGAAAAAAAGAAAAGAAATGAGGATAATGATTAAGTGTGAAATCTAACCATGGTGAGTGAGTATCATATACTAACTCTTATAGAGCCATAACTATAGCTAACACTTATGGTTGAGTTAAGAAATATCTAAGGTAAATACAAACTCAAGTGGACTTAGTCAATGCATCCACAAACTTCCACAAGCTTCATGCATTAATCTAATCCTCCACTTGATTTTGTAATTACTTAAAATATAAAAAACCGACATAATATGTAGCAAGGTGTAAGTCTCATACATCCAAGTTTAGTGTATCATCAACCATGATACAAAAGAAAACACTTTAATATATATATATCACATATATATATATATACAAGTGTTCACATGTGAGAAAAACCCTAAAGTGAATAAGTGTTAGCAAATGTAAATTAGTATATCTAATATACAGTTATACACTTAATTATTAAATCAACACTTGACTTAATAATCCGGTCATATCTCATATAACCGGCTAACATCCATCGTATCGACTTATCGAATCAACACTTGATTCGATAACCCGGTCATATCATATATGACCGACCGATACATAAAGTCGCGAGAATAGAATACGGTATTACATACACGCATTTATTCTCGGTCTCGTACATATCTCATACATGCTCCAATTTCGTTTCGCCTGAGCCAGTAAAACCTCTGTGTAGGACTCTAAAGACCCGTCAATACGCCGGCAGTAGGTGATGATCACATCACGCACCCACAAGCCGTCAGCGGTACTAGCTGGACGTAACGGCTACCCGGGTATTGAGCGATCAGAAGATCAGCAAGCAAGCCCGCTCCAACTCCTGTGAAAGCCTGCCGGTAACACTTCCCGTACAGTCCGGTCTCCTCGTTTGATATGTCGCATATCAAGTCTAGGGGTGGTAAACGTCAGACCCCAATAACCGATAAGTCGTGCCGATGTGAGGCTCATACCGGGTCGAGAAACTACTGGTAACACTTACCAGTAAATCTCTGAATCATCCCTGGCCAAGGACTTCCCTGTTACGGCCAATCGAGCACAGCACAACATCAACCCCCAATACCGGGAGAGACGAAACCCCTCCTATCGCTCATTGCCTCCATGCGACTCGGGACTGTACCCAAAAACCACCATTTTGTACGCCCTCATGGACGTAGTAAGGTGGAAATCAAAGCACAGTGGGAATCACACAAGACTCTATGACGATCTCGGGTCTACAGACTAACCTGCACATGTGTCACCAGAGAACTGCCATCTGACGTGAGGTATAATACCATCTGGGAGTTCTCGGCGAGTCCGTCTAGTGTACCCAGTCTCCACTGAGCACCCGTATACCATCTCTGATGTCAAACACCAATGGATATGGGATCATCCATCGCCCATCTCATGGTTCGAGAAGCGTATACGCTAGTCTACTCTGGTATATCGATGCCCCGTCTCGATACACCTACGACTAGGGACCTTGAAAAATGTACTTATAGGCCACCATGTCCCCACTAGTATGATCCGCATCATAGTCCAGGTAGTCAAGTACACATCCTAAGGGCTTTACCAACATGTAACGATAAGACAGCATAAAGAGACTAGTATACATGTTAAAGCAAAGAGCAACCAGATAGCATACTATCATATCGAGCAAGAAAGTCCTCTCTATATATGTCCAAGCATCCAATATAATATACATGATCTGTACAATACTGGCCTCTAGGGCATACATACAACTAACAAAATGGCCATCTAAAAGAAAGCCAGGACCCAACGCCTCTTTCCACAGGCTGTGAAAGACGAAAATGTCGCTCCCTGTCAACCTGTTGTAAAAAAGGCCTGACGCAGAGGCAGAAACAAGTCAAAAAGCGGAAAAGACATTCAGCAGTGACAAAGCGGGACCAAGAAGCCACGCAGTTGGGAATCGAGCGGTCCGGATTTGTCCCTTATGAAGAAGATGAGTCAAACATACTCTTTTCCTCAAGATAAGACAAAGAAGATACTTGACCTGGCTATAAGGCACCAAATGCTTACACTTCCGGAGTCCAAACACCCCGAACAAGCAGGCGAAGTCTCACACCCGAACTATTGCTCTTATCACAGGGTAATAGGGTACTCTCTCGAAGATTGCTTCACCTTCAAGAATTGGGTCGAAGATCAGTATCAGCTCGGCAAGTTTGCTCTATCTGACAGCTGGAGGGTAACGCCGCCATAGAAGCATAAACCCAAAGCCATGAGATCAGAACCAGATCTGCATCGGTCTTGGAAGCGAGCTCGTGCTTGTCATATGATAACGATATCAAAAGAAGAGCCCGAGAATATAGATGACCTTCCTTAGTGCTTCGAAAACGGCAATGACGAGGTGATCTCAGAATTTCCACCAGCGCCAAAAGAACTGGAAGATGGAATACACACCACTGCAGATAACCTTAAGAAAATTGAGTTGGGGATGGCGAATGACCCGCGACCGACATTCGTTAGTGAGCTGTTGTCTGAAGAGAGGGTGGCTACGTTAAAAGACGTGCTTATGCAGTATAGAGATTGCTTCCCATGGAATTATTCCGAAATGCCAAGACTGGATCCAGAGATTGATGTCCACAAACTGACGATATCCCTGGACGTTAAGCCAATCAAACAAGCACCGAGAAGAATGCGGCTCGAGCTTGAGATGAGTATCAACGCCGAGGTCAAGAAGCTGATTGACTCTGGGTTTATCCAGGAAGTTCAGTATCCTGATTGGATCGCCAACATCGTCCCGGTGATGAAGAAGAATGGGACAGTGCACAAATGTGTTGACTTTCGGGATCTCAATAAAGCCTGCCCGAAGGACGATTTCCCAGTGCTAGTCACCGAGCTGATGATAGATAACACGTCCACTCATGAAGTCTTCTCTTTCATGGACGGATCATCAGGATACAATCAGATAAAGATGCATCCCGAGGACCAGAAGCATACCGCTTTCCGAACCCCTTTGGGTATATTCTGCTACAAGGTGATGCCCTTCGGTCTAAAGAACGCCGGCGCCACCTATCAGAGGGCCATGACGAAGATCTTCGATGACCTCATACATGAAATCGTCGAATGTTATATCGACGACCTCGTGGTGAAAAGCAAATCATACGAGGAACATCTCGAACATCTGAAGATCGTATTTCAATGCCTCCGACAATACAACTTGAAGATGAACCCTCTCAAGTGCACATTCGGAGTTTCCTCGGGCAAATTCCTAGGATTCATTGTCCAACACCGAGGTATCGAGATAGATCCGTCAAAGATTAAGGCGATCATGGAGATGCCCCCACCAAGGACTCTCAAGCAATTGCGATCTCTCCAAGGGAAGCTCGCGTATATTCGACGATTTATAGCCAATCTCTCAGGCAAATGCCGTCCTTATAGTCACCTGATGAAGAAGGGAACCCCATTCGTTTGGGATCACAAATGCCAAAGCGCGCTGGACGAAATCAAGCAGTATCTGCAGAACCCGCCAGTGTTGGCCGCTCCGGTCAAGGGAAAGCCTCTCATTCTTTATACAACCTCCCTCGAAGGTTCCTTAGGCGCATTATTGGCACAAGAGAACGACCAAAGGAAAGAAAGAGCTCTTTATTACTTGAGTCGAGTTCTACTGGGGGCAGAAAGCAACAACTCCCCCATCGAAAAACACCGCCTGGCGTTGATCTTCGCGATAACAAAGCTTAGGCACTATGCGTTGGCGCATGAAGTCCATCCCATTTCGAAGGTGGACCCCCTTAAATATTTAATGTCGAAGGCCATATTGACAGGGAGACTCGCTAAATGGGCTTTGCTCTTAATGGAGTTTTCGATAACCTATCAGCCTCTTAGGGTAGTGAAAGGCCAGGCCATCGCCGACTTCCTCGCGGAGCATCCGATACCGGCCGATTCCCCTCTGAATTGCGAGCTGCCAGACGAACATGCATTTGTTGCGATCGACGGTAGTAATACCCGATGGGAACTCTATTTTGATGGAGTGTCTTCCATGAAGAAGCGCAAACAAAGTACCCCTATAATCAAATCGGGGGTAGGCCTTATCTTCGTAACTCTGCAAGGAGGGATAATGCGCTTTGCTTTCTTCTTAACAGAGCTGAGGACGAACAATGAAGCCGAATACGAAGCTTTGATAGCAGGCCTCGAGATCGCCATCGACATGGGAATTGAAAACCTCCTCATATATGGAAATTCTCAATTGGTCGTTAGTCAAGTGAATGGCGACTACCAAACATGCAAGCCAGAGCTGGTAAAGTACGGTGAGAGAGTACAGCAATTGTTGACTCAAATCCCCTCCTACATGCTGGAAAGCATACCGCGTGCGGAAAATAGCAAAGCAGATGCACTAGCTAAGCTCGTTAAAGAACTGGCCGACGAGAACCTCGATGATGTAAGAATCGTGGTACAAAGCCATCGGGTGCTTGCCCCAGCAGAAATATCTCCGGGATCATCCTAAGGAAAGGGAGTGACTGAGCAAATGGCTATACAAATAAAAGACCAGGAAAAGGCTGAGGATTGGAGAGAAGTCTTTATAGGCTACTTCAAATCCCGTCGAACACCTGAAGATGCGTCCTCAAGACATCAACTTATGAAACGAGCTTTGTCTTTCGCCTTCGTCAATGATACTCTGTACAAGAGGTCATTTGATTCTTTATGGTTAAGATGCCTGGGACCTGAAGAAGCAAAAAGGGTCGTCCAAGAAACTCATGACGGACTCTGCGGTTCTCACCAAGCCGGACCAAAGATGAAGCTGAAGATCAAACGGATGGGTTATTATTGGCCCACGATGATTCAGAACTGGCTCGAATATGCGAAGCAATGCCACTCATGCCAGATCCATGGAGACTTTATCCATCAGCACCCAAATCCACTCCATCCAACGGTGGCTAGCTGGCCGTTCGAAATGTGGGGGACTAACGTAATCGGCCCCATCGAACCAGCATCGTCCAGGGACATCGATTCATTTTGGCGACGACTGACTACTTCTCCAAATGGGCAGAAGCAGTACCGCTGAGGGAAGTGAAGACGAAGAATATCCTCCATTTCTTTAAGACACACGTCATTTATCAGTTCGGAACTCCGAGACGGATCCTCTCCGATAACGGGCCAGCCTACAGAAGCCACAAAATCAGCCGCTTCGTGCAAAAACACAACATAGACTGGAAATACTCCTCAGTTTATAATCCCAGAGCTAACGGTCTAGCTGAGGCTTTCAATAGGACCTTAACGAAGATCGTGAAGAAGACGGTGTCCCGAAATAAAAGGGACTGGCATGAGAGACTTCAAGAAGCTCTCTGGGCATATCGAACTACGTTCAAGACGGCCATGAACACAACGTCGTACGCGTTGGTATTAGGTACAGAAGCAGTACTCCCCCTCGAAATAGAATTACCCTCTCTACGAGTGGCAGTTCACTATGAGCTGACCGACGAAGAAAATGCTTACCTTCGGCTTGAGGAGCTTGATGCCCTTGATGAAACCCGGCTCATAGCGCAACAAAATCTGGAGGATTATAAAGCAAAGATGACGCGCTCATATGAAAGATTGACCAGGCCAAGGACATTCCGCCAAGGCGAACTCGTGCTAGTGGTCAAAAGACCTATGATCCCCAATCGCACCAAACGGGGAAAATTCAAGCCGAACTATGAAAGCCCGTACATCATAGACAAGGTCTACCAGGGTGAAGCCTATCTACTCATGGATATGCACGGTGAAAAACCTTTCAGGCCAATAAACGGTCGCTTCCTGAAGAAATACTATGCTTGACGAGTCACGGCCTAGGTCAATGATAGATGACGACGACTATGTCCGCTCGCTATCTTCCTAAGCCCAAACTCTGTAAGTAATAGCTGGCCTTCTTCAATAACGGACCGAAACGTCCTTAAACTAATGACGGACCACTACGTCCTAAAACTAACTGTTGACCGAGATGTCGATAAACTACGCTGGATTGCAACATTCCAAAGCCGATACAAAAAAAAGAATAAAGAAAAAAATAAATAAATAAAAACGGTATGTCCATAAGCAAAATGGGCACGGATGAAAACCCGAAAGGGCTCCGTGAGTAAAAACAGCAGGGCTACCGGCGAGTGCTTGTGAAAACCCGAAAGGGCGCGATCTCGTTATATAAAAAGAATTAAAAAAAAGAATTAAAAAAAGGTATGTCCATAAGCAAAATGGGCACGGGTGAAAACCCGAAAGGGCTCCGTGAGTAAAAACAGCAGGGCTGCCGGCGAGTGTTTGTGAAAACCCGAAAGGGCGCAGCCTCGTTAAAATACACTTACAGGGTCGTCTCGACCTTGTGAGGAGAAACCACCTGCGTGAGATCCTTACGACTCACAAGGGAGCAACACACTTAGGAATCCCCACGATTCCTAAGGAGAAATTACACTTGCGAGATCCTCACGACTCGTAAAGAGAATTCTCTTATGAGACCCTCACGGCTCATAACATTTGAAAGTCTTAAGTTACAGAAACCTGAACCTGTTCTTAAGCAACCTCCACAACCTTCGATATTTCCCTACAAGTGGCACAGTATTGACCCTTGTATACAATCCACGGGCGCAAATAAACATTTCCCCAGCAAAGTCCCACCCGTGACTAGGGATATGTCTATATGGTGAACAATCCTTGTAAGTCCTCTCGACTTATAAGGAGAAAGCACTCTTGTAGGATCCTTACGACTTATAAGAGAACATACACTTAGGAATCCTCACGATTCCTAAGGAGAAAACACACCTATGAGATCCTCATGACTTGTAGGGAGAAATATCTTTGTGAGACCCTTACGGCTCATGAAGTCGAAAGCCTTAGTCGACAGGACCCTAACCCTGTTCGCTAAGCCACCTTTGTTCGACATCGACAAAGGCAAATGATGATTCGCTCCTAGCAATATCCCAGTTGTAGCGATGCTGATGCCTGAACCGGTATCAAATTCCAAGTCCTTTCATGGCAAATGATGATTCTGTAAGTCGATGTGCAACACCCCACGAGTTGCGGGGAGGCGGAAATATGAAAAACAATCTTGTTTGGTAGCATACATCGACTAACCGAAGATCTTTTCTAAACAATACTTAACGATAAACATAGAGTTCTAAGCTACTATGTGAAGAGATTATACCAAACGATTCTAGTCCTTCGTCTTTGTGATCTCTATGTCCTCCTCGGCCTTCTATCCGTGATAGATGATCCACCCGAGTACCCTAATCCAAGCTACACCTCAAGACTTGAGGTAACTTTGTTTCTCTAGTTGCTAACCAAAGTAACTAAGATGATGTAGAGTTAGGTTATGGAGTGTTTAGTCTTTACTAATCCTTGTACTCAACTCATGAGTGGTAGGATTAGGGTTTGGAGAAGGAGAGAGAGCTTGAGGAGAGAGAAGGTGGAGAGAATTATGAGAATACAATCCTTCTCACTTGAATATATGATACATAATGAATTATCAAATAATATCAATTAAATGATTATCACCATGTTTCATTTATTCAAAGAGAGTGATTCATTATGTGAGTCATTAGATCATTAATGAAGCATTAATGATATGATGAATCATATAAATGAGTCATACAAAGCAATCAATGAAAATGCCACCTTAACCTCCTTAGTCACCCTCCTTCTAGAAGCTTCTCGAATAATTACGAGAACGCCCTCCGCATCCATGAAAACACGGAAAAACTAAAGACTGTATAAATCCAATAACCTGAAACTAGAATATGGCTTAAACCAAAGCCGTATAGTAAAAACTGTCCGAATGTCGTACGTGCGTTAAAACACGTATTCGTCCGAACCCTTGTCGTAAAACCGTACGACCTCTATATCATTTCACCTGGAGTTAGGAAAACTCTGTGTGGGACTCTAAAGACTCGACTACTACGCTGGCAGTGGGTTTAACCACAGACCGCAAGCGGCACTAGCTGTACGTAACGGTCCCCAGGTAGATGTCGATAAGAAGGCCGGTGAGGATACCCATCAGAACTCCTACTGAGCCTGTGCGTGACAATATCCGTGCAGTCCGGTCTGTTCGTCTAAGAGTATCGTATGTATGGTCTAGGGAGGTGGTGAACGTCAGACCCCTAATAACCGTACAAATCGTGTCGGTATGGCTCTATCACCATCCGAGAATCTACTGATCAATCTATCAGTAATTCTCAATCAGCCCTGGACAGGGACTTATGGTAATGACCAACCGATCACTGTGCGATATCAACTCCCTGTACCGGGAGAGACGAATTCCTAACAGTCACTCACTGCCTCCACATGGCTCGGGACTGTGCCCAACTAAAACCTGTTTGCACGACTCCTTTGAACCGTAGTAGGGTAGTAATCAAAGCACAGTGGGAACTCACACGAGACAAATGACGACTTTAACTTAACGGACTATCTGCACACATTTTACCTGAGAACTGCTATCTGACGTTAGGTATAAATACCATCCAGTCAGTTCTCGGCGAGTCCTGTCCGGTGTACTCACACCTGGTGAGCATCTGTATACAATCTTAGGTGCACTCCACCAATGGCTGCGGGACCAATCCATCGCCCCTCCTCAGGGTCTAGATATGTATACACCAGTCTACTCTGGAGTATCAATGCCCAGTCTCGATACTCCTGCGACCAGGGACATCTAAGGATGTGCCTATTGACTATCCAGCTCCCACTAGTATGACTGCCATCATAACGCCGGAAGTCAGGCAAACATCCTAAGGGCTTTATCAACATGTATATATATATATATGAATACTACGCAAAATATATCATACGTTAAGATAAAGATAATCCAAATAGCGTACTATCATATTAAGCAAGACTGTTATGTACATACATATCCCAGTATCCTATACAATGAAGGCCTCTAGGGCATATATATCCAACAATCCCCCACTTGCACTAGGGCCTATAATTGGCGCAATGAGTACCCACTGTCTTCACTATATCCAGTTGCTGGAGTACCGCATGCCCAACATCTCAAACAGCCTCTCGAACTGAACTTGAGGAATGGCCTTTGTGAATGGATCTGCCGTGTTGTCTTTTGTATCCACTCTCCGTACCTCGATCTTCCGACGATCAACGATCTCCCTGATCAGGTGAAAACGCCTTAAGATATGCCTGGATTTCTGATGGGACCTGGGTTCCTTTGCCAATGCTACGGCCCCATTGTTATCACAATACAAAGGTATTGGATTGGCAATGGACGGAACTACCTGAAGTTCAGAAATGAACTTCCTCATCCAGACAGCCTCTTTTGCGGCTTCACTAGCAGCTATATACTCAGCCTCCATAGTTGAGTCTGCGACGGTATCCTGTTTGGAACTCTTCCAACATACCGTCCCTCCATTGAGGGTAAACACAAAACCCGAAATGGATTTAGAATCATCTTTGTCACTTTGGAACCCGGAGTCGGTAAAAGCCTCTACCTGGAGGTCTCCATTACCGTAAATCAAGAACAACTCCTTAGTCCTTCTTAGGTACTTGAGAATGTTCTTCACCGCTATCCAATGTTTCTCACCTAGGTCAGACTGATACCTGCTTACCACACCAAGTGCGTAAGCTACATCTGGTCTTGTACATAACATCGCATACATTATAGATCCTACCGCCGAAGCGTAGGGTAAAATGCTCATGCGATCCCTCTCTTCATCAGTCTTGGGAGACATCTCTTTGGAGAGGGTGATCCCGTGACAAGCGGGCATGTTACCGCGCTTGGAATCTTCCATACTAAATCTCTTTAGTATAATGTCAATATACCTGGACTGTGAAAGTCCCAACATTATATTAGATCTATCACGATAGATCTTAATGCCTAAAATGTAGGTTGCATCACCCAAGTCTTTCATGGAGAATTTCTGTAACAAGAAGAGCTTTACTGATTGTAGCATAGGGACATCATTCCCTA
The DNA here is from genome assembly GCA_030015575.1 of Agapanthus africanus. Taxonomy (NCBI): domain Eukaryota; kingdom Viridiplantae; phylum Streptophyta; class Magnoliopsida; order Asparagales; family Amaryllidaceae; genus Agapanthus; species Agapanthus africanus. The sequence continues at coordinate 365,951,460 of CM057342.1, forward strand.
TCAGTAATATGTCGTCGACGTACAAAACGAGGAAGACTACTGCTTCTTCTACAATCTTCCTATAAATACATGGTTCATCTACATTTTTGATAAAGTCAAACTCTTTGACTATCTCATCAAAGCAGATGTTCCAACTTCGCGATGCTTGCTTTAATCCATAAATGGATTTAAGCAACCTGCACACCCTTCCGTTGCTCCCACTGTCTAAGAAACCTTCTGGTTGATCCATGTAAACACTCTCTTCTAAATGTCCATTTAGAAAAGCTGTTTTTACGTCCATCTGCCAGATTTCATAGTCATGGAAGGCAGCAATGGCAAGCAGGATCCGAATGGATTTAAGCATAGCTACAGGTGAAAAGGTTTCATCATAGTCCAGTCCTGGTCTTTGACAAAAACCTTTTGCAACGAGTTTAGCTTTGTAGGTTTCCACTTGTCCAAGTGCACCAATCTTCTTTTTGAAGATCCATTTGCATCCAACTGGTTTAACCCCAGGAGGAGCAACTTCTAAAGTTCATACTTTATTGGTGTACATGGATTCCATTTCGGATCTTATAGCATCCAGCCACTTCATCGAGTCAATACTCATGATAGCCTGCTGAAAACTAGTAGGCTCATCATCGTCGATGATGCAATCCTCTCGATCCCCATCTAGAAGAAAACCATAGTATCTCTCTGGAGGATGAGAAAGCCTACTAGATATGCGCAGTGGCGTTGGTTCGTTATGTTCTATTGAAATCTGAGGTTCTTCTAAGTCCTCGGTAGCAGTTTGAGGTTCTGGAATTTCTTCCAGCTCTACCGCGCTCCCACTAATTTCTTTTGCAAGAAATTCGCTCTGTAAGGAGACAATGTGGAGAGCGACAAACACCTTTTGTTCTTCAGTATGGTAGACCATGTACCCCCTTGAATGTTTGGGGTATCCTACAAACTTGCACAAAACCGATCGTGACTCGAGTTTGTCCGGTTTATGCTTTTTAACATATGCCGGGCACCCCCATATCTTAATATACTTGAAATATGGTCTCTTCCCGCTCCACATTTCATATGGAGTGGTAGGCACAGACTTAGTTGGAACTCTATTCAATAAGTATGCCGCTGATTCTAGAGCAAATCCCTAGAAGGAAAGTGGTAACTCAGCACTACTCATCATTGAACGCACCATATCTAATAGCGTGCGATTCCTCCTTTCTGATACACCATTATGCTGAGGTGTATAAGGTGGAGTAAGCTGAGAGAGAATTCCATTCACTTTTAAGTATTCAAGGAAACTGGTACTTAAGTATTCTCCACCTCGATCAGATCGAAGTGTCTTGATGCTTTTACCAGTTTGTTTCTCTACTTCATTTTTATACTCTTTAAACTTCTCAAAGGTCTCTGATTTATGTTTCATTAAGAACACATGTCCATACCTAGAGAAGTCATCAGTAAAAGTGATGAAGTAGGAGTGACCGCTTCGTGCATGCGTAGACATTGGACCACATACATCACTGTGTACAAGTCCCAAGAGTTCAGTAGCTCTTGCTTCGTGTCCGGAGAACGGAGATTTGGTCATTTTTCCTTTGATACATGATTGACAAGTTGCATATGATGAATATTCAAACGGATCTAGATATCCATCTTTATGTAACTTAGTCAACCTTGTTTCGTTTATATGACCAAGTCTACAATGCCATAAGAAGGCTTGATTTGAATCTGGAGCCTTTCTTTTATGTGTGTTTTGAATATTGAAAATTCGAGGTTGATTAAGTATGTATATGCCGTTTTCCAGTGTGCCATACCCAATCAGTTCTTGATTTAGGAGAATGTTCATGACATTACTTTCAAGCGCAAAATTATATCCTTTATTAGACAACAAAGATATTGGTATAATATTACACAGCATACTGGGAATACAAAAACAGTTGTACAACACCAAAACGTGTCCACGAGTCAACCCTAGGTGATACTCCCCTATTGCAACAGCATCTACATCCATTCCATTGCCCATCCGGAGAGTCATATCACCTGCCCCCAGTACTCTACTATTTCTCAGATCCTGCAATGAATTACAGATGTGAGAACCAGAACCGGTATCAAGTACCCATGAAGTAGAGTTTACTGAAAGACAATATTCGATTACGAACACACCTGAAGCAGAAGCAACCGCTTGCTTCGTGTCCTTTGCCTTGAAGGCCATATAGTCCTTCTTCCAGTGCCCTTGCTTGTGACAATAATGGCATTCGTTTATATCCGCTTTCACCCTTCCTGCCTTGTTCTTTCCCTGCACCTTCTTGACCCCACCCTTCGGTTTGGTGGCTTTCATCTTCTTCTTCCCTTTAGCTTTCGCTTTAGATTTAGAAGAGGATGATTGGCCAACATACAGAACGGGGGTCTTCTCCTTTTTCAAGGAGGTCTCTGCTACCCTCAACATGTTGAGGAGCTTTGGAAGATCAGCTTCCATTTCGTGCATGTTGAAGCTAAGCACGAACTGAGAGAAGGTGTGGGGAAGGGACTGCAAAATCAAGTCGATATACAAATCATTCTCTAGCACGCATCCCAGGTTTTGTTCATATCAGATTTTTGCATTTTTATACCGCCCAATTTTTATCACATTGCATATCGGTAGGTACTCTTGAGCCGTGTTTGCTAGTCAATTGCAGGATACAGGTTCTCGGCTCTAAACGGTGAAATCCATGGAAAAATACGACAAAATCCGAGTTCCTGCCAACCACAGATAAAACACGGGTCTCCGCTCTTTATCCGTCTGTTGCCACACACCAGTTTAGGAGACAAAATGACAAATCGATTGTCACCTTCATGCACAAAGCACAATGGCAACACCAAATCCAAGAAATCTACGCAGAGCTCAAGAAAATCATGACAAAAGATCCATGTCCAAATCACCTTTTGATCCACTAGAATTCTGGAAGAAATGTGGAATGATTATCAGAAAATACATGTACCAGACAAAAGGGGACAGCAGACCAGGGCAGCACACAAGAGCCGACAGCCCAACTCACCTATAGTGCGGCGGAACCGCGGCCAATAGAGGGTATAGGCCGCGGTTCCGCGGCCGTACTGGGCCTTCAGTGTGTCATTTTTCATGGGTAGTTGGGTCTTTTCACATGGGTCCAGAATGTTGCCCTATAATTTCTGTTACCTGCCTATAAATACTCCAGAACTGAGCCAAGACAAGTGTTAATTTCTTTAGCCTCTTTTTGTTAGGTTTTAGTCTTCTTCTTCTTCTTCTTCATTCTTTCCTCCATGAAAATTGTAGTGAGAGCTTTTTGAGTGGATGATGAAATGAAAATGAGAGTTTTTGTATTATTCTTTTTTCTTTGCTTCCCCCTTGAGCTCTCTACCTTAGCTTGATCTTGCAACCTCTTAAGTGAGCTTGCAAGTTTAAGCTTTGGTCATTGATCTCAAGGGGTTGTATCATTTTGTTCTCTACTTAGTGCTTCATTTCACATGAGTTCTTTACCCTTCTCTTGATCTTGCAACCTCTTGATTGAGCTTGCAAGTTTAAGGGTTGGCTATTGATCCCATGCTTGTTTTGAGTTCTATGGTTCTTGTAATTACTTTCTTGCATATTTCATTCTTGTCTTTAATTACTTGCAATTTAATTCCATGCACTTTAATTACTTGCTTGTAATCTTTTCTTTTCTTTGTTCTTTTCTTTTTGTTCTCTCTTTTTGGTTCGTTTTTGTGAATGGTTGTAATTATCATTGTTAAGAATAAATACGGTATTGTAAGTTAAGACTTTCTTTTCTCATTTCCTTTTCCCGTTATTTTCCATTGAACTCCGCCCAAACCATACGCAAGCGCTCCGTTAGGCACCCAACCCTAACAAGGTAACGGTGATTCCTAACCACGACCGGTTGCGTTCGGTTTGGCCGGAGGCGAAAGCAAGAGACAAGAACGGAAGGACAAGGGTAAATAAGCCGTATTCCACGAATACCGCGCTTAAATCCCCTAATCCACGTTGTTGCCGATTGCTCTAGCTTCAATTGGTCAAGAGTCGGCTCAAAGGTTTTGAGTACGGATTTCTTTAGCTTAAAATTCCGTATCTTTTTCTTAACAACTTTATACTTGCAAATAAAACACATAGGATAGAATCGAACAAACACATACTCATTCTTTATTGACTCGTCTAAGACAAGAACGGAAATACAACCATCTCCCTGTGGATCGACCCGTGCTCAACCGGCTAGCTGCATAGCGACACCGTCTTGATTGCGGTTAACTTTAACTCTTTCAATCAGGTTTGCGAGTTCCTCAATGAGGCTGATCATTTTGAGGGCATGCTCTCCTACAGGCGATCCTGGAGCCAACCTCATCTGGAAGAGTTTCCTTGAGGTCTCGTACCTTACGATACGGGAGTGTTTTCCATATAATTCCTTTACGTGGAGGAAGATGGATACAATATCCATACTCTCGTGCTGTTTCTGGAGTTCATTGTTCATGGACGCCAGCACGATACACTTAGCTCACTCACAATCCAGATCCCAAGTTTTGCGAACTTCCTTGTCCACAACTGAGGAATCTGGTCCAGGGATAAGGGGAGGAACAGCGGTGGTAACATATGCTACTTTGTCATAAGTCAGCGCAATGTTGACGTTCCTTAGCCAATCTTTATAGTTCTGTCCGGTCAGTATATTTTTCTCAAGTAATAGTTTTAATCCTGTCATGTTCGCTTCTAGAGAGAGAGAAAAGAAAACACTCAGCATATGCTTCTTCCAAGTTTAGATTGGTTATTAGTTTATCTAAACATGATGGCTCCCACTGTTCCCTCAAATCCTTCTTCAAAACCTAAAAGAAGAACTGGTCAGGATTTAATCACACGTCACAATACTTGCTTAACCTTTCAGCCAGGCTAGTGTTGGTACTTCGAGGGAGGTTTTCCAACGTTTTCGCGAAGTTCCTTAATTAAATAACCTCTTTTCCCTGGAGGCGTAGCCCCTCTAACACCTTTCTGGACACCTACTTGATTTATTGCATTGATTGTTAAGTGAGAATGTTTCCCGAGAGTAATCCTACTCATCAGTGGGATCGGGATCCAACTATCATTGCATGATGCACTAGATGGAAGCCACTCTAGTCATCACACTCCAGAAGGTATGCTTAATCTGGAAGTTTCCTTTATGTTAGAAACTCCCGATATGATTTTTACCCCAAGCTCTTATAGACCTTGACGTAAGCTAACAAGTCATAAGACGCAAGTCAAGTTCTACCCGTCGTTGTCCTGATCAATCTAAGTACATCGTACAAGCCCTTTGACGTAGGCCAACAAGGTGTACGTCTGTCTTAAACTAATGCATCTATCTATGCAACAAATAGGCACACACACTGCTACCATACACTATGCCGTGACGTAGGCCAACAAGCATAGCATGAATACGATGTGTTGTCTATTTGAAACGACGGAGGGTTACGGCTGGTTTTTGGCAAAAAACCGTTAACGTAGTGAACTTGATTTGATCGAAGGAACTAAGATAGCTTTTATTTAAAAGGAGTGGTTTAAGCTCCGCATTTAAAGTTTTGCTTTTTCAAGAAAACCGAGTGGTTTTTAGAAATTGTTCCAACGATTCAGTTTAGGTTTTATTTTCTTTGCATTAAAAAATAATGCGTCCCATCTTTAACCTATCATTACAGATAACAACGAAAATACAACATTCTCTTATGCCATCCGCATTCGCCACGGGGTCCCGTCATCACCCGTTAGGTTACTTAACTAACGGCAGAGCGGGGGCTGGGCTAGCGCGGGTGTAAAACATAAGTGACGTCTAAATAGCTATCATATATAGATATTGTACATTCGTCAGATGCAATAATAGGCATTCCAGTTCACAGGTAAAAAATATTGGATTTGCAAGCAATCCGCGTTTCTTTTGAGCCTGCAATGAAAGACGGATTATACAGTTGTGATGAATAGCCATTTTCCCACCCTAGACCCCTACGGGTACGGCAAACTACCCGCCAAGTACCAGAAGTGAAGCGGTCTGCCTCAACACTTCAAAATACCCGGTAGTTTGTGCACCCCACCTTGGGTCTATCCTAGGAGCAAAAACAGTAAAAAGAAATAATACAACGGTGGCTACAACCGCAACCTGGATGTGCCCCGCAAAATAATATTACAACTTATTGCATTTACATCAAATGAATTAATACAATAACCCATCACAAAACCCGGCTAATCACCACAACAGTCCAATACAGTTTATATACACAAACAGTTATATATAATATCACAGATATGTGCAACCCCCTGCCAACCGACATACTAGCAGTTAGGGGAGGTTTACGAAAACATAATACAAAACAGATATAATCAAACATGCAAATACCGTATAATTTTGATCGATTAAACACTTTTAATTTTTCTCCAATACTTCTCTGTAAATCTGAAACCTGAGCAAAAATTAAAAAATACCAGAAAATCCCAAATATCACAAAGAAGGCACAGAAGAAAATTGGGCTGAGTCGGCCCCAACTCGGCGGTGGAACCGCGGCGGATCGGTGGGATCGGCCGCGGTTCCGCGGCGCTTTGGCCGATTCAGGAGCCCATTTTTCTTGGGTGTTCTTATATTCTCATGCTGGTCATTCTGGAGGTCCCTAAAAAATTTTTTGACCTCATTTAAAATTCGACAGAAACTACAAGATATCGAGGTTTTTCCGGTTTGTTTTTCCGTTCGAAATTCATACAATTTTGCAAGTGTGTTAATTATTTTTTAGTGAGGCTCTGATACCACTGTAAGTCGATGTGCAACACCCCACGAGTTGCGGGGAGGCGGAAATATGAAAAACAATCTTGTTTGGTAGCATACATCGACTAACCGAAGATCTTTTCTAAACAATACTTAACGATAAACATAGAGTTCTAAGCTACTATGTGAAGATATTATACCAAACGATTCTAGTTATTCTTCTTTGTGATCTCTATGTCCTTCTCGGCCTTCTATCCATGATAGATGATCCACCCGAGTACCCTAATCCAAGCACACCTCAAGACTTGAGGTAACTTTGTTTCTCTAGTTGCTAACCAAAGTAACTAAGATGATGTAGAGTTAGGTTATGGAGTGTTTAGTCTTTACTAATCCTTATACTCAACTCATGAGTGGTAGGATTAGGGTTTGGAGAAGGAGAGAGAGCTTGAGGAGAGAGAAGGTGGAGAGAATTATGAGAATAAAATCCTTCTCACTTGAATATATGATACATAATGAATTATCAAATAATATCAATTAAATGATTATTCACCATGTTTCATTTATTCAAAGAGTGTGATTCATTATGTGAGTCATTAGATCATTAATGAAGCATTAATGATATGATGAATCATATAAATGAGTCACACAAAGCAATTAATGAAAATGCCACCTTAACCTCCTTAGTCACCCTCCTTCTAGAAGCTTCTCGAATAATTACGAGAACGCCCTCCGCATCCGTGAAAACACGGAAAAACTAAAGACTGTATAAATCCAATAACCTGATACTAGAATCTGGCTTAAACCAAAGCCGTCTAGTAAAAACTGTCCGAATGTCGTACGTGCGTTTAAACACGTATTCGTCCGAACCCTTGTCGTAAAACCGTACGACCTCTATATCATTTCGCCTGGAGTTGGGAAAACTCTGTGTGGGACTCTAAAAACTCAACTGCTACGCTGGCAGTGGGTTTAACCACAGACCGCAAGCGGCACTAGCTGTACGTAACGGTCCCCAGGTAGATGTCGATAAGAAGGCCGGTGAGGATACCCATCCGAACTCCTACTGAGCATGTGCGTGACAATATCCGTGCAGTCCGGTCTGTTCGTCTAAGAGTATCGCATGTATGGTCTAGGGAGGTGGTGAACGTCAGACCCCTAATAACCGTACAAGTCGTGTCGGTATGGCTCTATCACCATCCGAGAATCTACTGATCAATCTATCAGTAATTCTCAATCAGCCCTGGCCAGGGACTTATGGTAATGACCAACCGATCACTGTGCGATATCAACTCCCTATACCGGGAGAGACGAATCCCTAACAGTCACTCACTGCCTCCACGTGGCTCGGGACTGTGTCCAACTAAAACCTGTTTGCACGACTCCTTTAAACCGTGGTAGGGTAGTAATCAAAGCACTGTGGGAACTCACACGAGACAAATGACGACTTTAAGTCAACGGACTATCTGCACACATGTCACCTGAGAACTGCTATCTGACGTTAGGTATAAATACCATCCAGTCAGTTCTCGGCGAGTCCTGTCCGGTGTACTCACACCTGGTGAGCATCTGTATACAATCTTAGGTGCACTCCACCAATGGCTGCGGGACCAATCCATCGCCCCTCCTCGGGTCTAGATATGTATACACCAGTCTACTCTGGAGTATCAATGCCCAGTCTCGATACTCCTGCGACCAGGGACATCTAAGGATGTGCCTATTGACTATCCTGCTCCCACTAGTATGACTGCCATCATAACGCCGGAAGTCAGGCAAACATCCTAAGGGCTTTATCAACATGTATATATATATGAATACTACGCAAAACATATCATACGCTAAGATAAAGACAAACCAAATAGCGTACTATCATATTAAGCAAGACTGTTATGTACATACATATCCCAGTATCCTATACAATGAAGGCCTCTAGGACATATATATCCAACAGATTCGCTCCTGGCAATATTCCAGTAGTAGCGATGCTGATGCTAAGATTAGCATCAGATTCCAAGTTCCACACTCGCGATAAAAAATCAGCGAGCTAAAAATGCATATGAAATAGCCGAAATGATAGGGCAATTTGCAACGAAATCAGCAAGTAAAAATGTATGCATACAAAAACGGCCGAAATGATTGGGCAACTCACAATAAAAAGCAGCGAGTAAAAATAAAATAAATAGCCGAAATGATTGGGCACCGCGAAAAATAGCCGAAATGATTGGGCAATCGCGACCTTCGTGATATAAAAGCTGAAATGATAGAGCATCGTGGAAATAAAATAATAATATAAAAAAATGAATGAAACTTTTGCCCTACAGGTGAGATCACATCGATCCCTATATACAATCCAGGGGCACAAACGAAAGAGGGAACCATACCTTCCCGACAGGCTCCACCAAAAAGCGAAGCCGAATCTCGACGGTTCATCGACAACTTAGAGACAACCTCGACATTTGTCGCTATAGTGCATGCACAATGTCAACAAACAAAGCAAAGGCCAAATTCCTAGCTTCAGGGTCTTAACGGTAAGTCATATAAAGCCTAAAAGACAATCGGAGATCATCTCGCACCAGCGCGGAGTGGTCACCACCTCGACGTTCGTCTTGATAGAGCAGACGAGATGTCACTACAGCGTCCTTCCTCCAACAGGATTCGGACGTGACAAAGCAAACAAAGCGAAGGCCAAATTCCTAGCTTCAGGGTCTTAACGGCAAGTCATATAAAGCCTGCAAGACAATTGGAGATCATCTCACACCAGTGCGGAGTAGTCACCACCTCGACGTTCGTCTTTATACAGCAGACGAGATGTCACTACAGCGTCCTTTCTCCAACAGGATTCGGACGTGACAAAGCAAACGAAGCAAAGGCCAAATTCCTAGCTTCAGGGTCTTAACGACAAGTCATATAAAGCCTGAAAGACAATCGGAGATCATCTCGCACCAGCGCGGAGTGGTCACCACCTCGATGTTCGTCTTGATATAGCAGACGAGATGTCACTACAGCGTCCTTCCTCCAACAGGATTCGGACGTGAAAAAGCAAACGAAGCGAAGGCCAAATTCCTAGCTTCAGGGTCTTAACGGCAAGTCATATAAAGCCTGGAAGACAATTGGAGATCATCTCACACCAGTGCTGAGTGGTCACCACCTCGACGTTCATCTCGACATAGCAGACACAACATCACCAAAAGGAGCCACGGCAAAATCCCTAGTTCCAAACCTCGACGGTCCACCAACAACCTAAAGACAACCGCGACATTCGTCTCGATATAGAGGATGCAATGCCAGCAAACGAAGCAAAGGCCAAATTCCTAGCTTCAGGGTCTTAACGGCAAGTCTTATAAAGCCTGAAAGACTATCGGAGATCATCCCACACCAGCGCGGAGTGGTCATGACTCATCGGGGCTCTCCAAAATGAGCCTAACCTCAAGTAAAAAGTGACATGGAATATCCCTATGCTTGCTCTTTCGACAGGTAATATTACCCGGAAGATTACTTGAAGACGTCTTGTCCAGCCCCCGAAGGGATCAGAGACACGACATTCGCAAGGCTACTCGAACAGCAAGATTGCCTATCGAGGAATACATCAGCCAACGCGATGGTACGACGGACAAAACCCTAAGTACCACAGACCCTAACGGACCTCTGTCGCAAAGAGCAGAGGTTAACTGTGACGTTAGGATACTCATACGAGAAATGCTCGATTCGTCTCGACTCATGAGGAAATTAGTGTCTTTGCGAGAACTACTCGATATGTTTCGACTCGTGAGGAAAAACCTTAGGCGGCAGGGATTAAAAAACCTGTTTCCTAAGCACTGGGACCCTGCAAGTCGGTCCAAAATGGACTCTTGCATACTATTCACGGGTCACACTCTCCAAAATCGAATCTCGACAAGGAGGGAAACAACCACTTATGGGTCCTCTCGACTCGTAAGAGGGAAAATTCTTTTATAAGATCCTTACGACTTATAAGAGAAAACACACTTAGGAATCCTCACGATTCCAAAGGAGAAAATACACCTACGAGATCCTCTCGATCCGTAGGGAGAAAAGTCTCTATGAGACCCTCACGGCTCATAGAGTTGAAAAGTCTTAGGCAGCAGATCTGAACCTGTCTCCTAAGCCATCACTACTCCTCGAAGTATTCAAGACGGAATGTTCTATATCGCCTACAGGCTATGCTTACTCAAGGAATATGCCAATAACAAAGCAGAAAATAAAAGGAAGGAGGCATAAGATTTGTCATTCATACTTGGAAAATTCTTATATCAAGGCAATAAACAAAAACAGCATTATTGAAATGTTTACAAGGGTATAACCTCAAATCCAGGACATGGATTGAGGAACTCAAAAGTAACCTTGTACAGAACTATCCAAGCCTGGCGAACCATCCTGGTGTGCTTTCTTTCGCGAGCACGAGCGTCGGGATCCCCACTGATGTCCTCCACCCTTCGATAGGCAGTAAGAATGGCGGACTGTTGAAAGTCCTGGTGCAAGAGATCGACAAGATCGTCTCCCCGTCTCTTGGAGATTAGGTTCATCAAATACACCGAGTGCACCTTATCTTCAGCAGCATCCAATGCCCCAAGTGGCACACCAGTACAGAATAAGGGAAGCGCTTCCCAGATGGCTCCCACGATAAGCTTCAAGAGTGAGGTACGCCGGGGAAGCAGTTGACCGTTATATGCGTCGAAGCGACTCATAATTTCGGCGCACTCGGCATTTGTAAATTCCCAGTTCTGAGAATGGCCGAGTCGGCGGATATCTCCGTAAGAGATGATTTCATCGAGATCGTACATGTGGGCATCCATTACTCCTGTAAAAGAAAAGCAGCAACATTAGCAGACAGACTGATTAAGCAAGACGATATAATTCATTAAAAAATAAAATGACATCTTTAACCTCCAAGATCCATGAAAAACTCTTAAGAGTTCTTCTGTATGATTTCGAAGGAGCAATGCTCCATTGAAGAATTAAGAAAATACAAGGAAAATCTTTTAAAGAGCACAGCCTTATTAACGGAACCCTAATAGGATTCTCTTTAGTTCTCTTTAGTTCTCTTTAGATCCCTTTAAACCTATAGAGCAAAGCTCTGCTAAGTGAAACCCTAAATGGGTTTTCTTTAGATCATGGATCTATTGAGAGCAAGGCTCTTAAAATTAATTTAATCTAATCTAATTTTTACCTAAAAATTCTCTAGAGTTTAAACTCTTAAAAGTGCTTAAACAAAAGAGCAAGGCTCTGAATAAAAATTCTTATGAAGAGATGCAAAATCATCTAAAAGACCGAGGATCCTATTTATAGGCATTGAGAGCCGTTTCAACTTCCCAACGGTTGGAATTCTGCCACCGTTGCGCTCACGTTTGGGGCCACGTAAGCGCAACGGTGGGGGGGCATTTGTTTACCCAATCAGAGCAAAGCTCTGTTCAAATTCTAAGGCGGGAAATGAAGCAACGCTTCTGTTTCCCCCAATCAGAGCAAAGCTCTGTTTTAAAATTTAAACTTTAAAAATAAAGGAAGCAACGCTTCAGCTGACTTGCGCTCTGCGTTGCGCAACACGTGTCAGCGCAGTTGCGCTGCGCTCTGCGCTGCGAGACACGTGTCAAGTGCAGGTGCTCTTGCGCCAACTGTACCAAAATTTAAACAAAAAAATTTTGGAAAGATCTTTCTAATCTTGTTAAAACAAGAAGATTATCTTCTGTAAAACAGAAGCCCTAGGATCAAAGATCCAACGATGGGGAAACATCCCTAAATCACTCAGAGAAAGATCTCTTTAACTAACGTAACAAATCAATTAGCACTATATAAAGGCCCCTAGACTCCAAGTCTAAAACACATGAAGACACAGAGATAGAGATACATAACTCCTCTAAAAACTTTGAAAAGAACTCGAAGAAAAGAAAAAGGTAAAACCTTTAGAAAAAAGAAGAATTTCTTCTAAAAAAGATCAAAGATCTAAGAACAAGATCAAGATCTTTAATAAAAAATAATAATAATAAAAAGAAGTAATTTTACTTCTTTATTAGATCTTTCGATCTAATAAAGGCATTGCCTTTTGATGAACCACTGGTTCTTAAAACTTGCGGTAGAATCTCTTTAGAATCAAAAAAATTCTGTTCTTTGATCTGAAATAGATCAAGATGCGCTCTGCACTTTTAAACAGTGCCTTGCACTACTAATCTGCAATGTTGCGCTCCTTGGATTGGCGCAAGTCACCAGGGAGCGCCACGTGTCAATCTGCGCTCTGCGCTTCTAAAAAACAGAGCACTGCTCTCTTGGTTTGGCGCAAGTCACCAGAGCGCGCCACGTGCCAGCAGCGCACTGGCGCAGCGCATTGCGCTAACAGACTTGCGCTCACTAGCATGCGACATGTGTCACCTCCACATGGACTTGCGCCTTGCGCTCCTCAATTGGCGCAGAGCGCCTGACAGGCCACGTGGCGCGCTGCCAGACCATTAAATGCTCTGCATTATTAAAGAAAGGGACAGAGCCCAATTAAAAATGCCTAACAGGCCTAGTCTAAATGCAGTGCATTATTAAACAAGGGCAGAGCCCAATTAAAAGGTCTATCAGACCAAAAAAAATGCAATGCATTATAATAAAAAAGGGCAAAGCCCAAATAAAGGCCTCACAGGCCAAATGCAAATAAAATGTTGAATATTTTCAACTGGACTTAACCCAATTCTGGCCGTAAGTCCTCAAATTAAATTGAACCGAGCACAACTGCTCTCCCAAATCAACTTACACCCGGTTCAAAGGTACATCTCTGAACTCCTCTGATATTTGTCGTTGTAATCCTTCAACGTCGTCAGAGAGATGACGGGTCCTGACAACCACACATAATACGGACTGTGGGGTCCTTAAACTCATGGACTAATGCGTCCTTAAACCAACAATACGGACTGTGGGGTCCTTAAACTCATGGACTAATGCGTCCTTAAACCAATATTCGTCTCTAAAATGGGAATGATGGACCACCATGTCCTTAAATTGGCGATGGACCACCATGTCCCCAAACTAGCGATGGACCACCATATCCCCAAACTAGTAATACGGACTGTGGGGTCCTTAAACTCATGAACTAATGCGTCCTTAAACCAGCAATACGGACTGTGGGGTCCTTAAACTTATGGACTAATGCGTCCTTTGTAAGTGCACGGCAGCGCCCCGGCCGTCAATCCGACGCCGGAATGCGGAAACGAAACTTTTACGAAACTTGTAAACCGGCACAACCGCGCACTATAAACCCGGATCGGGCCATTAACCTAATGCTAGCAAACATGAGAATGAGTTGTAGGGTTACTAGGCACTTTAAGGAGGCTCTACAAGGCATCGACCATGCCGGATTAAAAATTTTAGGTGCCGAACAACCCTAAGCAAGATCGTGTACTAGAGTTTAGGCGAATCTATATGTCAAGTAAACAACTTTACTCTAAAGGGATACGAAATACAACCTTTGTAGATCGGTCCTTCACTTCTAAAGCTCCTTGATGTAGTCCCTCGCTGCGATCATCGGCTCCCGGACTCTCGGACGGCTCCATAAGAAAGTTGCAACGGTATTGCTTGAAGTCTTCAAGGCCGAAGATGATCTACGTCGAGGGAATACGGACTCAAGCTTCTACTTCACTAACCAAAGAATTAGTGAAGCAAGAACCCTAAACTAAAGTGCTAGTCTAGTATAGGATGGTGAGATAGGAAATGGGTACACTTTAGAATTTCATTTCTCACTTTGTATCTCTCTCTTTATCAAACCCTAGAAAGAAAATCTTGAGGAAGAAGAAGATGAGCTCCAAATGAATATGGATAATGATCAAGAGAGAGTATGAACTAACCATGGTGAGTGAGTATCATATACTTAACTCTTGTAGAGACATAACCATAGCTAAGTGTAATGGTTAGGTTAAAAATCCAAAGTAAAAACAAATTTAGTGGACTTTAGTCAATGCATCCACAAGCTTCCATAAGCTTCATGCATTTGCTAATTTTCCACCAATTTTGTAATTACTTTAAATACATAAAACCTAATCATAACAAATAGCATAGTGTAAGTCTCATACACCCATGTAGTGTGTATCAACAACCATGATACAATTTGTACACAAAAAAAATATATATCACATATACATTAACTTGTGCACAAGTGAGAAAAACAAATGCTTAAGTGAACCAATGTTAGTTAATGTAAATTAGTATATCACATATACAATTATACACTAAATTATTAAATCAATAATTGACTTAATAATCCGGTTATACCATATATAACCGACTAACATACAATGTATCGATTTATCGAATCAACGCTTGATTCGATATCCCGGTTATATCGCAGATAGCTGATCGATACAAACATCGCGAGAATAGAATACGGTATCACATACACGCATTATTCTCGGTCCCGCACATATCACATATGCGCTCCTATTTCGTTTTGCCTGAGCCAGTAAAACCTCTATGTAGGACTCTAAAGACTCGTCAATACGCCGGCAGTAGGTGATGATCATACCAAGCACCCACAAGCCGTCAGCGGTACTAGCTTGAAGTAACGGCTACCCGGGTATTGAGCGATCAGAAGATCAGCAAGCAAGCCCGCTCCAACTCCTGTAAAGGCCTGACAGTGACACTACCGTATAGTCCGGTCTCCTCGTCTGATATGTCACATATCAAGTCTAGTGGTGGTAAACGTCAGACCCCAATAACCGATAAGTCATGCCGATATGAAGCTCATAACTGTTAGTTGTATGTATGCCCTAGAGGCCAGTATTGTACAGATGATGTATATTATTTTGGATGCTTGGACATATATAGAGAAAACTTTCTTTCTCGATATGATAGTATGCTATCTGGTTGCTCTTTATCTTAACATGTATACTTGTCTCTTTATACTGTCTTATAGTTACATGTTGGTAAAGCCCTTAGGATGTGTACTTGACTACCTGGACTATGATGCGGATCATACTAGTGTGGACATGGTAGTCCATAAGTACATCCTTCAAGGTCCCTAGTCGTGGGTGTATCGAGACGGGGCATCGATATACCAGTGTAGACTAGCGTATACACTTCTCGACCCATGAGATGGGCGATGGATGATCCCATATCCATTGGTGTTTGACATCAGAGATGGTATACGGGTGCTCAGTGGAGACTGGGTACACTGGACGGACTCGCCGAGAACTCCCAGATGGTATTATACCTCACGTCAGATGGCAGTTCTCAGGTGACACTTGTGCAGGTTAGTCTGTAGACCCGAGATCGTCATAGAGTCTTGTGTGATTCCCACTGTGCTTTGATTTCCACCTTACCACATCCATGAGGGCATGCAAAACGGTGGTTTTTGGGTACAGTCCCGAGTCACATGGAGGCAATAAGCGATAGGAGGGGTTTCGTCTCTCCCGGTATTGGGGTTGATGTTGCACTGTGCTCGATTGGCCGTAACAGGGAAGTCCCTGGCCAGGGCTGATTAGAGATTTACTGGTAAGTGTTACCAGTAGTTTCTCGACCCGTTATGAGCCTCACATCGGCACGACTTATCGGTTATTGGGGTCTGACATTTACCACCCCTAGACTTGATATGCGACATATCAGACGAGGAGACCGGACTGCGCGGGTAGTGTTTCCAGTTAGCTCGACGGGAGTTGTAGCAGGTTCGCTTGTTTTCTTCTGATCGCTCAATACCCGGGTGGCCGTTACGTTTAGCTGACCGCTTGCGGCTTGGGGGTGCTTGATATGATCATCACCCACTGCCGGCGTATTAACGAGTCTCAGAGTCCCACAAAGGAGTTACCTAGTCCAGGCAAAACGTTGTGGAGCGCGTATGCGATATGCGCATGGTGATTGATCTCAAAACTATCTATTACCGCAATCAAGAACGGCGTCGCATGTAGCTAGCCGGTGAGTACGGGTCGGTCCACAGGGATGTTGTGAATTTCCTATTCGCTCAAACGAGTTAATTCTGATTGTGGTCGGATTGATTATTAAATCTAAAAACTAATCTATATCTAAGTCTTGCTAGGGTTAGGTCTAGGTTAAGTTTGGAAAGTCTATAAATCTCACCGCTTTCTATACCCATATGAAGATCTAATTAGGTGTTATGGTAATTATTAATAAAAGGGATTAGAACCATTTGGAAAGATTTTTCTTCCTCTAGGTTCTTGTCCTTCCTTTAGAAATCCTTACCCTAACCTCCATGGAAAACAATCACAACCGGGCCTTTATACTGCGGTACCACCGCTACCTCGATGGATAGGGTGCCGTAGGGAGCGGTATGTGCATATATGCATAGAGTCCTATGAAAATATATGACGGGCAAGAAAGGGGATGAGAGATCTTCGTCTCTCAAACCTTCCCCAGATCTAACCCTAACAAGCGAGGAGACTACTCACTCATTAGGGAATTAAAATACATTTATCTAGGGCAGAGAATAAAAATTACCTAGGGAAAGAATTGAAATTTAAACTAGGGCAATTAAATAAATCTACTTACTTTACAGATGGCTCTCTCCAAACATTTACGCAGGGTTATCAGATCTGAATAGATGATATGAAAAGAGGCATCGATGCTCTCCAAAAGAATTCTAAATTTTATTCATAGAAAGAGGCATAGGGAGGCATAAGAATTACAATGATTAGAGTTCCTATTTATAAAGAATAGGAAACCCTAGTTTACAATTGATTTGCATGTCTACATTTACCAAAATATCCTTAGGAAGACCTAGTCAAAGTAGACTTCAAACTTTGGTAAAATTTTATGTCTCTGTCTTTTATTAAAAGGAAGTATTGGGCCTTGAAATTTCCTTTGTGGGCTCTTCTGTCTTTGGGCTTCCTTATTATTTGGTTCTTTTATTAAAATAGCTTCTATGTTTCTTCCAGATTTCCAGTGAATAATTACGGTGGACTTTTAACCGTTCGCTTTGTAATCTTGGACCTTGCATTGCCTTGTACTTTGTGAACTGTCCTTCGATGTAAGCTTGATCAAGAGTCTTCTGTTTGCTGGTCAAAGTCCACTTTTGCATCGTCTTTTCATTGTTTTCACTGTTTTCTGTCCAAGAACCTGTAACCTGTAATATGTAGCAGACATGCGTCAAAAGCACCTGTTTATTTATAAAAAGAATAAGAATGGGGAATATAATAATGCAATATTATGGTGTGAACAAATACCCCCAAACTTATCTTTTGCTCGTCCTCGAGCAAACTTATTTTTATTCACTAAAATCCTAACCGCACTTTCGCAGGGAAACGCGATTGCACTGAGCACGTGCAACAAGCCGTTAAACCTCTAGGTGTCCCTAGTAGGAGGAGTGTTGTCTCCTGAGGGTTTTCAGCGGATTACATCCACAAAATCCTATCAACTCGGCCCATTGACTTTTGTTCTCCAATTAGGTTTTCTAACAAAGAATTCTATTATCTTTTGACTCGCAAATTATCCACCCACATTCTTCACGCTTCCTCATTATTTAACTTAAGATTATATATGTTATGTAGACCTACTTAACATTCGGCATCTCTTAAGTCTTCCTTTTAGGTTTCCATCTCCACTTAGGAATTTCTATCAACTCTACTAAAGATACAAGTTCTATTCTTCATCCCTTTCTCTCATCTAAACTCCAATTACATATCCCTACATGTGTGTATAGATCACCCCTACACTTGGAAATTCAAATCAAGCAATCATACTCTCGTCCGTTGTCCAAAGTACTTCTTAATTGGTGAATTTTTAATTGAATTTTGCTTATACATCCTTCATGCGACCGTTAATACTTCTTGAGGTACCAACGACCGATTACAAGATGTGTTTGCACATTAAAGCGTACTTCCTAGTCTTGCAACACCGAAGGCTTTAGCAGTGACTCCCAAACCAGTTGGTCTAAGGCACTAGGTGATGAAGCACCCTCGCTAAATATTTTTCTATTTTTGCCGCCTTAAGTAATCACAAAAACCAGTGTCCATTTTTTTTATTCTTTATTCACACTTATATATTTTTTTCATCATACTAAGGACTTTAGACAAGAGCATTTCAAGGTCTCTTCTATTATTCCAAGTTTCAAGGTGCGTGATTGTGCAAATTGTAGGGTATATGTTTTCAGAATCTAGACTTAAGCTAGGAACTATTTTTCAAACTTATACTCTAATAAGAACATCAATACTCTTCCAACATACCGTCCCTTTCAAACTGATAACTCTTACCAGTATATCACTGCAACCCTGGCAAGGGATTTCCTGTTATGGCCAGTCGAGCATAGCACAACATCAACCCCCAATACCGGGAGAGACGAATCCCCTCCTATCGCTCATTGCCTCCATGTGAATCGGGACTGTACCTAAAAACCACCTGTTTGCACAACTCTGTAGAGCCGTGGTAGGGTGGAAATCAAAGCACAGTGGGAGACACACAAGACTCTATGACGATCTCGGGTCAACAGACTAAGCTGTACTAGTGTCACCAGAGAACTGCCATCTGACGTGAGGTATAATACCATCTGGGAGTTCTCGGCGAGTCCGTTCAGTGTACCCAGTCTCCACTGAGCACCCGCATACCATCTCCGATGTCAAACACCAATGGATATGGGATCATCCATCGCCCATCCCATGAGTCGAGATGATGTACGCCAGTCTACTCTGGAATATCGATGCCCCGTCTCGATATTCCCACGACTAGGAACAATGAAGGATGTACTCATTGACTACCCAGGCCCCACTAGTATGATCTGCATCATAGTCCTGGAAGTCGAGTACACATCCTAAGGGCTTTATCAACATGTAATCAGAGAGACAGAAAGTATACATGTTAAGATAAAGAGCAACAAGATAGCGTACTATCATGTCGAGCAATAAAGTCCTACCTATATATGTCCCAGCATCCACTACAATATACATCCAATATACAGTAATGGCCTCTAGGGCATACATATAACTAACAATCACGAGTGGGGACTCAGTGAAATGGCTGGATGCAATACGGTCCGAGATGGAATCCATGTACACCAACAAAGTATGGACTTTGGAAGATGCTCCTGAAGGGGTAAAACCCATTGGGAGCAAGTGGATCTTCAAGAAAAAACTTGGTGTAAATGGGAAAGTGGAGACTTTCAAAGCTAGACTTGTTGCAAAGGGTTTTCGTCAAAGACCAGGTGTGGACTATGACGAGACTTTTCTCCAGTAGCAATTCTTAAATCCATCCGGATCATGCTTGCTATCGCTGCATATCATGACTACGAAATCTGGCAAATGGATGTTAAGACCGCCTTTCTAAACGGTGATTTAGAAGAGTGCGTATACATGACTCAGCCAGAGGGCTTCGTAGATAGTGGGAGCAGCGGGAAGGTGTGCAAGCTGCTTAAATCCATTTATGGATTAAAGCAAGTATCGCGGAGTTGGAACATCTGCTTTGACGTCGTTATCAAAGAGTTTGATTTCGTCAAAAACGTAGATGAACCTTGTATCTACAAGAAGGTAGCAGAGAGTAAGGTTGTCTTCCTCGTATTATACGTGGACGACATACTCTTGATAGGAAATGACATTCCTATGCTGCAATCGGTCAAGCTCTTCTTATCACAAAGGTTCTCAATGAAAGATCTTGGTGATGCCTCCTGCATATTACGAATCAGGATCTATAGGGATAGATCCAAACGGATATTGGGATTGTCCTAATCCAGGTACATTGACACCATACTAAAGAGGTTTAGTATGGAAGAATCCAAGCGTGGGAACTTACCCACGATCTCTGGAGTCACTCTCTCCAAAGAGATGTCTCCCAAGACTGATTTGGAGAGAGCTCGCATGCAAGGGATACCCTATGCTTCGGCTGTAGGCTCTATCATGTACGCGATGCTATGTACCAGACCCGATGTAGCATACTCGCTAAGTGTAGTGAGTAGGTATCAAGCTGATCCTAGAGAGAATCACTGAACAGCTGTGAAGAGCATTCTTAAGTACTTATGAAGGACTAAGGAGATGCTCTTGGTGTATGGTAACGGAGAACTCCAAGTAGAGTCCTTTACCGATTCAAGCTTCCAGAGTGATAAGGACGACTCTAAGTCGCAGTCGGGATTTTTCTTTACCCTTTACGGAGGGGCGGTTAGCTGGAAAAGTTCCAAGCAGGAAACCGTGGCAGACTCGACGATGGAGGCTGAATACATCGCTGCCAACGATGCTGCCAAAAAGGCTGTCTGGATCAATAAGTTCATTACTGAACTTGGAGTGGTTCCATCCATTGAGTATCTAATACCTTTGTATTGCGATAACAATGGAGCGGTGGCTTTGGCCAAGGAACCCAGGTCCCATCAGCGATCCAGGAATATTCTGAGGCGATATCACCGGATCCGGGAGATAGTTGATCGCCGGGAGATCGAGGTCAGGAGGGTTGACACGAAGAATAACACAGCGGATCCACTCACGAAGGCCATTTCCCAGATAAAGTTTGAGAGACTCTTCGGGATGCTCGGTATGCCATACTACAGCAGCTGGCCTTTGTACAAGTGGGAGATTGTTAGTTGTATGTATGCCCTAGAGGCCAGTATTGTACAGATGATGTATATTATATTGGATGCTTGGACATATATAGAGATGACTTTCTTTCTCGATATGATAGTATGCTATCTGGTTGCTCTTTATCTTAACATGTATACTTGTCTCTTTATACTGTCTTATAGTTACATGTTGGTAAAGCCCTTAGGATTTGTACTTGACTAGCTGGACTATGATGTGGATCATACTAGTGGGGACATGGTAGTCCATAAGTATATCCTTCAAGGTCCCTAGTCGTGGGTGTATCGAGACGGGGCATCGATATACCAGTGTAGACTAGCGTATACACTTCTCGACCCATGAGATGGGCGATGGATGATCCTATATCCATTGGTGTTTAACATCAGAGATGGTATACGGGTGCTCAGTGGAGACTGGGTACACTGGACGGACTCGCCGAGAACTCCCAAATGGTATTATACCTCACGTCAGATGGCAGTTCTTAGGTGACACTTGTGCAGGTTAGTCTGTAGACCGGAGATCGTCATAGAGTCTTGTGTGATTCCCACTGTGCTTTGATTTCCACCTTACCACGTCCATGAGGGCATGCAAAACGGTGGTTTTTGGGTACAGTCCCGAGTCACATGGAGGCAATGAGCAATAGGAGGAGTTTCGTCTCTCCCGGTATTGGGGGTTGATGTTGTACTGTGCTCGATTGGCCGTAACCGGGAAGTCCCTGCCCAGGGCTAATTAGAGATTTACTGGTAAGTGTTACCAGTAGTTTCTCGACCCGTTATGTGCCCCACATCGGCATGACTTATCGGTTATTGGTGTCTGACGTTTACCACCCTTAGACTTGATATGCGATATATCAGACGAAGAGACCGGACTGCACGGGTAGTGTTGCCGGTTGGCTCGACGGGAGTTGTAGTAGGTTCGCTTGTTTTCTTCTGATCGCTCAATACCCGGGTGGCCGTTACGTTTAGCTGACCGCTTGCGGCTTGGGGGTGCTTGATATGATCATCACCCACTGCCGGCGTATTGACGAGTCTTAGAGTCCCACAAAGGAGTTACCTAGTCCAGGCGAAACGTTCTAGAGCGCGTATGCGATATGCGCATGGGCCCGGTTAAGATGCGAGTATGAGATACCGTATATTAATCGAGCGGCTTGCTTTTGGTTAGGGTCGTATGTGATATGGCCGGATTGATAAATCAAGTGTTGATTTATCACTTAACCATTAGATTCTCACTAGAAATCCTTTCTTGTATTTTTGGATGTATGCATTCTTTCTAGATTCATGCACATATGGATGTGCATGCACACATACATACATACATACATCATCCTTCATGGTTGCATATACATGGAAAATGGTGGCAATATAAGACTCACACCATGATTTTATATATATGTGTTATTATTTCATTTGTTTTAAAACAAAGGAAAAGAAAAGGATAATTCATGGATGAGTTCTACACTCTTCTTGACCTAACCATGCTCACCTACCTTCTAACCATGAGTTAATCTTTTATTTTATGTTTTAACTCAAGTGAAATAATATCCATATGATTTAACCATGGTTTGAGATGAGAAGAGGAAAATATATATACATATATTTTTCTATTTTCTTTTAAGTGATTATCTTTTCTCTTCTTCTTAAAAAAGCCATCATCTTCTTCAACCTTCTTCTTTTGCTCTCTAGATCTTTCAAGTGAGAAAAATACTCAACAAGATAGGATTTGAAGTGAGAAAAAGAACCACAACACCATTCTACACAAGTCTTGCCCACTTGTTTAGAGTGTTAGCTTCATTTCATTCTCTTGATAAAGTGAAGTTGCAAGCTTGGACAAAGCGGACTCCGGGTGGATCATCGTGGACATAGAGGAGTTTAAGCGGACATTTTCCAAACCCCAAGTGGCCGAGGAGTCTAGCGTAGGGAGTGATTGATACGAAAGAGTGTTTTTGTTTGTAGTTAACCGCAATCAATAACGGTGTCGCGTGTAGCTAGACCGAGATGAGTACGGGTCGTCCTCTGGGAAACGTGGAACCTTTTACTTTTACTTTAGATGTGTTGAGAAAGAGAGGAGGAATAAAGAATTTTATAAAATGGTTTCTAGATCTACGTTAAACAAGAATGTAAAATATAGATCTAGATTATTTTAAAGATGTAGATAATATAATAAGAGGGCTTGTAGGGTCCGTTATGATTTAGTAGTTATGGACGATTAATTAAAAGTTACCATTTTTATCCATTAATAGATTTAGAACTAGAACGACGGTGATGCGTGTAGATTAGGGTTTCTGGAGGGAAAAGGAATCCCACTCTTAACCCTTATCTCGACACGGAACTCCGTTCATATCTAGCCTTTACCAAAACAATCATTAATCTAATCTCTAATTGCGGTCGGAACTATCAACGAATTGCTAGCGCGCCCGATTAGGATGTTAATGATTCTTTTGATAAAGTTCCTAAACTTTATAGGACTTAAAAAGGGTTTAGTTATTTTTATCGTCCATTAGCCTACCCTAATCCTACGAACCCTAACAAGCGGAGAATTACTCGCGCATGTTGGGAGAAGAAGATGAAAAGAAAGAGAGGGAAAACATAATGTAAAATGCAAAAGAATAAAATAAAACAACTACCTTTATTAATCAACTTGAACAATCTACACTTTGATTCCTTAGAAAATGATTACAAAGACTAGTTTGCTTCTCGATCTCTTCTGAGGAGGTAGATGAACAGTTGATGATCAGCCTGGATGCGTGAGCCGTCTTGGACTTCGTGATCTCTTCGGCTTGATGATTTTTCCAAGAGGCTCTCGGTCCTTATTTATAGTCACAGAGCCAGAACCCTAGTTTCCTAATATGGAAACTAGTTGTTAGGATCCTAACCACCACAATCCCATATCTTAACTCTTCAAATCCGCGGCGGAACCGCGGCCATTGGATAGGTTTGGCCGCGGATCCGCCCCCTTTGGGTGAGATCATGGCCTCTAATTTTTGTAGCTTCATATCTGTAACACTTGGTAATCTTTTGAGTATCTAGACTTTGAAAATCTTTTCTACATTTCTACCAGAATTAGTTTCTTGAATATCTTTGGTAGATTTGATTTGCCAACTTTGATTTCCTTGATTTCAGCCCTGAAAATTCTGCACAATAACTCAACAAACAATATTAGTAGAGTTTGTTTTATTGAGATATTAACTTAACCATTAAGAATTGGTCAAAGGTATTAATAAGGTAAGCATATTTAAATGGGCCAAATGTTATATGGATATTATATGCTTACTTTTTCCTACAAAATGTTATTTATAATATATAAACACATGAAAATAGTATTTTTACAGATAAACCCTCATATGTATCATATATTATAATAAACACCTTTTATTATATAATAATAGTAGGAAAAATGTCATATTAAATGTGCAGTTTTATCAACTGAACAGGGAGCTACAAAGGTTGTACTCTCAAAACCATAGCTTAACCTTCTAGTGATGAAGTGTTGTTTTAGAAACCCTAATTTTCTAGGATTGATTCTTTGTATGCTTACTTAGCACCCTAAAATTTTAATCTTTGGTACATGTGATACTTCCATACCCTTCATGAGGTGCTAGGTAAACCCAACAATAACGGGTCGAGAAACTACTCGTAACACTTACCAGTAAATCTCTAAATCAACCCTGGCCAGGGACTTCCCTGTTATGGCCAATCGAGCATAGCGCAACATCAACCCCCAATACCGGAAGAGACGAAACCCCTCCTATCGCTCATTGCCTCCATGTGACTCGGGACTGTACCCAAAAACCACCGTTTTGCACGCCCTCTTGGACGTGGTATGGTGGAAATCAAAGCACGGTGGGAATCACACAAGACTCTATGACGATCTCGGGTCTACAGACTAACCTGTACCAGTGTCACCAGAGAACTGCCATCTGACGTAAGGTATAATACCATCTGGGAGTTCTCGGCGAGTCCGTCCAGTGTACCCAGTCTCAACTGAGCACCCGTATATCATCTCTGATGTCAAACACCAATGGATATGGGATCATCCATCGCCCATCTGTATGGGTCGAGAAGGTATACGCTAGTCTACTCTGGTATATCGATGCCCCGTCTCGATACACCCACGACTGGGGACCTTGAAGGATGTACTTATGGACAACCAAGTCCCCATGAGTATGATCCGCATCATAGTCCAGTTAGTCAAGTACACATCCTAAGGGCTTTACCAACATGTAACAGAGAGACATTTAGTGTACACGTTAAGGTAAAGGGTAACCGGATAGCATATTATCATGTCGAGCAAGAAAGTCCTCCCTATATATGTCCAAGCATCCACTACAATATACATCACATGTATAGTAATGGCCTCTAGGGAATACATATAACTAACATGAGTAGGAAGCTATACCAATCGATCCGTGTCCTTCGGTCTTCGGCCTCCACTCCGATCTCCTCACGGAATCTCCGGTCTTCATTTCCTCGTTGGAACGGGTACCACATCGCCGGGTTCTTTTACGGGCTCCCACCTCTGGACCGAGGCAACTCGGGCACGAAGTTGGCGAACCGACGTGCCCAAGGATGCTGTAGATGAAGTGTAGGATGATTTGTCTCTTAGGGTTTAAAGTTGCCATTTGATGGAGGTGGAGAATAATGAACAAGAGGAAATGAGCTTTTGGAACTTTGGTGTATCAAAGAATGAGATCATAATTTTTCCCACTCACAAAATGAATCTCTCTCTCTCACACAAAATGTGGCCGGCCATCACTCATGGTGGAGGGAAAAAATGATGGATTAAAACAAGTAAGGAAAATGTGTGATAAAAAGATCACATCAAAGTCTTTCTAAAATCCTTTCATAATCAAATCAATCTTCTCACCATTAATGCAAGTAATGATGCAAGAAACATCATAATCCCTCATTTACAAATAAACCCTCCACAATTGCTAATTTGCAAATATGCAAATTAGCCCCTCCATCAGAAAAATCCGGCCATGTCGGAACAAAGGATAACTGGCCGAAACGGAATGCAAACTGGCAACTTCAGAAAACTGATCACGTAATAAATTACAGGAAAACCCCGCGACCGTATATACATACCCGCATTTGTAATTCCACTGAATACAAATGCAATGAGACAAAATCTACATTGTACAATACTAGGATCCGGCTTAAACCAAAGCCCGCTATTATTATCCATCCGATCATGATCCGTGCAATACGGTACGTATCTGATCGAACCCTGCCATATCTCAATACGGCCTCTACAGCGTTTCGCCCGAAACTTGAGCAACTGTCTGTGGGGGACTCTAAAGACTCGTCAATGCCTTGGTTGTGGATTTAACCACTAGCATGTCAAAGGTATTAGCCATACGTAACGGGCTACCAGGTATTGACCAAAAGGGACGTCGATGAGCGAACTCATCCTGACACCCTACTGAGCCTGTCAGTGACAATATCCGTATAGTCCGGTCCGTTCGTCTATGAGCATTGCATGGCAAGCCTAGGGGGTTGATAAAAATCAGACCCCCAAAAGCGGTACAAGTCGTGTCGGAGTGTAGCCCAGAACACCCTGAGATATTACTGGAATACCTACCAGTAAATCTTCTGCCTTGGCCAAGGACTTCATGTAATGGCTCTCCTAGACACAGCGCGACCTCACCGCCAATACCGGGAGAGACGAACCCCTGAAGATCCGCTCACTGCCTCCATGTGGCTCGGGACTGTACCCAACTAAAAGCTGTTTGCACGACTCCTTTGAGCGTGGTAGGGTAGTAATCAAAGTACAGTGGGAACTCACACGAGATAAATGATGATCTCAGGTCGATGAACTAACCTGTACACATGTCACCAGGGAACTGCTATCTGACATCTGGTATAAGACCAACTAGCATGTTCCCGGCGAGTCCTGTCCGGTGTACTCATAACCCAATGAGCACCTGTATACATCTTAGGTGAACCAACTGACACCAGTGGCTTGTGAGACCGGCCACCGCCACTCGTCGGGGTCTCGACTGTATACACTAGTCTACTCTGGAGTATCGATTCCCTGTCTCGAAACTCCCTCGACTAGGGACCTTTTAAGGATGTTCTTATAGACCCCAGCTCCCACGTATATGATCGCCCTCATACTGCTGGCAGTCAAGCAAGAATCCTAGGGGATCTATTGTTAGTTATATGTATGCCCTAGAGGCCATTACTGTACATACGATGTATATTGTAATGGATGCTTGGACATATATAGGGAGGACTTTCTTGCTCGACATGATAGTATGCTATCTGGTTGTACTTTATCTTAACATGTACTCTGATTGTCTCTATGTTACATGTTGATAAAGCCCTTAGGATATGTACTCGACTACTGGAACTATGATGAGATCATACTAGTGGGGCCACGGTAGTCGACGAGTACATCCTATAACTGTTCCTAGTCGAGGGTGTATCGAGACAGGGCATCGATGCACCAGAGTAGACTAGCATATACGCATCTTGACCCATATGATGGGCGATGGATGATCACATATCCATCGGTGTTTGACATCAAGGATGGTGTATGGGTGCTCAATGGAGACTGGGTACACTGGACGGACTCGCCGAGAACTCCCAGATGGTATTATACCTTACGTCAGATGGCAGTTCTCCAGTGATACTGGTACAGAGTAGTCTGTGACCCGAGATTGTCATAGAGTCTTGTGTGATTCCTACTGTGCTTTGATTTCTATCATACCTCATCCAAAAAGGCGTGCAAAAAGGTGTCTTTTGGGTACAGTCCCGAATCACATGGAGGCAATGAGCTATAGGAGGGGATTCGTCTCTCCCGGTATAGGGAGTTGATGTTGTGCTGTATTCGATTGGCTATAACCGGAAATCCCTGACCAGGGTTGCTGAGATTTACTGGTAAGTGTTATCAGTAGTTTCTCGGACTGTTATAGACCTCATATCGACACGACTTATCGAGCTACTGGGGTCTGACGTTTACCACCCCTAGGCTAGATATGCGACATATCAGACGACGAGACCGGACTGTACGGGAGTGTTACTGATTGGATTCACAGGAGAATGTACATGCTTGCTTGTTGATCTTCTGAGCGCTCAATACCTGG
This sequence comes from Agapanthus africanus, assembly GCA_030015575.1. NCBI lineage: Eukaryota > Viridiplantae > Streptophyta > Magnoliopsida > Asparagales > Amaryllidaceae > Agapanthus > Agapanthus africanus. Next base: position 365,979,704 of record CM057342.1, read on the forward strand.
GTGGCTGTTACGTTTAGCTGACCGCTTGCAGCTTATGGGTGTTTGATATGATCATCACCTACTGCCGGCGTATTGACGATTCTTTAGAGTCCTACATAGAGGTTTCTTGGCTCAGGAAAAACGGAGTAGGAGCACATATGTTATATGTGCGGGACCTAGGATAATGCGGTATGTGATACCGTATTGGATTCTCGCGATATGAGATATCGGCCGGGTATATGTGATATAGCCGGGTCATCGTATTAGTCGGTTATATGCGATATAGCCGGATTATCGGATCAGTGTTGATTCGATAATTTAATGTATAATAATATATATGATATATTAAATTACATTAACTAATATTAGCTCACTAAAAGATTCATTTTCTCACGGGATAATACATTGATATATATGCGATATATGTTAATTGTATTATTTTTTATTGTTACAAAATATATTGTATATGTGATATATAATATTGTAACATGTTAGGCTTACAAATTTAACAATGGATTAGGGTTTAAACTTGGTTAGGGTTTGGATTAGGGTTAGCTTTTGCATGAAGCTTCCATGAAGCTTCATGAAGCTTTGACTTTGTGGTAGCTTGATATTTTTTGTGAGATATTATGTTAACCCAATCCAAAACCATTAACTCTAGTTAACTCTCTACAAGGGTTAACTCTTTCATGCTTAACCCTTGGTTAGATTTGTAACCACTACAATAATTCATTGTTCATCACAAAAGAATTAAGTTATGATCTTCATTCATTCTTCTTCTTCCTTGAGTTCCTTCTTGAAAAAGCTTTCTTTTGTGATGAAAGTGAGTGAGAAAAAGATTATAAATGAGAGAAAAAATCCTACTTCATCATCCTCATCTATCCTTGCCATTTAGATGAGGGTGTTCACATCATTTCATGAGTGATAGCTTGTGTTGACGAAACTTCAAGGTAGATCATCTATGTTATCGAAGATCGGAAGCAAGGGTGCATCATTCTCTTCGTGAAGCCTCTCGAGAGTCCGGAACACGATGATCGCAGCGAAGGGACCTCAACACGGAGCTTAAGAAGTGAAGGACTGGATCTACAAAGGTTGTAATCACTCTCACTTAGTGTTAAAGAGTTTAACATGTTAGTTTTCGCCTAAACCCTAGTTTAATGATCCGGCTTTGGGTTGTTCGGCACGGCTAAAATTTTAATCGGGTATGGTTGATACCTCGTAGACCTTTGTGCGCGTGCCTAGCAACCCTATATCTATCAACGTACAATAGTGACCTGTAAGGCCACCTAAAACAGTACACGATGATAAAGGTAAACCAGATAGCATATTATCATCTTGAGTAAGACTGTCCTACCGGCATAGGTCCTCCCTCAATCATTACAATCACGTGCCTATGATCCAATAATTGACTCTGAGGGCACTATATCCAACAATCTCCCACTTGCACTCAAGGCTAATTTTTGGGATGTCGCATACTCACAGCCCGTGTGATACCGAACACCCAACTCCTCTACAAATCAGTCTCACAAAACCTGTTTGCGAAACTAATGCGTTCGAGGAATAGCCTCAGTGAGTGGATCCGCTCAGATGTTTCTTTCTATGTCTCTCTTTATCTCAAGTTCGCGGAGAAAGCCATCTCCCGAAATGAGCAATAACTGTCTTAGAATATGTCTGGATATCTGATGGGACCTAGCTCATAAATGAACTCCAAATCCAAACTTCTTAGACTGTATCGTCAACTGAACTTAATCAGTATCCTGCGCCATGCCTCCCTCAGTATCCGCTTGGACCTCCTGTCCAAACTACTGCCCCTCGTCAGAGGAAAAACTATAACTCTGACAGCCACTCTGTCATCCAGGTCACCTTGGAAGCCTGGAATGATAACCGTCTCCTAAAGGAGGCTGCCGTTATCATATTCCTAGAACAATCACTTATGTTCTAAAACTGCTTCCTAATGTTTCTCCAGGATTGGATCAATATCAACTTATTGCACCTACTGCAAAAACAACATCTGGTGTGGTACTTGACATCTCATGATTGACTCATTGCCTAAGCAAGTGATCTGCCAATCATGCACATCCCTCTCCCCTTTAGTCTGTAAGACTCCTTTAGAGAGGGTGACTCCACCACCTGCAGGTATACTACCATGCCAGGAGTCGTCCATTCTAAAAAATCTTAGAATGTTTTCTAAGTACCCTGATTGGGAAACCACCCAAATCTAGATCTATAGATCTAGTAACCAGAATGTCTTGATATTATATCCAAGTCCCATGTGGAGAAACCACTGTGTGACAACCAAAATATAACCGACTGTAGTATAGGAATTTCACTTCCTACTCTGTGTTTGTCATCCAAATACCAGGACATCATACCCTACTACCTTCTTAACAGATCCATCCCCTATTCTGATGAAGTCAAATCTATGACTGTCACATCAGAAATAGATGATCTATCTCCGCTACATCTGCTTTAGTCTATAAATAGACATAAGCCACTTTTCCACTATGCTTCCGCTGCTCCCACTGACTACGACAACCCTCTGGCAGAGTCATATAGACGTACACTTCTAAAGCTAGTTCAGAACTGTTGGAGATAGTGCCCTCATAGTCAATTATTGGATCGCAGGTACGTGATTGCAATGATTGCGGAGGACCTATCCCAGTAACACGGTCTTACTCGAGATGATAGTATGCTATCTGGTTTGCCTTTATCAGTCGTGTACATGTTCAGGTGACTGATTGCATGTTACACTTTGATAGAGCCCTTAGGATCTTGCTTTACTACCAACAGTATGATGGCGATCATATACGTGAGAGTTGGGTAGTTTATATGCATATCCTTAATTGTGGTCCCTAGTCGTGGGAGTTTCGAGACAGGGCATCGATACTCCGGAGTAGACTAGTGTATACAGTCGAGACCCCGACGAGGGGCGGTGGCCGGTCTCACAAGCCACTGGTGTCAGTTGGATCACCTAAGATGTATACAGGTGCTCATTGGGTTATGAGTACACCGGACAGGACTCGCCGGGAATCTGCTAGTTAGTACTATACCTATCGTCAGATAGCAGTTCCCTGGTGACATGTGTACAGGTTAGTTCATCGACCTGAGGTCGTCATTTGTCTCGTGTGAGTTCCCACTGTGCTTTGATTTCTAACCTACCACGGCTCAAAGAAGTCGTGCAAACAGGTAGTTTTTGGGTACAGTCCCGAGCCATATGGAGGCACGTGAGCGGATCGGCAGGGGATTCGTCTCTCCCGGTATTGGGGGCGAGGTCGTGCTGTGTCTAGGAGAGCCATTACACAAAGTCCATGGCCATGGCAGGAGATTTACTGGTAGGTACTCCAGTAGTATCTCAGGGTGTTATTGGGCTTCACTCCGACACGACTTATACTGCTATTGGGGGTCTGACGTTACTAGCCCCCTAGGCAGATATGCGATACTCATAGACGAACGGACCGGACTGTATATACATTGTCACTGTTAGGCTCAGTAGGGTTTCTGGATGAGTTCGCTCATCGGCCTCCCTTGAGTGTGCTCATCGGCCTCCCTTGAGGTCAGTCCGTGGGCAGCCGTTATGCATTGCTAGTGCCGCTGACGGTTTGTGGTTAAACCCACTGCCAGGGTACTGACGAGTCATTAGAGTCCCCCACAGATAGTTTCCCATGTTCGGGCGAAACGTTGTAGAGGCCGTAAGGTTTTATGGCAGGGTTCGGAAAATGCACGTGCGTTTACGCACGTGTTATTTTTCGGGCAGATGATACTGGTCGGCTTTGGTTTAAGCCGGATCCGAGTATTATATTGAGTAGGTATAATATCTTTGTCTCAGTTGCATTTGTATTCGGTCGTAATACAAATGCGGGTGTATTTATACAGTTTCGGGGTTGTCCTGAAATTCGTTTCAAGATCACTTTTGGAAGTTGCCAGTTTCCAGTTTTCTATCAGCCGTCTTTTAACATTCGGTTAAAGACGGATTTATCTTTTCTTGGATGAGAGTGAGTCATGCTTCTAGAAGGTTCTAGAAGGTTCTAGATGAGGTGACTAGGATTAATTGGTGTTGTGTTTTCATTGGTTGCATTAAAGGCTTGATGAGGTGTATTAGTGATTCATGCTTTAGCATTAAAGCTTCTTGTTTTCTTAAGGATATTTTGAGTGAGAAGCTTTCTCTTATGGTCACCCCCCCTCTCCTACGGTCACCCCCTCTCCATATATAAGGCCGGCCCCCTCTCTCTCTATGATTACTTGATGTTTCATTTTGGTTAGAAAAGATCATGATAGTATTCGAGGTGTATGGAATTTTACAGTTCATTTCATTCCATCACCCGATTTCCACGGCAACTTCATTAACCGATCGTCCACGGATTTGGACGAAGTGAGACAAAGTCATCTACTCATTCTCTACATCATTCTTGGTCGTCTCTTTTAGCAAACTTGACGATCGAGTTGCCTCAAGTCAGAGGCGGGAGCCCGTTTAAAGAATCAGTGATGTGGTGCCACCTCGACGAGGAGATCGGAGATCGACGAGATCGGAGCAGCCGCAACGGAGCGTGGGATGATGGTTGAAGAACGAAGGACTCGGATCGTTCGGTATAACCTTTCTACACTCTTTACAGTTTGTTAGTTTAGCAATAATGGCAGATCCGGGTTAAAGTATACGATAGCACCGGTTAAAAGTTTTTGTTCCGCATTTTGGCATCTGTAGACGGCCGGGGCGCTAGCGTAGACTGACAGTGGTATCAGAGCCTCACCATTTTGCTATACTAACTTGTGCTAACGCGTTTAAAATATCGATCGAACCGAAAATCAAAAATCGCAATTTTTTCACTTGACAGATTCTGTTAATTTTTAAACTGGTCTAAATGTAATTTTGACCATACCAGAAAATCAAGCAGGCGTTTTTAGGAATACTGCAGAAATTCGACGAACTAATTCGACTGTTCCGCCGCGGATCCGCGGCCCAAGCATGGGTTTGGCCGTGGATCCGCCGCAGGAAAGTCAAATCAGTTTGCCAATTTTCTACAGTGCATTCTACATTTGAAATTGGGGTTTTTGGTATATATCGTTTGGGCCCAGGTTTTGTTACTGTTCTACAGATATTCGTGGGGCCCACTTTGTGATATTTGGTCGATCGAAATTTAAACATGTTAGTTTACAGTGCTTACATTATATCTCCGACCGGGAATGTCATTTGATCGGTAAACCGCGTCTGATTGCTATAGTTCTTTTAGACGGGTTTGCGAACGTGACATTCGCGTTGATGTTCTGTGTTGTGCTGTGATGTTGCGGATTTGTCGTGGTGGATAGCAGTGTGCAATGGTAGTACAGTTTGAGTTTATTTGTACATTTGATATTGCGGGGCGAGCGTCCAACTTGTGGACTGCCGTCACTGCCTGTTGTATAATATTCTTTTGGGGCACGACCAGGTTGCGGTCGATGTACCTTTTGTACTATTTTTCATTACTGTACTAGGTTTTGCCCCGCGACGGAGTGCACGGATAGCCGGGTTCTGGGGGGCAACGGGTCCGCATCTCATGGCTTTGAGAGGCAGAGGGGTCCCACTCTAGAATTGGCAGACTATTTGCCGCACTCGTAGGGGGTACAGGTTGACCCAAGGAGGGGTGCTCAAGATTACCGGATTCCGTGGAGTGCAGGGTGGTCCATTCACTATGCTGTAGGGGGCTGCCTCGCTTCAGGTTTTGGCGGGTAACTTGCCGCACCCGTAGGGGTCTAGGTTTCATTGCACAGGCTATCCACACGACAGGGGAACGTCGAGTTTCAGCAGCGGCTCTGTGAAACTCGGGGATCCCAGATTATCTGTATTATTCTGTGATGCTTATTACTTTTCTGTAATGTTGCATATTATCACGCCTGGAGCGATTATGTATATTGGTTTATATACTATTAGATGTTGTATATGTTTTACACCCGCGCTAGTCCAGTCCCCGCTCTGTCGTTAGTTAAGTAACCTAACGGGTGATGACTGGACCCAGTGACGAATGCGGATGGCATATACGTACATTTTATTTTCGTTCTTTTCTGGTGTGATTGATTGATGGGACTGCGTTGATTCTGATCAATGCAAAGTAAAACAAACCTGTTTACAGTTGTTGGACCAAATTTAAAAAGTCTTATTGCAAAGACGTTTTCTTTTGTTATGCATAGCGGTATTCAGTGAAATATCCTGCACCTCATTCGACGGGGCAAGGGCCGATATCCCTTCACCGGGACTGACCCCTTGGGCAGAAGTTTGCGTCAGAGTAATAACTTCACTATAGTCGATTACAAGTTGCTTTGCATAGCGGTATTCAGTGGAATATTCTGCACCTCATTCCACGAGGAAAGAGCCGAGATCCCTTTACCGGGAGTGACCTCTTTAGCAAAAGGTTTTCGCCACTATATTTTAAAAAGCTATCAGGTTCCTTCAGCGATATCAAGTTCACTACGTTAAAGGTTTTTCGCCAAAAACCAGCCGTAGCCCTCCGTCATTTCATTTGAATGGTCAGTAGTATTCAAGCTATGTTGGTCTAGCCCTTAGCTAGGACATAGTGATTGGTAGCTGCTGGGGTGTTCATATGTTGCATAGATAGATGCGTTGGTTTGGGACAGTCGTACAGCCTTGTTGGCCCTTAGTCAAGGGCGAGTACGGGTGGGTTCAAATTAACAAGATAATGATGGGAAGAACTTGACATGTGACTTTTGGTGGGCTGGCCCTTAGTCACGATCATAAGAGCATGGGGTAAAAATCATATCGGGAGTTTCTAAAGAAACTGAAACTTGCCAAGTATGCGCATACCATCTGGAGTATGAGTAACGTGGATGCATTCCATCACGTTATCATGCGATGAGAGTTGGATCCCGATTCCCACTGATGAGTTGGTTTACTCTTCGGGTGATCCCGATTGATTCTTCTTTAGGTTTGGAGGAGAATTTGACAGGACAGTGGGAGGTTTCCGGATTAGATAAAGTGATGACCATTCTGATCGAGGTTAGAGTGCACGCAGAGTGTTTCTTTTCTCTCTCTCTTTGGCAGCGACCTTTGACCGACCCTAGACTATGACTCAGTGACCAGGTTGACCGAACCTTCTTAAAATACTGGATTTTGGATTGTCTATGTTGCATAAGTCATTGCCACTCCTTCTTTTACCCTTTGAATTTCTCAGAACACCCGTATTACTACGGATATCCACTTCCATTGGATAGATCCATCGTATGGTTATATACGAACTCGAAGGGACTTCTTCGAGGATGGATCCAGGTTCAGGAGAAATAGAATTGGTTTATTCGGTTGTCTTTTATTATCACCTTCTCTCAGGTTGCGAGAGCTCCTTGGTTTAGGAAAGTACACCTATTACGCTTATTGGATAGTCTTATTCCAAACCATAGGCTGGTGCCGAAAGGTAGGGAATGAAGAAAACCAATTAGCCTAAGTAGGGTGTGCAGAAGGTAATATGTAAAGACAAAATAAAGGGATTAGAAAGAGGGCAAAGTAAATTGCGACTGTTATCATTCACGACCAAAACCGCGTACTTCATCGCCACTCCTATTTCACCTTTAAAAGAATAAGGTATTATTCAGTTGTCTTTTATCATCACCTTCTCTCAGTTGCGAGTACTCCTTGGTTTAGGAGGGTACACCTATTATGCTTACTGGATAGTCTTCTTCCAAACCATAGGCTGGTGCCGAACGGTAGGGAAGGAAGAAAACCATTTAGCCTAACGATGGTGTACAGAAGGTAACGACTAAAGACAAATAAAGGGATTTGGAGAGATGGCAATAAAATATACGGTTGAAGTCATGAATTGGATTATGGAAGAGGCATTACTATGAATACCAGGATACCCCTACGAAACATTTTCATGTTTCAGTGCATTGTTAAAGGAAAACTGTTTTCCCGATTAGACACTTACTCCAAGGGTATGTATTTACCAGGTTTCATTCTCATATCTGTATAGTTTTTACAGATGATGAGTGGGAGTAAGATATTGGGAATTAGGTGATCATCCTCATTATATCGGAATTCGTTGTAATTGGTGATATTTGAGGAAATCGCCAGGATACAGTTTTCAACCTACGACGCACAAGTTTTGAGTTGTTTAACTCAGCGGACTTATACAGAGTATTGTATGTTGTCCAAGTGTCCTTCAGGACAAAGGGGTAGGTTCTCGTACTATGTTCTGTTTACTTATAACTTCTCTAATATTTAGACAAGTGTTTCGTAGAAATACAAGGTCTAAGTTTTGAGAAGTTGTGGGTATAAGAATAAAGTAGAGAACCAGGTGTCACAAGTATCGGGATTCTTCAAAGAGATCGAAGATGTAGATTCTTGTGATTGGTATTCAGATGATAGTGATGGTTTTGAGAAACGAGTTTTCTCTTTCAGGTTGCTCATAATTGGATGGATTCCTAAGTTGAGTAATGCTGATTAGCCTCTTTCCATTAAGTTGATATACACTGGAGACAGCTGCATGATTTGAATCTGGTTCCAATTAAATAAGTGCCAAAGTTTCTGTATTGAATATAGAATAGATCGTACCTTAAAAGATGTTAAGGTACGGGGAGTTGTCCAGCTTATGCTTAAAACCACACTCTGGATAACTCAGGGCACGTTTCTGTAATGGCTGTTTGTGGGTTGACCCTGGCTATAACGAGGGTTGATATTCTACCATTTGGAAGATCAATAGTGATATTGTTCTTGACTCGCCACAGTTTTAGTAAAATGGATCTTTTTCAGAAAACAGCAGTGGGAGTATGGTAGAACTGGAAGCGATTCCAGAACCGCGAACGATTACGGAAAATTTAATAGGACCTATACATTCAATCAGGTTTGACATTCCAATAGCCACTCCACAGATATGGTAGGTAACCTCAGACACCCGAGAGGTACTTCGGTAGCCTCAAGGACGGTGACAGGGAGATTCTTATCTACTAAAGACTTGACACTACTGTTGTTCCAGGTTATGAGACCCGGTAGGAGGGTTGTCGTAGTCAGTGGGAGCAGCAGAAGCATAGTGGGCAAGTAGCTTATGTCTATTTATAGACTAGAGCAGTTATAGCGGAGATAGATCATCTAATTTTGATATGACAGTCATGGTTTTGACTTCAATCAGAATAGGGGATGGATCTGTTAAGAAGATAGTAGGGTGTGATGTCATGGTATCTGGATGACATACACAGAGTAGGAAGTAAAATTCCTATACTACGATCGGTTGTACTGTGGTCGTCACACAGTTGTTTCTCCAGACAGGATATGGATATAATATTTGACATTCTGGTTTCTGGATCTATGGTTTTAGATCTGGATTTGGGTAGTTTCCCAATGTGGGTACTTTGACAGATATTCTAATGGTTTTTAGAATAGTTGACTCCTAGCATGGTGGTGTACCTGCAGGTGATGGAGTCACCCTCTCTAAAGGTGTCTTACAGACTAAAGGGGAGAGGGATGGGCATGATTGGCAGATCACTTGCTTAGGCAATTGAGTCAATCATGTGATGTCAAGTACCACACCAAATGTTGGTTTTGCACTAGATGCAATAAGTTTGTATTAATCCAATCCTGGAGAAACATAAGGAAGCAGTTTTAGAACATAAGTACATGTTCTACGGATTTGATGACGGCAGCCTCCTTCGGGAGACGATTATCATTCCAGGCTTCAAAGGTGACATGGATGACAGAGTGATTGTCAGAGTTTTAGTTCTTCCCTCTGACGAAGAGGGACAGTATTATGGACAGGTGGTCCAAGAGGATACTATGGGTGGCATGGTGCCGGATACTGATTAGGTTCAGTGATCGATATAGTCTAAGGAGTTTGGATTTGGAGTTCATTTATGAACTAGGTCCCATCAGATATCCAGACATATTCTAAGACAGGTATTACTCAATTCGGGAGATGGCTTTCTCCGCGAACTTGAGATTAAGAGAGATATAGAAAGAAACTTCTAGGCGGATCCACTCACTAAGGCTATTTCTCGAACACAATAGTTTTACAAACGGGCTTTGTGATACTGATTAGTAGAGGAGTTGGATGTTCGGTTTCACACGGGCTGTGAGTAGTCGACATTGCAATAATTAGCCTTGAGTGCAAGTGGGAGATTGTTGGAGATAGTGCCCTCATAGTCAATTATTGGATCGCAGGTACGTGATTGCAATGATTGCGGAGGACCTATCCCGGTAACACAGTCTTACTCGAGATGATAGTATGCTATCTGGTTTGCCTTTATCAGTCGTGTACATGTTCAGGTGACTGATTGCATGTTACACTTTGATAGAGCCCTTAGGATCTTGCTTTACTACCAACAGTATGATGGCGATCATATACGTGAGAGTTGGGTAGTTTATATGCATATCCTTAATTGTGGTCCCTAGTCGTGGGAGTTTCGAGACAGGGCATCGATACTCCGGAGTAGACTAGTGTATACAGTCGAGACCCCGACGAGGGGCGGTGGCCGGTCTCACAAGCCACTGGTGTCAGTTGGATCACCTAAGATGTATACAGGTGCTCATTGGGTTATGAGTACACCGGACAGGACTCGCCGGGAATCTGCTAGTTAGTACTATACCTATCGTCAGATAGCAGTTCCCTGGTGACATGTGTACAGGTTAGTTCATCGACCTGAGGTCGTCATTTGTCTCGTGTGAGTTCCCACTGTGGTTTGATTTCTACCCTACCACGGCTCAAAGGAGTCGTGCAAACAGGTAGTTTTAGGGTACAATCCCGAGCCATATGGAGGCACGTGAGCGGATCGGCAGGGGATTCGTCTCTCCCGGTATTGGGGGCGAGGTCGTGCTGTGTCTAGGAAAGCCATTACACAAAGTCCATGGCCATGGCAGGAGATTTACTGGTAGGTACTCCAGTAGTATCTCAGGGTATTATTGGGCTTCACTCCGACACGACTTATACTGCTATTGGGGGTCTGACGTTACTAGCCCCCTAGGCAGATATGCGATACTCATAGACGAACGGACCGGACTGTATATACATTGTCACTGTTAGGCTCAGTAGGGTTTCTGGATGAGTTCGCTCATCGGACTCCCTTGAGTGTGCTCATCGGCCTCCCTTGAGGTCAGTCCGTGGGCAGCCGTTACGCATTGCTAGTGCCGCTGACGGTTTGTGGTTAAACCCACTGCCAGGGTACTGACGAGTCATTAGAGTCCCCCACAGACAGTTTCTCAAGTTCGGGCGAAACGTTGTAGAGGCCGTAAGGTTTTATGGCAGGGTTCGGAAAATGCACGTGCGTTTACGCACGTGTTATTTTTCGGGCAGATGATACTGGTCGGCTTTGGTTTAAGCCGGATCCGAGTATTATATTGAGTAGGTATAATATCTTTGTCTCAGTTGCATTTGTATTCGGTCGTAATACAAATGCGGGTGTATTTATACAGTTTCGGGGTTGTCCTGAAATTCGTTTCAGGATCACTTTTGGAAGTTGCCAGTTTCCAGTTTTCTATCAGCCGTCTTTTAACATTCGGTTAAAGACGGATTTATCTTTTCTTGGATGAGAGTGAGTCATGCTTCTAGAAGGTTCTAGAAGGTTCTAGATGAGGTGACTAGGATTAATTGGTGTTGTGTTTTCATTGGTTGCATTAAAGGCTTGATGAGGTGTATCAGTGATTCATGCTTTAGCATTAAAGCTTCTTGTTTTCTTAAGGATATTTTGAGTGAGAAGCTTTCTCTTGTGGTCACCCCCCCTCTCCTACGGTCACCCCCTCTCCATATATGAGGCCGGCCCCCTCTCTCTCTCTGATTACTTGATGTTTCATTTTGGTTAGAAAAGATCATGATAGTATTCGGGGTGTATGGAATTTTACTGTTCATTTCATTCCATCACCCGATTTCCACGGCAACTTCATTAACCGATCGTCCACGGATTTGGACGAAGTGAGACAAAGTCATCTACTCATTCTCTACATCATTCTTGGTCGTCTCTTTTAGCAAACTTGACGATCGAGTTGCCTCAAGTCAGAGGCGGGAGCCCGTTTAAAGAATCAGTGATGTGGTGCCACCTCGACGAGGAGATCGGAGATCGACGAGATCGGAGCAGCCGCAACGGAGCGTGGGATGATGGTTGAAGAACGAAGGACTCGGATCGTTCGGTATAACCTTTCTACACTCTTTACAGTTTGTTAGTTTAGCAATAATGGCAGATCCGGGTTAAAGTATACGATAGCGCCGGTTAAAAGTTTTTGTTCAGCATTTTGGCGTCTGTAGACGGCCGGGGCGCTAGCGTAGACTGACAAGAACGACGCTATACTCATCCTCCTGCCGGGTCTCACAGCCTGGAGCAACAGCAATGGCAAGTCTGGGTAAACAAGAACCTCCATGTCACCGTCCTTGAGGCTACTGGAGTACCTCTCAGGTGCCTAAGGTTACCCACCTTATCTGCGGAGTGGCCAATGGAATGTCAAATCAGATTGAATCTTTAGGTTCTTATCAAATTTTCAGTAATCATTTGCGGTTCTGGAATCAGTTCCAGTTCTTCCATACTCCCACTACTGTTTTCTGAAAAAAAAAATCCATTTTTATTAAAACTGTGGCGAGTCAAGAACAATATCACTATTGATCTTCCAGATGGTAGAAAGTCAACCCTCGTCATAGCCTGGGTCAACCCACAAACAGCCATTATAGAAACGTGCCTTGAGTTATCCAGAATCTGGTTTTAAGCATAAGCTGGACAACTCCCCGTACCTTAACAATGTCAAGATATGAACTATTCTATATCCAATATAGAAATAGAGGCACTGATTTAATTGAACCAGATTCAAATCATGCAGCTGTCTCCAGTGCATGTCAACTAAATGGAAGGAGGCCGATCAGCATTACTCAACTTAGGAACGCTTCCAATTATGAGTAACCTGAAAGAGAAGCAAGTTCTCTTAATCATTACTACTAACTGAATACCACACACAAGTATCTACATCTTCGATCACCTTGAAGAATCCCGATACTTGCAATACCTGGTTCTCTACTTTACTCTTATACCTATAACTTCTCAAAACTTGGACCCTATGTTTCTACGAAACACTTGTCTAAAAACTAGAGAAGTCATAAGTAAACTGAATATAGTACGAGGACCAACCCCTCTGTCCTAATGGACACTGGACAATATACAATACTCTGTATAAGTCCCCTGAGTCTGGTGACTCATTCACTGTGTGTCGTAGGTTGAAAACTGTACTTATGGTTAAGAAGAATTACACCGTTGTTCAATGCTCCTTACCTAACCATCCACTTATATAGGTAAATGTCATAGACATAATTTCAAAAAGGTATATCTCACTCTATAAAAATAGATGTACAGATATATCAATTTGAAATTGGTGCATAGCAACGGATATTAAAAATCAAATATTTGCAGTCCGGCAAACAACCCAGGTGACTTCCTCAAATATCACCAATTACAACGAATTCTGATATAATGAGGATAATCACCTAATTCCCAATAACTTACTCCCACTCATCATCTGTAAAACCATACAGATGTGAGAATCATACCTGGTAAATACATACCCTGGAGCAAGTGTCTAATTGGGAAATCAGTTTTCTATTAACAGTACACAGTGAAACTGAAACATTAAAATGTTTCGATGGGGTATCCGGGTATTCCTAGTAATGCCTCTTTCATTATCCAGATTCACAACTGTAACCGTATAATTATTTGCCATCTCTCCAAATCCCTTTATATGTCTTTAGTCATTACCTTCTGTACACCCTCTTAGGCTAAATGGTTTTCTTCCTTCCCTACCGTTCGGCACCAGCCTATGGTTTGGAAGAAGACTATCCAATAACCATAATGGGTGTACTATCCTAATCCTAGGAGCACTCGCAGTGCGAGAGAAGGTAAAGATAAAAGACAACCGAATAAACCTTATTCCTATTTCTCCCGAACCAGAATCCATCCCCGAACTGGAACAAGTTCCTTCGAGTTCGTATATAACCATACGATGGAGTATCCAAATAAACTGTGGATCTTCGTAGTGATACGGAGTGTTCTGGAGAAATACAAAGGTGATTTAGGATTGGCGAAGAAATACTTGGTTTGGTCGTAAATAGCAGTCGCAGTTTACTTTGCCCTCTTACTAATCCCTTTATTTGTCTTAACTTAAAACCTTCTGTACAGCATCGTTATGCTAATTGGTTTTCTTCATTCCCCACCGTTCGGCACCAGCCTAAGGTTTGGAAGAAGACTATCCAATTTGCGTAATAGGTATACTATCTCCTAAACCAAGGAGTACCCGCAACCTGAGAGAAGGTAAAACGAAAAGACAACTGAATAGTCCTATTCGTTTTCTCCAGAACCGGAAACCATCCTCGAATAAATTCCTTCGAGTTCGTATATAACAATACGATGGTTTTGTCCAATGGAAGTGGACGTTCGTAGTAATACGGGGTGTCCTGGAGAAAAGGGTAAAAGTAGGAGTGGTAATGAGGTATGCAACTCTGACAATCCAAAAGCCAGTGTTTTAAGAAGGTTCGGTTAATTTTGGTCACTGAGTCACAGTCTAGGGTCGGGTCATGGTCGCTGCCAAAGAGAGAGAGAAAAGAAACACTCAGCGTGCTCTCTAACCTAGATCAGAATGGTTATCACTTTATCTAATCAGGAAACCTCCCACTGTAACGTAAAATTCTTCTCCAAACCTGAAAGAAGAATTAGTCGGGATCACCCGAGGAGTAAACCAACTCATCAGTGGGAATCGGGATCCAACTATCATCGCATGATAATGTGACGGAATCCGCTCACGTTATCACACTCCAGAAGGTATGCGCATATCTGGCAAGTTTCAGTTTCTTTAGAAACTCCCGATGTGATTTTTGCCCCATGCTCTTATGACCTTGGCGAAGGCCAACATATCATAAGTCACATGTCAAGTTCTACCCGTCATTATCCGGGTTAATTTGAACCCATCCGTACATACCCTTGACGAAGGCCAAAATAGTAGTACGACTGTCCCAAACCAACGCATCTATCTATGCTGCAGAAAAGTAACAAGTAGCTACCATACACTATGCCTTGACGAAGGCCAACATACATAGCATGAATACTAAGTGCTACCTTTCTGAAATGACGGAGGGCTACGAATGGTTTTTGGCAAAAAACCTTTAACGTAATGAACTTGATATCGTTGAAGGAACCGGATAGCTTTTTAAAAATATAGTGACGAAAACCTTTGCTAAAGAGGTCACTCCCGGTGAAGAGATCTCGGCTCTTTCCCCGTAGAATGAGGTGCAGGATATTCTAACTGAATACCACGTTGCAAAGCAAAAGTAAATGACTATAGTGAAGTTATTTCCCTGACACAAACTTCTGTCCAAGGGGTCACTCCCGGTGAAGGGATCTCGGCCGTTGCCTCATCGACTGAGGTGCTGGATATTCATAACCGAATACCACTGTGCAAAACAAAAGAGAACGCCCTTGCAATAACAGCTTTTTGAAAAATTGTTCCAACAACATCAGAATAGGTTTGTTTAGTTTGCATTGATCCGAATCAACGCAGTCCCATCAATTGATCACACCAATAAAGAACGAAAATAATGATGTACGTATATGACATCCGCATTCGCCACTGGGTCCCGTCATCACCCGTTAGGTTACTTAACTAACGACAGAGCGGGGACTGGACTAGCGCGGATGCAAAACATATACAACATCTACTAGTATATATATCAATATATAATATTCGCTCAAGGCGTGATAAAATGCAACATCACAGAAATGTAATAAGCATCACAGAACTATACAGATATCTGGGATCCCTGGGTTTCACAGAGCCGCTACTGAAACCCGACGTTCCCCTGGTCGTGTGGATAGCATGTGCAATGAAATCCTAGACCCCTATGAGCGCAGCAAGTTACCCGCCAAAACCTGAAGCGAGGCAGCCCCCTTCAACAACGTGAATGGACCACCCAGCACTTCACGGAATCCGGTAACTTGAGCACCCCTCCTGGGTCAACTTATACCCCCTATGAGTGCGGCGTCTAGAGTGAAGCCCCCTCCGTCTCAACGCCATGAGATGCGGGCTCGTTACCCTCTAGAACCCGGCTACCCGTGCACCCCTCCGCGGGGTAATCCTAGTACAGAAAGTAAAATATACATACAACGGGTACATCGACCTCAGCCCGGTCGTGCCCCAAAAAGAATAATATACAAACAGGCAGTAACGGCAGTCCACATGTCGGACGCTCGCCCCGCAATATAAAATGTACATAAACAAACAAACTGTACTACCATTGCATCCAGGCTATCCCCACGACCAATCCGTAACATCACAGCACAACACAGAACATCAACGTGAATGTCACGTTCGCAAATCCGTCTAAAAGGGCTATAGCAGTTAGACAGGATTTACCGATCAAATGACATTCACGGTAGCAGATATAACGTAAATAATGTGAACTAACATGTTTAAAATTTTCGATCGACTAAATTTTCTGGAGTGGGCCCCAAGCACAACTGTAGCACTCAAAATAAATCTGGGCCCAAACAGAACATACCAAAAACCCTATTTCCATGTCAGAGAGCCACTGTAGAAATTTGGTGAACTGAATCTACAGTACGGCCGCAGATCGGCCGCCAAAATATGGTTTTGGCCGCGGATCCGCCGCGCTACAGTAACATCAGCCTACCAAATTTTCACAGAATTCATAAAAAAACCTGCACGTAATTTTCTAATGTACCAAATAATTTTTAGAGCACAGAAAAATTCGACAGAAAGTACGACATGGAAATACGGTTTTTGAAAAATCCGTTCGATCGAACTTGTAAACACGTTAGAGCAAGCTAGACTAGGTTAATGGCGTGGCTCTGATACCAGTGTAAGTGCAGGGCAGCGCCCCGGCCGTCAATCCGACGCCGGAATGCGGAAACGAAACTTTTACGAAACTTGTAAACCGGCACTACCGCGCACTATAAACCCGGATCGGGTCATTAACCTAATGCTAGCAAACATAAGAATGAGTAGGAAGATATAACAAGCGATCCGTATCCTTCGGTCTTCGGCCTCCACTCCGATCTCCTCGCGGAATCTCCGGTCATCATTTCCTCGTCGGAACGGGCACCACATCGCCGGGTTCTTTTACGGGCTCCCACCTCTGGACCGAGGCAACTCGGGCACGAAGTTGGTGAGCCAACGTGCCCAAGAATGCTGTAGATGAAGTGTAGGATGATTTGTCTCTTGGAGTTTGAAGTTGCCATTTGATGGAGGTGGAGAATAATGAACAAGAGGAAATGAGCTTTAGAACATTGGTGTATCAAAGAATGAGATCATAATTTTCCCCACTCACAAAATGAATCTCCCTCACACACACAAAATGTGGCCGGCCATCACTCATGGTGGAGGGGAAAAATGATGGATTAAAACAAGGAAAATGTGTGATAAAAAGATCACATCAAAGTCTTTCTAAAATCCTTTCATAATCAAATCAATCTTCTCACCATTAATGCAAGTAATGATGCAAGAAACATCATAATCCCTCATTTACAAATAAACCCTCCACAATTGCTAATTTGCAAATATACAAATTAGCCCCTCCATCAGAAAAATCCGGCCATGTCGGAACAAAGGAAAACTGGCCGAAACGGAATGCAAACTGGCAACTTCAGAAAACTGATCCCGTAATAAATTACAGGAAAACCCCCGCGACCGTATATACATACCTGCATTTGTATTCCCACTGAATACAAATGCAATGAGACAAAATCTACACTGTACAATACTAGGATCCGGATTAAACCAAAGCCCGCTAGTATTATCTGTCCGATCATGATCCGTGCAATACCGCACGTATCTGATCGAACCCTGCCATATCTCCATACGGCCTCTACAGCATTTCGCCCGAAACTTGAGCAACTGTCTGTGGGGGACTCTAAAGACTCGTCAATACCTTGGTTGTGGATTTAACTACTAGCACGTCAGAGTTATTAGCCATACGTAACGGGCTACCAGGTATTGACCAAAAGGGACGTCGATGAGCGAACTCATCCTGACACCCTACTGAGCCTGTCAGTGACAATATCCGTACAGTCCGGTCCGTTCGTCTATGAGCATCGCATGGCGGGCCTAGGGGGTTGGTAAAAGTCAGACCCCCAAAATCGGTACAAGTCGTGTCGGAGTGTAGCCCAGAACACCCTGAGATATTACTGGAATACCTACCAGTAAATCTCTTGCCTTGGCCAAGGACTTCGTGTAATGGCTCTCCTAGATACAGCGCGACCTCACCCCCAATACCGGGAGAGACGAACCCCTGAAGATCCGCTCACTGCCTCCATGTGGCTCGGGACTGTACCCAACTAAAACCTGTCTGCACGACTCCTTTGAGCGTGGTAGGGTAGTAATCAAAGTACAGTGGGAACTCACACGAGACAAATGACGATCTCAGGGTGATGAACTAACCTGTACACATGTCACCAGGGAACTGCTATCTAACATCTGGTATAAGACCAACTAGCATGTTCCCGGCGAGTCCTGTCCGGTGTACTCATAACCCAATGAGCACCTGTATACATCTTAGGTGAACCAACTGACACCAGTGGCTTGTGAGACCGGCCACCGCCCCTCGTCGGGGTCTCGACTGTATACACTAGTCTACTCTGGAGTATCGATGCCCTGTCTCGAAACTCCCTCGACTAGGAACCTTTTAAGGGTGTGCTTATAGAACCCAGCTCCCACGTATCTGATCACCCTCATACTGCTGGCAGTCAAGCAAGAATCCTAGGGGCTCTATCAACACGCAATATTTACCTGTAACGTCAACTAAAATAGTACATGATGATAAAGGTAAACCATATAGCATACTATCATCTTGAGTAAGACTGTCCTACCGGCATAGGTCCTCCCTCAATCATTATAATCACATGCCTGTGATCCAATAATTGACTCTGAGGGCACTATATCCAACATCTTTAAACCAACAATACGGACTGTGGGGTCCTTAAACTCATGGACTAATGCATCCTTAAACCAACAATACGGACTGTGGGGTCCTTAAACTCATGGACTAATGCGTCCTTAAACCAACAATACGGACTGTGGGGTCCTTAAACTCATAGACTAATGCGTCCTTAAACCGACAATACGGACTGTGGGGTCCTTAAACTCATGGACTAATGCGTCCTTAAACCGACAATACGGACTATGGGGTCCTTAAATTCATAGACTAATGCGTCCTTAAACCAATATTCATCCCCAAAATGGGAATGTTGGACCACCATGTCTCTAAACTGGCAGTGGACTGTAAGTCCACGTTGCCCACCCCGGTGCTTGCGGGGAGGCGGAAAACCGTATAAAAAATGAATTTTTAACATACTAGGCAACATGGACTAGCAAAAGGAGGATCTTTTCTAAACAAAAACTAACTACAAAGCTAAAAGGAGTTTAACTACATGGAAAGGAGGTTATACCTAGGGCTTTTAGTCCTTCTCTCCTTGCTCCTTGGAGTGAAAGAAAGTAATCTCCTTGTCGCCTTCTCTTGTCGAAGAAGGATCCACCCGAGAGTCTCAACCTTTGGCTTCAACTTCAAACTAGAAGTAACTAAGATGCTTGGAGTGCTAATCCTAGAACCTTAGAAAAGAGTAGAGAGTATCTTAGAAGGATTTATCTCAAGCTCAAGGGATTCTCAACTCATGAGAGGGGAGAGCTAGAGAGAGAGGAAGAGGAGGAGAGAGAATCTAAATGATAGAATGAGAATAAAATGAACCATTATTCTCATATATGTGAATTATGGAAATTAGATAATTAGCTAAGATAATTGTCATGGTTAATCAAGACTTGACCATTATCATTTCACATTAAATTCCATTTGCAAGGATCAAAGAGCATCTTTCATATGGAATGATGATGGTCAACATGTCAACCTAGGTCAACAAGTCAAGTATAGTCAAATGGTCAACAACCCTAACCATGCACAATTATAATTAACTAATATCAATTAATCATAATTCACACATAAGCATTAAGGTTAAGAAAATGACAATGGTCATCAACCCTAATCAAAGTCCTCTGCCTATGTCTCAGTCAACTGTGCATACACACCCATATCCGTGTTCCGAGGAACACGAATACAATGAGACAAAACCAATCCCAAAAAATATATTAGGATCCGGCTTAAACCAAAGCCCGCTAGTATAAGCTGTCTGGACAGCAAACGTGCACAAGTGTGCGGATGTGAACGAACCCTGTCGCAAAACCATGCGACTTCTACTCATTTTGCCTAAAGGCGAATAACCCTCTGTGTGGGACTCTAAAGACTCGACACTACGCTGGAAGTGGGTTTAACCACAGACCGCAAGCGGCACTACCTGTACGTAACGGTCCCCGGGTAGATGCCGATAAGAAGACTGACGAGGTGAACCCATCTGAACTCCTACTGAGCCTGAATGTGACAGTCTCCGTACAGTCCGGTCTGTTCGTCTGATACATCGCATGGCGGGCCTAGGGGGGCGGTAAACGTCAGTCCCCTAATAGCGGTACAAGTCGTGTCGGAGTGTAACCCAGAACACCCTGAGATAACACTGGAAATCTACCAGTATATCTCGCTTGCCCTAGCCAGGGACTACTTGTATAATGGCTCTCCTGGACACAGCGCGATGTCAACCCCCAATACCGGGAGAAACGAATCCTATCTAACCGTCACTGCCTCCAAATGCTTCGGGACTGCACCAAACTACTACCTGTTTGCACGACTCCTTTAAGCCGTGGTAGGATAGTAATCAAAGTACAGTGGGAACACACTCGAGGCGAAGTAACAGTGTCAAGTCAGCGGACTAAGCTGTACTCATGTCACCTGGGAACTAATAACTGACGATAGGTATAATACCAACCAACAGTTCCCGACGAGTCCTGTCCAGTGTACTCGTAACCTAACGAGCACCCGCATACTATCTCAAGTACGACGTACTGACGGCTGTGGGACAGGCCGTCTCCCACGCTAGGATGAGAAGCGCATACGCTAGTCTACTCCGGAGTATCGATGCCCTGTCTCGATAATCCCATGACCAGGGACATGTAAATAAGGATGTGCTTGTAGATTACCCAGCCCCCACGAGTGTGATTGCCATCACAACGCTGGTAATCAAGAAAAGATCCTAAGGGCTCCACTAATGCGTATAGGTGATATAATAAAAGAAACACATGTACACATTAAAGCAGAGACAAACCAAGTAGCATACTACCATTTCGAGCAAGATTGTCTATACAACTGTGAATATCCCAAGCTTCCATCAAGTAATATACATACTAGTATGATACAGTAATGGCCTCTAGGGCATATACACTAACAATCTCCCACTTACACTAAGGCCATGTACTGGCTTATCGAAGACCTATCATCTCGATCAGCCGCTCGAACGGAGTCTGGGGTAAGGCCTTCGTGAATGGATCTGCAGTGTTATCTTCTGAAGCAACCCTCCGAACCTCGATCTCCTGGCGATCCACGATCTCCCTGATCAGGTGATACCGCCTCAAGATGTGTCTGGATTTCTGATGGGACCTGGGTTCCTTCGCTAAAGTTATAGCCCCATTGTTGTCGCAATACAGAGGTATTGGATCAACAATGGACGGAACCACCTGATGTTCTTTCAAGAACTTCCTCATCCAGACAGCTTCTTTTGCGGCATCAGATGCAGCGATATATTCCGCTTCCATAGTCGAGTCAGCAACGGTTTCCTGTTTGGAACTCTTCCAACACACCGCCCCTCCATTGAGGGTAAAGACAAAACCCGACATGGACTTGGAATCATCCTTGTCACTTTGGAAACTGGAGTCAGCAAAGGCCTCAATCTGGAAGTCTTTTCCGCCATACACCAAGAACATCTCCTTAGTCCTTCTCAGGTACTTGAGAATGTTCTTTACCGCTATCCAGTGTTTCTCCCCAGGGTTTGACTGATACCTGCTTACCACACTCAGTGCATAAGCCACATCTGGTCTGGTACACAACATCGCATACATTATAGAGCTTACCGCAGAAGCGTAGGGTATAATGGACATGCGATCCCTTTCCAAATCAGTCTTGGGAGACATCTCTTTGGAGAGGGTGATCCCGTGACAAGCCGGTAGATTACCGCGCTTGGAATCTTCCATACTGAATCTTTTCAGTATGGTGTCGATGTACCTAGACTGTGAGAGTCCCAATATCCTCTTGGATCTGTCACGGTAGATCCGGATCCCCAGAATGTATGAGGCATCACCCAGGTCTTTCATGGAGTACCTGTGTGACAAGAACCCTTTGACAGATTGTAGCATAGGAATGTCATTTCCTATTAAGAGACTGTCATCCACGTATAAAACTAGGAATACTACAGTTCTTGCTACAAATATACTATAGATGCATGGTTCATCTGGATTTTTGATTAAGCCAAATTCTTTGACCGTCTTATCAAAACAGATGTTCCAACTCCGCGATGCCTGCTTTAGTCCATAAATGGACTTTAGCAACTTGCACACCTTTCCGCTGCTCCCACTCTGAATGAAACCCTCTGGCTGGTCTATATAGACACACTCCTCTAAATTTCCATTTAGAATAGCGGTCTTTACGTCCATCTGCCAAATCTCATAATCGTGGAAGGCAGCAATGGCAAGAAGGATCCGAATGGATTTTAGCATAGCCACTGGAGAAAAGGTTTCGTCATAGTCCAAACCAGGTCTCTAACGAAAACCCTTTGCAAAAAGTCTAGCTTTATAGGTCTCAACCTGTCCATCTACACCAATCTTCCTTTTGAAGATCCACTTTCATCCTACGGGTTTTACCCCATCTGGAGCAATGTCCAACGTCCATACTTTGTTGGTGTACATGGACTCCATTTCGGTCCGCATTGCATCCAGCCATTTTACCGAGTCAACGCTCTGAATGGCTTGCTGGAAGCTAGTAGGCTCATCACAATCAATGATGCAATCCTCTCTATCCCCGTCTATGAGAAAACCGTAGTATCTCTCAGGCGGATGAGACTGCCTACTACTCCTGCGGAGCGGCGTAGGAATGTCCTGATCTTTCGAACCCTCTGGTTCTACTAAGCTTTTAGTAATAGCTCGTGGTTCTGGAATTTCTTCCAATTCTATTGCGCTCCCACTAATTTCCTTTTCCAAGAACTGGTGTTCTAGAAAGTGGGCATGGCGAGAAACAAAAACCTTTTGTTCCTCTTCGCAATAGAAGAAATATCCCTTGGAGTTCTTTGGATATCCCACAAACTTGCACTGTACTGAGCGTGCCTCGAGTTTGTCCGCATGCTGCTTTTTGACAAAAGCTGGACATCCCCATGCCTTAATATGATTAAGATAGGGTCTCTTCCCACACCACATCTGATATGGTGTAGTAGGCACAGTCTTAGTTGGAACTCGGTTCAAAAGGTATGCAGCTGATTCTAGCGTATATCCCCAGAATGATCACGGTAACTCAGCGTTACTCATCATGGACCGTACCATATCCAATAAGGTTCGGTTCCGTCTCTCCGATACACCGTTATGTTGCGGAGTGTATGGAGGAGTAAGCTGAGAGAGAATTCCATTCTCTTTTAAGTAATCCAGGAATTCGGCACTCAAGTATTCACCACCTCGATCAGTTCTCAGTGCCTTGATACTTTTGCCTGTTTGTTTTTCTACTTCATTCTTATATTCCTGGAATTTTTCAAAGGCCTCGGATTTATGTTTCATTAAGAAGACATATCCGTACCTTGAAAAGTCATCCGTAAAAGTAATGAAGTAAGAATAACCGCTTCGTGCATGTGTAGACATTGGTCTGCACACGTCGCTGTGTACGAGTCCCAAGAGCTCACTCGCTCTTACTCCGTGTCCAGTGAACGGAGTCTTTGTCATCTTTCCTTTGAGACAGGATTGACAAGTTGCATATGATTGATATTCGAACGGATCCAAATATCCTTCTATATGTAACTTAGTCAATCTTCTCTCATTGATGTGACCCAGTCTACAATGCCATAAGAAAGTCTGATTGATTTCTGGAGACTTTCTTTTGTGTGTATTCTGGACATTGAAAATCAGTGGTTGGTTTAATACGTATATACCATTTTTTAATGTACCTGACCCAATCAAAACTTGATTAAGGTTAATGTTCACAACATTACTTACAAATGCAAATTCATAACCTTCTTTAGACAATAAAGATACAGAAATGATATTACAAGTTGCATTTGGTACAAAATAACAACTACGCAAAACCAAAAAGTGTCCATCTGACAATCCCAGGTGATAGTCCCCCACGGCCTCAGCATCCATGCTAGCTCCGTTTACAACTCTGAGGGTCATATCACCTTCCTTCAAAACCCTACACTTTCTCAACGCCTGCAAAGAATTACAGATATGATATCCTGATCCGGTATCCAATACCCAGGAAGTAGAGTTTATTGATAGACAGTTTTCAATAACATACACACCTGAAGCTGAAGCCGCAACTCGCTTCAGATCCTGGGTTCTGGCCTTCCAAGCCTTGCAATCCTGTTTCCAGTGTCCACTCTTGTGACAGTAAAAGCACTCTTCTTTCCCCACAAGCTTTCCTGCTACCTTTGTTGCCTTTCCCTTTCCCTTCGTATCCACTTTACTAACACCGCCCCTTGGTTTGGCGGGAGCTTTCTTCTTCTTTCCCTTGGCTTTCGCCCTGGACCTAGAAGAGGAAGATCCTCCTACAAAAAAAGTGGATGTCTCCCTACCTTTCTGTAGGGTGCCCTCAGCACTCCTCAACATGTTCAGAAGTTCAGAAAGTTCAACCTCCTTTCCATGCATGTTGAAGTTTAGGACAAACTGGGCGTAAGTGGAAGGAAGGGACTGGAGAATCAAGTCAGTGTAAAGTTCATTCTCCAACGTGGTCCCAAGGTCCGCGAGCTCCTCTATGTAGCCAATCATCTTAAGCATGTGTTCCGCTACCGATGATTCGACGGCCAATCTTGCCGAAAACAACTTCTACGACACTTCGTATCTGGCGATACGAGATTGCTCTCCATACAGATCTTTTGTATGAAGAAATATGAATTCTAGGTCCATATTCTCGTGCCTCCTCTGATGTTCGTTGTCCATAGAGGCAAGCACGAGGCATTTGGTCTTCACGCAATCGATCTCCCATGTCTTACGGATTTCTGTATCCGCGACGCTGGAGGTGGGACCTGGGACAGGGGGGCTTTGGTGGTAAGAAGATACCCCAACTTGTCATAAGTGATTGCCATTTTGACATTCCTAAGCCAATCTTTGTAGTTTGGCCCTGTCAGTATATTTTTATCTAGTAATAACTTAAGTCTGGTCATCTTGATTGGTCGCTGCAATTAGGAGAGTGAAAAGAAACACTTTAGCATGATGCTCTTGCAAGTTTAGAGTGGTTTTTAGTTTGTCTAAACAGGATGGCTCCCACTGTCTCTCGAATCCCTCCTCAAACCATAAAGGAAGAATTAGTCGGGATCAATCTCACCGTACAATACTTGCTTAACCGTTCAGCCAGGCCAGTGTAGGTACTTCGAGGGAGGTTTTCTAACGCTTTCGGGAAGTTCCTTAATTAAGTAACCTCTTTTCCCTGTGGGCGTAGCCCCGCTAACACCTTTCTAGACACCTACTAGGTTTATATCATTGATCGTTAAGTGAGGAATTTCCCGAGGAGTAGCATATACTCTGTAAGTCCGTGTTGCCCATCCCGGTGCTTACGGGATGCGGAAAACATAATAAAAAACGGATTTTTAATGACTTAGGCAACATGGACCTTGCTTGTGAGGATCTTTGCTAAACGAAAACTAGCTAAAGTAAACTAACAACTAACTAAGTTGTAGAAAGGTTATACCTTGAGCTTGAACTCCTTCTCTCCTTGCTCGTCGGAATGGTAGAAAGGCCTCACCTTGCTTGTCTTCTTCCGTCAAAGAAAGATCCACTTGAAAGCCACCACCTTTAGCTTCAACTCCAAGCTAGGAGTAACTAGAGTGCAAGAAATGCTAAGACTTGAACCCTAGAAGAGAGTAGAGAGGATCAAGTGAAGGTTTTTCTCAAGCTTTTTGTTTCTCAACACATGAGAGGGAGAGAGCTTGAGGGAGAGGATGAACAAGAGAGAGAAATGATATGAGAGAATGAGAAAATAATAGAGCTCTTCTTACTAATATGTGTGAATTAATTTAATTGAATAATTAGCTAGATAATTATCATGGTAAATCATGACATGACCATTATCATTTCAAATTGCAAAGATCAAAAAGCATCTTCCAAAAGAAATTATGATGGTCAAAGTGTCAACCTTGGTCAACAAGTCAAAGAAGTCAAAAGGTCAATAACCACAACCATGGATAATTATCAAACTAATTACTAATTAACAATAACACACACATAAATATTAGGGTTAATAAAATGACAATAGCCATTAACCCTAATCAAGGTCCTCTCCCTCAATCTCAAGCAACTGTGCATACGCACCCGCATTCGTGATCCGAGGAACACGAACACAATGAGAAAAACCAATCTCAAAACATATACTAGGATCCGGCTTAAACCAAAGCCCGCTAGTATAAACTGTCCGGACAGCAAACGTGCACAAGTGCGCGAATGTGAACGAACCCTGTCGCAAAACCATGCGACCTCTACTCATTTTGCCTAAAGGCGAATAGCTCTCTGTGTGGGACTCTAAAGACTCGACACTACGCTGGCAGTGGGTTTAACCACAGACCGCAAGCGGCACTAGCTGTACGTAACGGTCCCCAGGTAGATGTCGATAAGAAGACTGACGAGGTGAACCCCATCTGCACTCCTACTGAGCCTGTATGTGACAATCTCCGTACAGTCCGGTCTGTTCGTCTGATACATCGCATGGCGGGCCTAGGGGGGCGGTGAACGTCAGTCCCCTAATAGCGGTACAAGTCGTGTCGGAGTGTAGCCCAGAACACCCTGAGATAACACTGGAAACCTACCAGTAAATCTCGCTTGCCCTGGCCAGGGACTACTCGTGTAATGGCTCTCCTAGACACAGCGCGATGTCAACCCCCAATACCGGGAGAGACGAATCCTGTCTAACCGTCACTGCCTCCAAGTGCTTCGGGACTGCACCCAAAAACTACCTGTTTGCACAGCTCCTTTGAGCCGTGGTAGGGTAGTAATCAAAGTGCAGTGGGAACACACTCGAGGCGAAGTGACAGTGTCAAGTCAGCGGACTAAGCTGTACTCATGTCACCTGGGAACTGATAACTGACGATAGGTATATTACCAACCAACAGTTCCCGACGAGTCCTGTCCAGTGTACTCGTAACCTAACGAGCACCCGCATACTATCCCAAGTACGACGTACTAACGGCTGTGGGACAGACCGTCTCCCACACTGGGATGAGAAGCGCATACGCTAGTCTACTCCGGAGTATCGATGCCCTGTCTCGATAGTCCAACGACCAGAGACCTGTATAAGGATGTGCTTATAGATTACCCAGCTCCCACGAGTGCGAGCGCCATCACAACGCTGGTAATCAAGCAAAGATCCTAAGGGCTCTACTAATATGTATACCAGCAATATGCTA
The DNA here is from genome assembly GCA_030015575.1 of Agapanthus africanus. NCBI lineage: Eukaryota > Viridiplantae > Streptophyta > Magnoliopsida > Asparagales > Amaryllidaceae > Agapanthus > Agapanthus africanus. Next base: position 366,007,145 of record CM057342.1, read on the forward strand.
AAAGAAACACATGCACATATTAAAGCAGAGACAAACCAAGTAGCATACTACCATTTCGAGCAAGATTGTATATACAACTGTGAATATCCCAAGCTTCCATTAAGTAATATACAAACTAGTATGATACAATAATGGCCTCTAGGGCATATACACTAACAATCTCCCACTTGCACTAAGGCCATGTACTGGCGTATCGAAGACCTATCATCTCGATCAGCCGCTCGAACTGAGTCTGGGGTAGGGCCTTTATGAGTGGATCTGCTGTGTTATCCTCTGATGCAACTCTCCGGACCTCGATCTCCTGGCGATCTACGATCTCCCTGATCAGGTGATACCGCCTTAAGATGTGTCTGGATTTCTGATGGGACCTGGGTTCCTTCGCTAAAGCTATAGCCCCGTTGTTGTCGCAATACAGAGGTATTGGGTCAACAATGGACGGAACCACCTGAAGTTCTTTCAAGAACTTCCTCATCCAGACAGCTTCTTTTGCGGCATCAGATGCAGCGATGTATTCCGCTTCCATAGTCGAGTCAGCAACGGTTTCCTGTTTGGAGCTCTTCCAACACACCGCCCCTCCATTGAGGGTAAAGACAAAACCCGACATGGACTTGGAATCATCCTTGTCACTCTGGAAGCTGGAGTCAGCAAAGGCCTCAACCTGGAGGTCTTTTCCGCCATACACCAAGAACATCTCCTTAGTCCTTCTCAGGTACTTGAGAATGTTCTTTACTGCTATCCAATGTTTCTCCCCAGGGTTTGACTGATACCTGCTTACCACACTCAGTGCATAAGCCACATCCGGTCTGGTACACAACATCGCATACATTATAGAGCCTACCGCAGAAGCGTAGGGTATAATAGACATGCGATCCCTCTCCAAATCAGTCTTGGGAGACATCTCTTTTGAGAGGGTGATCCCGTGACAAGCCGGTAGATTACCGCGCTTGGAATCTTCCATACTGAATCTCTTCAGTATGGTGTCGATGTACCTGGACTGCGAGAGTCCTAATATCCTCTTGGATCTGTCACGGTAGATCCGGATACCCAGAATGTAGGAGGCATCACCCAGGTCTTTCATGGAGAACCTGTGTGACAAGAACCCCTTGACAGATTGTAGCATAGGAATGTCATTTCCTATTAAGAGAATGTCATCCACGTATAAAACGAGGAATACTACAGTTCTCGCTACAAATCTACAATAGATGCATGGTTCATCTGGATTTTTGATAAAGCCAAATTCTTTGACCGTCTCATCAAAACAGATGTTCCAACTCCGCGATGCCTGCTTGAGTCCATAAATGGACTTGAGCAACTTGCACACCTTTCCGCTGCTCCCACCCTGAATGAAACCCTCTGGCTGATCCATATAGACACACTCTTCTAAATGACCATTTAGAAAAGCTGTCTTTACGTCCATCTGCCAAATCTCATAATCGTGGAAAGCAGCAATGGCAAGAAGGATCCGAATGGATTTCAGCATAGCTACTGGAGAAAAGGTTTCGTCATAGTCCAAACCAGGTCGCTGACGAAAACCCTTTGCTACCAGTCTAGCTTTATAGGTCTCAACCTGTCCATCTACACCAATCTTCCTTTTGAAGATCCACTTGCATCCTACGGGTTTTACCCCGTCTGGAGCAATGTCCAACGTCCATACTTTGTTGGTGTACATGGACTCCATCTCGGTCCGCATTGCATCCAGCCATTTTACCGAGTCGACGCTCTGAATGGCTTGCTGGAAGCTAGTAGGCTCATCACAATCCAGGATGCAGTCTTCTCTATCCCCGTCAATGAGAAAACCGTAGTATCTCTCGGGCGGATGAGACTGCCTACTACTCCTGCGGAGCGGCATAGGAATGTCCTGTTCTTTTGAACCTTCTGGTTCCACTAAACTTTCAGTAATAGTTTGTGGTTCTGGAATTTCTTCCAGTTCTATCGCGCTCCCACTTATTTCTTTTTCTATGAACTGATGTTCTAGAAAGTGGGCATGGCGAGAAACAAGGACTTTTTGTTCCTCTTCGCAATAGAAACAATATCCCTTGGAGTTCTTTGGATATCCCACAAACTTGCACTGTACTGAGCGTGCCTCGAGCTTGTCCGCATGCTGCTTTTTTACAAAAGCTGGACATCCCCATGTCTTAATGTGATTAAGATAGGGTTTCTTCCCACTCCATAACTCATATGGTGTGGTAGGCACAGTCTTAGTGGGAACACGGTTCAAAAGATATGCAGCTGTTTCTAGCGCATACCCCCAAAATGATCGCGGTAACTCAGCGTTACTCATCATGGACCGTACCATATCCAATAGGGTTCGGTTCCGTCTCTCCGATACACCGTTATGTTGCGGAGTGTATGGAGGAGTAAGCTGAGAGAGAATTCCATTCTCTTTTAAATAGTTCAGGAATTCGGCACTTAAGTATTCTCCTCCTCGATCCGATCTTCGGATCTTGATACTTTTGCCTGTTTGTTTTTCTACTTCATTCTTATATTCCTGGAATTTTTCAAAAGCCTCGGATTTATGTTTCATTAAGAAGACATAACCGTACCTTGAAAAATCATCCGTAAAGGTAATGAAGTAAGAATAACCGCTTCGCGCATGTGTAGACATTGGACCGCACACGTCGCTGTGTACGAGTCCCAAGAGCTCGCTCGCTCTTTCTCCGTGTCCAGAAAACGGAGCCTTTGTCATCTTTCCTTTGAGACAGGATTGACAAGTTGCATACGATTGATATTCGAACGAATCTAAATATCCTTCAGTATGTAACTTAGTCAATCTTCTCTCGTTGATGTGACCCAGTCTACAATGCCATAAGAAAGTTTTATTAATTTCTGGAGACTTTCTTTTGTGTGTATTCTGGATATTGAAAATCTGTGGTTGGTTTAAAATGTATATACCGTTGTTCAATGTACCTGACCCAATCAACACTTGATTAAGGTGAATGTTCACTACATTACTTACAAATGCAAATTCATAACCTTCTTTAGATAATAAAGATACAGAAATGATATTACAGGTTGCATTTGGTACATAATAACAACTACGCAAAACCAAAAAGTGTCCATCTGATAATCCCAGGTGATAGTCCCCCACGGCCTCAGCATCCATGCTAGCACCGTTCGCAACTCTGAGGGTCATGTCACCTGCCTTCAAAACTCTACGCTTTCTCAACGCCTGCAAAGAATTACAGATATGAGATCCTGATCCGGTATCCAATACCCAGGAAGTAGAGTTTATTGATAGACAATTTTCAATAACATACACACCTGAAGCTGAAGCTGCAACTCGCTTCAAATCCTGTGTTCTGGCTTTCCAAGCCTTGCAATCTTGTTTCCAGTGACCACTTTTGTGACAATAGAAGCATTCTTCCTTCCCCACCAGCTTCCCCGCTACCTTTGTTGCTTTACCCTTTCCCTTCGTATCCACTTTACCGACACCGCCTCTTGGTTTGGCGGGGGCTTTCTTCTTCTTGCCCTTGGCTTTCGCCCTGGACCTAGAAGAGGAAGATCCTCCTACAAACAAAGTGGATGTCTCCCTACCCTTCTGTAGGGTGCCCTCAGCAGTCCTCAACATGTTCAGAAGCTCGGCAAGTTCAACCTCCTTTCCTTGCATGTTGAAGTTAAGAATGAACTGGGCGTAAGTGGAAGGAAGGGACTGGAGAATCAAATCGGTATAGAGTTCATTCTCCAACGTGGTCCCAAGGTCCGCGAGCTCCTCTATGTAGCCGATCATCTTAAGCACGTGGTCCGCTACCGATGATCCGACGGCCAACCTTGCCGAAAAGAGCTTCTTCGACACTTCGTATCTAGCGATACGAGACTGCTCTCCATACAGTTCTTTTGTATGGAGAAATATGGACTCTAGGTCCATATTCTCGTGCCTCCTCTGATGGTCGTTGTCCATCGAGGCTAGTACGAGGCATCTGGCCCTCGCGCAATCTATCTCCCATGTCTTACGGATTTCAACATCCGCGACGCTGGAGGTGGGACCTGGGACAGGGGGAGCTTTGGTGGTAAGTATATACCCCAGCTTGTCATAAGTGATAGCCATCTTGACATTCCTGAGCCAATCTTTGTAGTTTGGCCCTGTCAATATGTTTTTATCTAATAGTAACTTAAGTCCGGTCATCTTGAATGGTCGCTGCAATTAGGAGAGAGAAAAGAAACACTTTAGCATGATGCTCTTGCAAGTTTAGAGTGGTTTTTAGTTTGTCTAAACTGGATGGCTCCCACTGTCTCTCGAATCCCTTCTCAAACCGTAAAGAAAAGGATTAGCCGGGATCATTCTCACCGTACAATACTTGCTTAACCGTTCAGCCAGGCCAGTGTCGGTACTTCGAGGGAGGTTTTCCAACGCTTTCGCGAAGTTCCTTAATTAAGTAACCTCTTTTCCCTGTGGGCGTAGCCCCGCTAACACCTTTCTAGGCACCTACTAGGTTTATAGCATTGATCGTTAAGTGAGAGTTTTCCCGAGGAGTAGCATATACTCACAGTAGGATCGGGATCCAAATATCATCGTGTGATAAAACCGAAGGAATCCTACCAGAATCATCACACTCCAAATGGTATGCAAATCTAGCAAGTTTCAGTACTTATGAAACTCCCGATGTGGATTTTTGCCCCATGCTCTTATGACCTTGACTTTGGCCAAAATATCATAAGTCACATGTCAAGTTCTACCCGTCATTCTCCTGGTTAATTTGGACCCACCCGTACCTACCCTTGACTTTGGCCAAAATGGCAGCACGACTGTCCCAAATCAACGCATCTATCTATGCTGCACATGAATACCCAAACGCTACCAATCACTATGCCTTGACTTTGGCCAAAATACACAGCTTGAATACTTTTGACCATTCATGTGGAATGACGGAGGGCTACGAATGGTTTTGGCGAAACCGTGAACGTAGTGAACTTGATATAATCGATGGAACGAGATAGCTTTTAAAAGGAGTGGTTCAAGCTCCGCGTTTAAAAGTTTAGTTTTGAAAAGAACCGAGTGGTTTTCAAAGTGTTCCAATCGACTTTTACTTGGTTTATTTCTTGCATTAGTTCTTTTAATGCGTCCCATCATTTAATCCTACCATTGCAGAAAACAACCAAAATATGACGTACGCTTATGCCATTCGCATTCGCCACGGGGCCCCGTCATCACCCGTTAGGTTACTTAACTAACGACAGAGCGGGGGCTGGGCTAGCGCGGCTGTAAAACATAAGCAACGCCTAAATAGTTATTATATATAAATATATAGCAATGATAGACATTACAGATCACAGATGAATACATTGGATATACTAGGAATCCGCAATGCGTTCGAGCCTGCAACGCAAAGCGGATTACACGGTCGCGGTGAACAGCCAATACCCCACCCAAGACCCCTACGGGTGCGGCAAACTACCCGCCAAGCACCCGAAGCGAAGCAACCTCCCTCACCACCGTGAGTAGGCCACTCGGCACTTCGAGATACCCGGTAGTTTGTGCACCCCCTCCATGGGTCTATCCTAGGAGCAAAAACAGTAAAAAGAATTATACAATGACGGCTACAACCCCGACCCGGTTGTGCGGCCATACAAAGAATATTATTACATCAATTTACATGTTACAAATGAATGAAAGAAAAACAACGCTCATCTCACATCCACCCCGGCCATTCACCCGCGACAATCCAATCCATTCATATCCACAAACCAATAACAATCACAGATCATGTATAACCCCGACTAATCGTCTTATAGCGATTAGCCGACGTTCAATACATGCAAGCATTACAGATATAACCGATGTAGTTAAAGTGTAGTGAAGTTCCGAAAAAATACGGATTTATAGGCCCCCAAAAGTAAATTTTAGTTCTGGAAAATCTGGGCACATATAATATATCCTAAAAATCCCAAAACCAACAACAACACACACTGCACGAAAAACGATGCGCCGATAACGACAAACCGCGGCGCTTCCGCCGCACATGCCTACCTCGTGCGGCGGAAGGGCGGCGGTTTGCTGGAATTGGGGTATCGTTTTTCTTGGGTGTGTTAAGAAAACCCTGAGACGATTTTACAAGTATAAATATTTTCATTTTGAGCAGGAAAAATTTTAACAGAAGCTAGGGTTTTGCAAGTTTGGTTTTTCGATTTTCCGGTTTCGAAACTTCGTTACACTTAACTATTTAGCTAGTTTAGGTTTAGTTAGGCTCTGATACCACTGTAAGTCCGTGTTGCCCATCCCGGTGCTTACGGGAGGCGGAAAACATAATAAAAAACGGATTTTTAATGACTTAGGCAACATGGACCTTGCTTGTGAGGATCTTTGCTAAACGAAAACTAGCTAAAGTAAACTAACAACTAACTAAGTTGTAGAAAGGTTATACCTTGAGCTTGAACTCCTTCTCTCCTTGCTCGTCGGAATGGTAGAAAGGCCTCACCTTGCTTGTCTTCTTCCGTCAAAGAAAGATCCACTTGAAAGCCACCACCTTTAGCTTCAACTCCAAGCTAGGAGTAACTAGAGTGCAAGAAATGCTAAGACTTGAACCCTAGAAGAGAGTAGAGAGGATCAAGTGAAGGTTTTTCTCAAGCTTTTTGTTTCTCAACACATGAGAGGGAGAGAGCTTGAGGGAGAGGATGAACAAGAGAGAGAAATGATATGAGAGAATGAGAAAATAATAGAGCTCTTCTTACTAATATGTGTGAATTAATTTAATTGAATAATTAGCTAGATAATTATCATGGTAAATCATGACATGACCATTATCATTTCAAATTGCAAAGATCAAAAAGCATCTTCCAAAAGAAATTATGATGGTCAAAGTGTCAACCTTGGTCAACAAGTCAAAGAAGTCAAAAGGTCAATAACCACAACCATGGATAATTATCAAACTAATTACTAATTAACAATAACACACACATAAATATTAGGGTTAATAAAATGACAATAGCCATTAACCCTAATCAAGGTCCTCTCCCTCAATCTCAAGCAACTGTGCATACGCACCCGCATTCGTGATCCGAGGAACACGAACACAATGAGAAAAACCAATCTCAAAACATATACTAGGATCCGGCTTAAACCAAAGCCCGCTAGTATAAACTGTCCGGACAGCAAACGTGCACAAGTGCGCGAATGTGAACGAACCCTGTCGCAAAACCATGCGACCTCTACTCATTTTGCCTAAAGGCGAATAGCTCTCTGTGTGGGACTCTAAAGACTCGACACTACGCTGGCAGTGGGTTTAACCACAGACCGCAAGCGGCACTAGCTGTACGTAACGGTCCCCAGGTAGATGTCGATAAGAAGACTGACGAGGTGAACCCCATCTGCACTCCTACTGAGCCTGTATGTGACAATCTCCGTACAGTCCGGTCTGTTCGTCTGATACATCGCATGGCGGGCCTAGGGGGGCGGTGAACGTCAGTCCCCTAATAGCGGTACAAGTCGTGTCGGAGTGTAGCCCAGAACACCCTGAGATAACACTGGAAACCTACCAGTATATCTCGCTTGCCCTGGCCAGGGACTACTCGTGTAATGGCTCTCCTAGACACAGCGCGATGTCAACCCCCAATACCGGGAGAGATGAATCCTGTCTAACCGTCACTGCCTCCAAGTGCTTCGGGACTGCACCCAAAAACTACCTGTTTGCACAGCTCCTTTGAGCCGTGGTAGGGTAGTAATCAAAGTGCAGTGGGAACACACTCGAGGCGAAGTGACAGTGTCAAGTCAGCGGACTAAGCTGTACTCATGTCACCTGGGAACTGATAACTGACGATAGGTATATTACCAACCAACAGTTCCCGACGAGTCCTGTCCAGTGTACTCGTAACCTAACGAGCACCCGCATACTATCCCAAGTACGACGTACTAACGGCTGTGGGACAGACCGTCTCCCACACTGGGATGAGAAGCGCATACGCTAGTCTACTCCGGAGTATCGATGCCCTGTCTCGATAGTCCAACGACCAGGGACCTGTATAAGGATGTGCTTATAGATTACCCAGCTCCCACGAGTGCGAGCGCCATCACAACGCTGGTAATCAAGCAAAGATCCTAAGGGCTCTACTAATATGTATACCAGCAATATGCTAAAAGAAACACATGCACATATTAAAGCAGAGACAAACCAAGTAGCATACTACCATTTCGAGCAAGATTGTATATACAACTGTGAATATCCCAAGCTTCCATTAAGTAATATACAAACTAGTATGATACAGTAATGGCCTCTAGGGCATATACACTAACATACTCACAGTAGGATCGGGATCCAAATATCATCGCGTGATAAAACTGAAGGAATCCTACCAGAATCATCACACTCCAAATGGTATGCAGCGCTAGCAAGTTTCAGTACTTATGAAACTCCCGATGTGGATTTTTGCCCCATGCTCTTATGACCTTGACTTTGGCCAAAATATCATAAGTCATATGTCAAGTTCTACCCGTCATTTTCCAGGTTAATTTGGACCCACCCGTACCTACCCTTGACTTTGGCCAAAATGGCAGTACGACTGTTCCAAACCAACGCATCTATCTATGCTGCACATGAATACCCAATAGCTACCAATCACTATGCCTTGACTTTGGCCAACATACATAGCCTGAATACTTATCGACCATTCATGTGGAATGACGGAGGGCTACGAATGGTTTTGGCGAAACCGTGAACGTAGTGAACTTGATATAATCGATGGAACGAGATAGCTTTTAAAAAGAGCGGTTCAAGCTCCGCATTTAAAAGTTGGTTTTGAAAAGAATCGAGTGGTTTTGAAAGTGTTCCAACGACTTTTACTTGGTTTAATTTCTTGCATTAATTTTAATGTGTCCCATCATTTAATCCTACCATTGCAGAAAACAACCAAAATATGGTGTACGCTTATGCCATACGCATTCACCACGGGGTCTCGTCATCACCCGTTAGGTTACTTAACTAACGACAGAGCGGGGGCTGGACTAGCGCGGATGCAAAACATAAGCAACACCTAAATAGATATCATATATAGATATATAGCAATGATAGTCAATCCAGATCACAGATGAACACTTTGGATATACTAGGAATCCGCGATTCGTTCGAGCCTGCAACAAAAAGCGGATTACACGGTCGCGATGAATAGCCAAACCTCACCCTAGACCCTTACGGGTGCGGCAAACTACCCGCCAAGTATCCAAAGTGAAGCAACCTCCCTCAACAACATGAGTAGGCCACTCGGCACTTCGAGATACCCGGTAGTTTGTGCACCCCACCTTGGGTCTATCCTAGGAGCAAAAACAGTAAAAAGAAATTATACAATGACGGCTACAACCCCGACCCGGTTGTGCGGCCATACAAATAATATTACATCAAATTACATGTTACATGAATGAAAGAAAAAAAAACTCTCATCTCACATCCACCCCGGCTATTCATCCGCAACAATCCACCGAGTTCATATATACAAACCAACAAGCATTAGAGATCACAGATATGTATAACCCCCACTAATCGACGTATAGCGATTAGCAGACATTCAATACATATAATACATCACAGATATAACCCATTAGTCAAAGTATAGGGAAGTTCGATCAAAAATACGGATTTATAACCACCCCAAATACAAATTTCTTTTCTGGAAAATCTGGGCAGAAATAAAATATCTTAAAATCCCAAAACCTTAACAGAAGAACACTGCAACAAACTCGGTCCACGACCGAGTCAACTCGGCCGCGGATCCGCGGCAAGAAGCATGTTCTGGCCGCGGAACCGCGGCGCTATGAACGGTTCACTGGATCGTGTTTGGTCTGTTTCTTAACAAAAACCTGAGCCAATTTTTGAAGTATGATTTATTATTTTTAGAGCAGAAAAAAAATCAACAGAAACTTAGGGTTTTGAAAACTAGTTTTTCGATTTTTACCGATCGAACTTCTATACACTTTACTAACTAGCTAGTTTATGTTTAGTTAGGCTCTGATACCACTGTAAGTCCACGTTGCCCATCCCGGTGCTTGCGGGGAGGCGGAAACGGTATAAAAAAACGAATTTTTAATACACTAGGCAACTGGACTAGCAAAAGGAGGATCTTTTCTAAACAAAAATTAACTACAAAGCTAAAAGGAGTTTAGCTACATGGAAAGGAGGTTATACCTAGGGCTTTTAGTCCTTCTCTCCTTGCTCCTTGGAGTGAAAGAAAGTGATCTCCTTGTCGCCTTCTCTTGTCGAAGAAGGATCCACCCGAGAGCCTCAACCTTTGGCTTCAACTTCAAACTAGAAGTAACTAAGATGCTTGGAGTGCTAATCCTAGAACCTTAGAAAAGAGTAGAGAGTATCTTAGAAGGATTTATCTCAAGCTCAAGGGATTCTCAACTCATGAGAGGGGAGAGCTAGAGAGAGAGGAAGAGGAGGAGAGAGAATCTAAATGATAAAATGAGAATAAAATGAACCATTATTCTCATATATGTGAATTATGGAAATTAGATAATTAGCTAAGATAATTGTCATGGTTAATCAAGACTTGACCATTATCATTTCACATTAAATGCCATTTGCAAGGATCAAAGAGCATCTTTCATATGGAATGATGATGGTCAACATGTCAACCTAGGTAAACAAGTCAAGTATAGTCAAATGGTCAACAACCCTAACCATGCACAATTATAATTAACTAATATCAATTAATCATAATTCATACATAAGCATTAGGGTTAAGAAAATGACAATGGTCATCAACCCTAATCAAAGTCCGCTGCCTCTGTCTCAGTCAACTGTGCATACACACCCGTATCCGTGTTCCGAGGAACACGAATACAATGAGATAAAACCAATCCCAAAACATATACTAGGATCCGGCTTAAACCAAAGCCCGCTAGTATAAGCTTTCCGGACAGCAAACGTGCATAAGTGTGCGGATGTGAACGAACCCGTCGCAAAACCATGCGACCTCTACTCATTTTGCCTAAAGGCGAATAACCCTCTGTGTGGGACTCTAAAGGCTAGACACTACGCTGGCAGTGGGTTTAACCACAGACCACAAGCGGCACTAGCTGTGCGTAACGGTCCCCAGGTAGATGCCGATAAGAAGACTGACGAGGTGAACCCATCTGAACTCCTACTGAGCCTGAATGTGACAGTCTCCATACAGTCCGGTCTGTTCGTCTGATACATCGCATGGCGGGCCTAGGGGGGCGGTAAACGTCAGTCCCCTAATAGCGGTACAAGTCGTGTCGGAGTGTAGCCTAGAACACCCTGAGATAACACTGGAAACCTACCAGTATATCTCGCTTGCCCTGGCCAAGGACTACTTGTGTAATGGCTCTCCTGGACACAGCGCGATGTCAACCCCCAATACCGGGAGAGACGAATTGTCTAACCGTCACTGCCTCCAAATGCTTCGGGACTGCACCCAACTACTACCTGTTTGCACGGATCCTTTGAGCCGTGGTAGGGTAGTAATCAAAGTACAGTGGGAACACACTCGAGGCGAAGTGACAGTGTCAAGTCAGCGGACTAAGCTGTACTCATGTCACCTGGGAACTGATAACTGACGATAGGTATAATACCAACCAACAGTTCCCGATGAGTCCTGTCCAGTGTACTCGTAACCTAACGAGCACCCGCATACTATCTCAAGTACGACGTACTGACGGCTGTGGGACAGGCCGTCTCCCGCGCTGGGATGAGAAGCGCATACGCTAGTCTACTCTGGAGTATCGATGCCCTGTCTCGATAATCCCATGACCAGGGACGTGTAAATAAGGATGTGCTTGTAGATTACCCAGCCCCCACGAGTGTGACTGCCATCACAACGCTGGTAATCAAGCAAAGATCCTAAGGGCTCCACTAATGTGTATAGGTGATATAATAAAAGAAACACATATACACATTAAAGCAGAGACAAACCAAGTAGCATACTACCATTTCGAGCAAGATTGTCTATACAACTGTGAATATCCCAAGCTTCCATCAAGTAATATACATAATAGTATGATACAGTAATGGCCTCTAGGGCATATACACTAACATGGACTACTATGTCCCTAAACTGGAACAATAGAGCCCAAATGCTCTTTTGTCAGATCTAAACGATCCCGTTAAGTTGATCTTAGTCTCAAATCGGACTAACATATCCTTAACAAACGTTTAAGTAGATCTTAGCCTCGAATATGGCTAACGTATCCTTAAACCAAAACCCCAAACCCAAATCTAAGAACATACGGATTTTGACTAATCCACGTCCTACGGGCGATGACATAAATTAGTCTCCGTATACAATCCACGGGCAACCACTAATAAAACAAACACCCACGACATGAAGTGAAATTCTGGAGAAGGAGAAAGTTGTTACCGCGATGCGGTAGCGTAATTAACTGCAGGGGCTTGCGCCTGCAGGGAAGTGCGTCCCCACAATCAAAAACCCCTCAAGCGAGGGGGAATCTGATGAAGTCTGCTACATCGGCCGCATTCGTCTAAACCTCCGATACACGGTGCCATAAATCAACTTAGCATCTTCGAAGAGGTGGACGGATAGCACCAAATAGCATCTGCCCCGAATCTCAGGCAAGGCGTCTCCGCGTCGCGCCGCCATTCGGAAAGGAACACCTGGCATCCCCAATCCTCGTGGACGATGGGGAGCTTCGCTTCGAGGTGCCCTTGGGGCTTTCCGTCACTGACAGCCTGCTCTCTGAGATGGAGAGATCGGCCGGGGGCAGAATCCCTCGAGGGACCCTCCGAGCCGAAATGGTGGCCATAGCTCAAGAGGCCGTGCAGGTTAGTGTTCACATCCCACTTGGTTCTTTATCCAGCGTTCTTGTTTGCGTGATCGGGTGCTTCCCTTTACTTTTTAACCCTCTTCCTTTTCTTCAGGTCCTCCAGCACGTCGCCTTCGTCGTCAACATGGAGGATGAGGAGATAGCCCCGGCGATGCAGGCCGCGAGGAGAGCTCAAGGCAGGAGCTGGAGGCGGCGATGGAGAGGATCGCTGCCCTTGAAGACCGGGTAGCGGCCGGGAGTCGTGAGGTCGCCCGGTGCCGAGAGGCCGCCCGAGCCGCCGAGGCCAAGTTGGCAGACTCCCAGGTGCTCGTCGCCACCTTGAAGAAGACGGCGAACTCCTTCCGAGGGAAGAATGAGGCGGCAAAGGAGGGGACGAGGCGCACCGAGGTTCCGGCGTCGAAAGCTGAGCTTCGGGCATTGAAGGCGGTAAAGAGCTATAAGAAGTCGGACCAGTTTTACACCGACCTTTCTGAAGCTGCCGGCGTTATTTGGCATGATGCCGTCAAGGCCCAGATGCCGGAGTTTCTTGACGGCGAGCTCCGGGCTTGCGTACCCCCATGGGGAAGAGGTGCAGGGGGACGATTCCGGCGGTGCTGCAAGGGAAGAGGCCCCTGGTGGGCCCGTCGGGGACCAGTCGGTCGACCCGGCTGCCGGCACCGGGGTTCCCGTCGTGGGTGTCGACCCCGAAGATGTCGCCCCGGTGGTCATAGTGGACGCGCTGCTCATCGGGGTTCTCCTCGGCCGAGAGGCCTGAACTTCCTCGCCTCCTTATTTTGCGCCAAAATTTTGTAAGCCTCCGGACATTTTGTAAGGCTGGGGAGCCCATAATACCTTTGTAAATACTTCTGATTTTTATGAATAGAAAATCCATTTTACAGTTTCTTTGCGTGCACATTTTCCTTTTGTTTGTGGTAAACATTTGTACTTGCACAGTACTGCTTCCATCTTTAGGTCGGTACCCCGTCTAGCGATTGCACGTCGAGTTGAGAGTTGACGTCGACCATTTTCCAAGTGTGTAAAGACTGGTGAAAGGTCGGTATCTCCTTGGCCCCGAAGTCGAGGTGGAGATCGCTTAGACGCAGATGGACCGAGTAGGGTAGCTGCTCGGTGGCCTCTTGGTGAGGGCTTAGGTCCTTGGCGTCGTTGGGTAAGAATTTACCAGCCGAGGATGGATCGGGCTGGGTAGCGGTCCGGTTTCCTCTTGGTGAGGGCTTTGACCCCTGGCGTCATGGGGTGAGAAGTTACCAGCCAGGGATAACCGAGCGTGGTAGCCGCTCGGTTGTATCTTGGCGAGGGCTTTGATTCTTAGTGTGGGAGGGGCCGTATGAGGCCTGCTGAGGACGGGCCGAGCAGGGTTGCTTCTCGGTGCCTCTTGGCGAGGGCTTTGATCCTTCATGTGGGAGGGGCCGTAAGAGGCCTGCTAAGGACGGGCCGAGCAGGGTTTCTGCCCAGTCCGTATTGGCGAGGTCTTTAATCTTTAGCACGGGAGGGTCCTTAAGATGCCTGCTAAGGATCGACCGAGCATGTTTACTGCCAGGTTGCCTCTTAGCGAGGGCTTAGATCCCTGGCGTCGTAGGGTAGGGAACTACCAGCTAGGGATAACCGAGCAGGGGAGAGCCCGGTTGCCTCTTGGCGAGGGCTTAGATCCCTGGAGTCGTGGAGGGAACTACTAGCCAGGGATAATTGAGCAGGGGCGAGCCCGGTTGCCTCTTGGCGAGGGCTTAGATCCCTGGCGTCGTGGGGTAGGGAACTACCAACCAGGGATAACCGAGAAGGGGCGAGCCAGTTGCCTCTTGGCGAGGGCTTAGATCCCTGGCGTCGTGGGGTAGGGAACTACCAGCCAGGCAAAACCGAACAGGGGTGAGCCCGGTTTCCTCTTGGTGAGGGCTTTGATCCGTGGCGTCGTAGGGTAGGGAACTACAAGCCAGGGATAACCGAGCAGGTGCGAGCCCGGTTGCCTCTTGGAGAAGGCTTAGATCCCTGGTGTCGTGGGGTAGGGAACTACCAGCCAGGAATAACCGAGCAGGGGCGAGCCCGATTGCCTCTTGGTGAGGGCTTTGATCCGTGGCGTCGTAGGGTAGGGAACTACCAGCCAGGGATAACCGAGCAGGGGCGAGCCCGGTTGCCTCTTGGCGAGGGCTTAGATCCCTGGCGTCGTAGGGTAGGGAACTACTAACCGGGGATAACCGAGCAGGGGCGAGCCCGGTTGCCTCTTGTTGAGGGCTTTGATCCTTAGCGCGGGAGGGCATTAGGGAGGCCTGCTAAGGATGGACCGAGCAGTGAAGCTGCTCTGTTGAGTCATGAGGTTCTAACCGATATTCCCCAGTGTTTATGAAAATTGGGAGGGGTGACCGTCATAGGCGGCACGTGCCTCGAATTCTTGGGAGAGGCGTAACGTTTCGGGTGATTCCGTGGCATCACGGGTTAGCGTGTAACTTCGGCGGGAGCGGGTCGCAGAGGCTAGGGATCGGCCAGAGGAAATCCGCTCTGAGTATCACCGAGAGTACTTCCTCGATCCCGTTCTGCCTCTGTTGTAACTTTTTCTTTTTTTTCTGTAAGGCTGAGGAGCCCATAGTACCCTTTGGAATAAATAAAACTCTTCTTTTTGCAATGTATTATTGTTCCCTTCTTAGAACAGAAAGAACATGAGAAAAGTTTATATTGCCTTAGTGAAAGAAGAAGTACACGTTCGTAGATATTCTTTTTATTGGTACGTAGCCCCGGCGTTTTTGAGGCCGAAAGGCATCGGCTTATAGCAGCATCCCCCCGGTCCGTTGTGAATGCGGTGAGACCCTCGTCCCCCGGATTCGTACGGATCTTGTTGTAGCCAGAGAAAGCATCCATGAAGCTAATTAGCCCGCGGCCTGCCGAACTTTCGACGAGCCGATATATCCGAGGGAGGGGATATCTCGTCGAGGTCCTCGTTGGTCCCCATCATACCCCCCGCTGACACGACCATGATTTGGCCGATCGTCAACTCGCCGGGGGTGGGGTGGTGCTCTTTTTCATGGTCGGCTTGTCGCTTGTCTCGTAAGTACGCTGTCAGATGCCCCGAGCGGATTAACTCTTTAGTTATATATATGCCCTAGAGGCCATTACTGTACATGAGATGTATATTGTAGTGGATGCTGGGACATATATAGGTAGGACTTTCTTGCTTGACGTGATAGTACGCTATCTAGTTGCTCTTTATCTTAACATGTATACTTGCAGTCTCTCTATTACATGTTGATAAAGCCCTTATGATGTGTGCTCGACTTCCAGGACTATGATGTAGATCATACTAGTGGGGCCTGGGTAGTCCATGAGTACATCCTTCAATGTTCCTAGTCGTGGGAATATCAAGACGGGGCATCGATATTCCAGAGTAGACTAGCGTATATCTTCTAGACCCATGTGATGGGCGATGGATGATCCCATATCCATTGGTGTTTGACATAAGAGATGGTATGCGGGTGCTCAGTGGTAACTGGGTACACTGAACGGACTCGCCGAGAACTCCCAGATGGTATTATACCTCACGTCAGATGGCAGTTCTCTGGTGACACTAGTACAGCTTAGTCTGTTGACCCGAGATCGTCATAGAGTCTTGTGTGTCTCCCACTGTGCTTTGATTTCCACCCTACCACGGCTCTACTGAGTCGTGCAAACAGGTGGTTTTTAGGTACAGTCCCGATTCACATGGAGGCAATGAGCGATAAGAGGGGATTCGTCTCTCCCGGTATTGGGGGTTGATGTTGCGCTATGCTCGACTGGCCATAACTGGAAATCCCTGGCTAGGGTTGCACTGATTTACTGGTAAGTGTTATCAGTAGTTTCATGCTTGTTATGGACCTTACATCGGCATGACTTATTAAGCTACTGGGGTCTGACGTTTACCACCCCTAAGCGAGATATGCGACATATCAAACGAACAGACCGGACTGTGCGGTAAGTGTTACTAGTTGGATTCACAGGAGTGTGAGCAGGCTTGCTTGTTGATCTTCTGATCGCTCAATACCCGGGTGGCCGTTACCTTTAGCAGACCGCTAGCGGCTTGTGGGTGTTTGATATGATCATCACCTACTGCCGGCGTATTGACGAGTCTTTAGAGTCCAACACAGGGGTTTCCTGGCTCAAGCGAAACGAAATAGGAGCGCATATGAGATATGTGCGGGACCGAGAATAATACCAGTATGTGATACTATATTCTATTCTCGCGATTTGTATCATCGGACGGTTATATGTGATATAGCCGGGTTACCGAATCAAGTGTTGATTCGATATATTGATACACTACATATTAGTCGGTTATATGCGATATGACCGGATCATTAAATCAAGTATTGATTTAACGATTTAATGTATAATTATATTTTTGATATATTACTTTACATTAACTAGTATTTGTTCACTTAAGATTGATTTTCTCACTTGATGTGCACAAGTTGTATATATGATATATGTTTGTGCACTAGTTTGTATCATGATTGATGATACATGCAAACTTGGGTGTGTGTGACTTACACCATGTTTAGGTTAATGGTTAGGGTTTTATTTATTTTATTTATTTTGGCAAAAATAAAATGGTGGCTTTCTTTGTTTTATGCTTGAAGCTTCATGAAGCCTTTTTAAGCATCTTTGACAAAGTCTAACCATTTTGTTTTGCATGATACTTTCATTAACTTAACCATTAACTTAAACTCTAGTTTAGTCTCTACAAAGGTTACACTCACCCATGGTTGCATCATGATAGACTTCACTTGATTATTCATTTTTATTAATTCTATTATTCATATTCTTTCCTTTCTTCTTCATCTTCTCGAAGTAAAGAAAGCTTTCTTGAAATTTTTCAAGTGAAGAAAAAGAGTGAGAAATCCAAATCCAAAGTGAACCCACTTCTTATTTCTTTATCCTCTACCACTTTCCATGTTGTATAGGGTGTTCTCTTCATAAAGTTCTTGACCAATTGAAGGAATAGCTTGAGTTTGAGTCTCCTCGACGTAGATCATTTTCGGCCTCGAAGTCAACGACCTGGCCTGCTCATTTCTCCGAAGAAACCAACGCTAGGGTCCGGGATCCCGATAATCGCAGCGAAGGGACGTCAACACGGAGCTTTAGAAGTGAAGGACCGGATCTACAAAGGTTGTTATCCCTTTCACTTAGTAACAAAGTAGTTTGCTTGCTTTTAGTTTCGCCTTACCTCTAGTTAACGATCTTGCATAGGGTTGTTCGACACATCAAAATTTTGAAACGGGCATGGTTGATGCCTTGTAGAACCTCATGTGTGTGCCTAGGAACCCTACAGTGGTACCAGAGACTAGCTAGAGTTTTAGGCGAAGTGTAGACGAAGTTAGAAACCTGATCGAACCCCGTAACCCTAAACTACACCCTTCTCTGTACATTTTTTAAAACAGTGGATTTTTCCTAATTAAAAATGCTCATAAAATAGAGCAGGGAAATATAAAGTTAACTGTACAAAATGAAGCCCTAACTCTACTGTAGCGCCGCGGAACCGCGTCCTTACCCTGCTTCTGGCGGCGGTTCCGCGGCCGTATGTAATGGTTGTGGATTCTTTTTCATACAATAATGCCCGTATCTGTTTCCTGTTTCTTCTGGGAATTTTTAATCTATACTCAACAGTTGAGTTTTCTGGGTTGTTTTGGGGACTCGATGTTTCGATCGGATTATTTAACTTTGTTTATTTTGTTTTTCCAGATATTTTAGAACGTGTTAAAATGTTCGACCAGATATCAATATCTCACCTTTTCCCCTGCCGGAAAATTTCCAAGTGTTGGATTTTTCCGTAGTTTAAGAGCGTTCTAAGTAGTGCAAGTAACGCGATGGCCCCTCTAAAAGACAACAAACCTTAACTCGATTATGTGACCGTCTTGAACTGCCTTTTGAACCTTAGGGTTTGGAGCAGTACGGCGTGCTACATATGAGGCGTTGGCTTGACCCTTCTACGGCTGGACCGTTGGTACTGTGGCATGAAATGGATGTTTTTAAACTCCCCTCAAGTGTTGAGCTATTTGGGAAAACTTTGGTGTTTGATTATTCGATCGGAAAGTTTAACATTGTCTATTTATCTAGAATATGATACAATATTTGGAATCCACAAATTGTTATGAGATAACTGATTTGAATGTTTTAAATCTAGCAGATTAGTCTCATTTGATCGGTTGCCACGGGATTTTGATGTGATCAAAAGTCCGTCGCAATCACGTTGCGTACGCGGATATTCGCCGGTAAACTTAATAGATAGCCACGCCCCATAGCCCCGACCAAGTGACTGTAGGAGAACCCCGTAGCCAAAAGCATCCGTTCGGGTGCTCGCGGTAGCGGTGTTCCGCCTTAGTGCACTTCGTCGACGGCATTCGAGGGTGCGGCCGTCTACTAAAGTTTGCAACGAGCATTCGATCAGGATGTCGGGAATCTTGTTGAATTGCCCGACTTGATATTGAAAAGAGTTTTCGATTTTGAGACTAAATTGCGGGGTTTATAATTGTTATGCATGCGATGTCTAAGGAATTCATTTGGTTAGGCATGCGATGTCTAAGGAAATTGCGGATTCCAACTGTTGTAGTTTTACACTTTCTTTTCTGCGACCGTAAGTGTAATATGTGATATCGCCGGTTTCGTTTCTATATGTCAACGACAATTGGGATGGGCATATTTACTTACGCTGATGACATGTGATGTTATGTGTTGCTTGATATGTTCTATTGGATCGTCATGTTTCAATAGCCGGGGTTTTTTTTATGTGAGACGAGTGTTTTTCATTTTCATTCATGTAAAAAACTTGTATGTAATATTCTTTTATTGGGGCACTTCCGGGTTGAGGATGATGTCACCATTGTATATTATTTACTTTTCCGCATTAGGATAGACCCAAGGCGGGGAGCACAAGTAACCGGGTTCTAGGGTCCAGTGGGAGACCATCTCGAGGAGTCGAGTCCGTGTCTCCTAACTCTAGAATTGGTAGGGTTGCTTGCCTCTCTCGTAGGGGTCTAGGGTGTGGGATTGGCTATTCATCACGACCATGGAATCCGTGTTTTATACAGGCTCAAAATAAAACACGGACGTCCTAGTATATCCAATATTTCATATGATATTTTCTGCTGCGTTATCTGTGATGTGATCATGTGATATGTTCAGATTGATACTGTATATAGTATATATGATATATTATATAAACGTTGCTTATGTTTTACACCCGCGCTAGCCCTGCCCCGCTCTGCCGTTAGTTACCTAACCTAACGGTGCAGACGGGACATCGAGGCGAATGCGGATGGCATAAGTGTACGTTGTATTTATCTGTGATGTTTATGTGGACTTAAATGATGGGACATTCATTAATGTGATTAATGAAAGAAAACAAACCTAAAAGATGTTGTGGAATCGAATTTCAAAAATTAGGTAGCTCTAGTTGTTGCTTTGCATAGCGGTGTTCCTTGTAGAACATCCAGCACCTTATTCGATAAGGAAAGAGCCGACGATCCCTTCACCGGGAGTGACCTCTTTAGCAATAATTAGCAAATGCTACAACCTTCGGTTTGTATTTTGATTGCTTTTCTGGTTCTTGCTTTGCATAGTGGTATTATGAATATCCTGCACCTCATTCGACGAGGAAAGGGCCGACGATCCCTTCACCGGGAGTGACCCCTTTAGCAAAACTACAAAAGCCTCAAAAACACTCCATTTAAAAACCATTTGATTCTACAACGAGATCAAGTTCAAAGCGTTAAAGGTTTTCTTAAAAACCATCCGCAACCCTCCGTCATTTTAGGAAGTAGAGTACTTAGTATTCATGCTGTGTTTGTTGACCATAGTCAAGGCACAGTGTACGGTAGCTAAGTGATGTCTTCTTACACCGCATATGATGCGATTAGTTAGGACAGTCGTGTGACTTTGTTGACCTTAGTTAAGGGTCATGTGGGTGGGTCTAATTAATCACGAAATGACAGGTAGAACTTGACTAGTGCTTATGATTTGTTGACCATAGTTAAGGTCATAAGTGCTAGGGGTAAAAACCTTTATCGGGATTTTCAAGTGTTGAAATTTGCAATGAGATTGCATACCTTCTATTTGATAGTTGAATCCTGATACCCACTGCGAGTAATTGTTACTCCTGCGAGAGTTTTGCACTTTACAATTAGCCGATCAAGTAGGTGTCTAGAAAGGTGTCAACGGGGTTACGCCCCTGGGAAAACGAGGTTTATTTTAATTAGGTCCGTGCGAAAGCACGGGGAACCTCCCTCAAAGTACCGGCACTGGCCTGGCTGAAAGATTGGCGAACTTGTAGAGTGTAATTAATTCCGGTTAGTCTTTCCTTTTGAGGTTTGAAGGAAGATTTGATAAAAACAGTGGGAGCCATCCTGATTAAATAAAATATATTACCAATCTAATCTTGCAAGAGCGCACGCAAAGTGTTTTCTTCTCTCTCTCTCCAGGTAGCGACCATGTCACGCCTTAATCAAGATAATAATATGGATGTATTGACCGAACCCGCTTGTTATACTGAGCTGGGAACGTTGGTCCCTCTCCAACTTATAATTGTTATAAGACAGAGCAGGAAATAGGGGAATACCAGGATTCCCATGCCGCCCAAACGAAGAAAGTGCATGATGATGCATCTTCTTCGGGTGTATTCATTACAAAGAACTGTTTCTCTGTATCCTCTGCGTCCTGTGTATTTGATACCGGATCAGCATCCCAGATTTGTAATCTGTTACATAGGGCAGAAAGGTAGAGAACTGAGAACGGGTGATAAGTTTCATGAGACGGAAATCGGTGCAAGTGTTGCAGCCAAGTCTGTTGGTCACTATCACCCTGTATTACCAGAATACATTGATTCTGAACGAATGTTATTAGATACCGAACCTGATATACAAAATCATATCAGTCTCTTTATTAGTAAAGAAAGGATATAATTTTGTATTGTTGGATAATGTTTTAAACATTTCCTATATCAAGAGTTGATCGGTTCAGGTACGTTATCTAAAAGCATTGACGTTCTAAATCAAACTACAGTTCTTAGTATACAGAACACACACGAGAAGAAAAGTTCAGAAATGAATGAATTCTTCTTAAGGCATTGTAGACTAGGTCATATAAATGCGACTCGACTAGCTAAAGTTACATTTAGATGCATATTTAAATCAGTTTGAATTTACATCTTGTGAAACTTGCCCGTCATGTTACAAAGATAAGATGACCATAGCTCTGTTTACTCGAAACAGAGAAAGAGTTAGTGAACCCTTGGGACTGATACATAGTGATGTATAAAGGTCCCCAGTCTACATATTGTTAGTTATATGTATGCCCTAGAGGCCAATACTGTACATAGGATGTATATTGTAGTGGATGCTGGGACATATATAGGGAGGACTTTCTTGCTCGACATGATAGTATGCTATCTGGTTACTCTTTACCTTAACGTGTATACTGTTTGTCTCTCTGTTACATGTTGGTAAAGCCCTTAGGATGTGTACTTGACTACCTGGACTATGATGCGGATCATACTAATGGGGACATGGTAGTCCATAAGTACATCCTTCAAGGTCCCTAGTCGTGGATGTATCGAGACGGGGCATCGATATACCAGAGTAGACTAGCGTGTACCTTCTCGACCCATACAGATGGGCGATGGATGATCCCATATCCATTGGTGTTTGACATCAGAGATGATATACGGGTGCTCAGTGGAGACTGGGTACACTGGACGGACTCGCCGAGAACTCCTAGATGGTATTATACCTCACGTCAGATGGCAGTTCTCTGGTGACACTGGTACAGGTTAGTCTGTAGACCCGAGATCGTCATAGAGTCTTGTGTGATTCCCACTGTGCTTTGATTTCCACCTTACCACGTCCAAGAGGACGTGCAAAATGGTGGTTTTTGGGTACATTCCCGAATCACATGGAGGCAATGAGCGATAGGAGGGGATTCGTCTCTCCCGGTAAAGGGAGTTGATGTTGCGCCGTGTTCGATTGGCTATAACCGGAAATCCCTGGCCAGGGTTGCTGAGATTTGCTGGTAAGTGTTACCAGTAGTTTCTCGAACTGTTATAGACCTCATATCGACACGACTTATCGAGCTATTGGGGTCTGACATTTACCACCCCTAGGCAAGATATGCGACATATCAGACGATCAGACCGGACTGTACGGTAAGTGTTACTGGTTGGATTCACAGGAGTGTGAGCGGGCTTGCTCGTCGATCTTCTGATCGCTCAATACCCGGGTGGCCGTTACGTTTAGCAGACCGCTTGCGGCTTGTGGGTGTTTGATATGATCATCACCTGCTGCCGGCGTATTGACGAGTCTTTAGAGTCCTACACAGAGGTTTCCTGGCTCAAGCGAAACGAAATAGGAGCGCATATGAGATATGTGCGGGACCGAGAATAATGCGTGTATGTGATACCGTATTCTATTCTCGCGATGAATGTATCGATAGGTTGTATGCGATATAACATAGTTATCGAATCGAGGATTGATTCGATAAGTCGATACATCGGATATTAGCCGGTCATATGCGATATGACCGGATCGTTAAATCAAGTGTTGATTTGATGATTTAATGAATAATTATATATTTGATATATTACTTTGCATTAACTAGTATTTGTTCACTTAAGA
Organism: Agapanthus africanus; assembly: GCA_030015575.1. Classification (NCBI taxonomy): domain Eukaryota; kingdom Viridiplantae; phylum Streptophyta; class Magnoliopsida; order Asparagales; family Amaryllidaceae; genus Agapanthus; species Agapanthus africanus. The sequence continues at coordinate 366,030,491 of CM057342.1, forward strand.
TGGATTTTCTCACTTGATGTGCACATTGTGTATATGATATATTTTTGTGCACAAGATTGTGTCATGTTTGATGATACATGCTCACTTGGGTTTGTGTAAAGATTAAACCATGGTTGTGTAATGGTTAGGGTTTTCATTTTATTATCTATTTATTTATTTGTTATTCTTTTTGAAATGACAAAGAAAACAAAATGGTTGCTTTCTTACATGAAGCTTCTTGATGCTTCATGTAATTTTGACTTAGTGACCGTTCTTGTCTTCTTCTTCTAACCCTAACCATTCATCAAACCTTAGTTAATTCTCTACACCTAACCATGGTTGATATTATGATAAGTTTCTTTTTGTTTTCTATTTTAAATGGAACTTATCATATTATCATCTTCTTCTTCTTCTTCTTCTTCAAGAAGAAAGCTTGCCACCATTAATGGCAACTTGAGAAAAAGAGTGAGAAATCCAATTCTAAAGTGAACCCACTTCATATTTCTTCATCCTCTACCACTTGCCAAGTAGTATAGGGTGTTTTCTTCACAAGTTTCTTGACTTGGTGAAGTTGGAGCTTGATCTTGTGTTGCCTCGACGTAGATCATCTTCGGCATCGAAGTCGATGACCTAGCCCGCGTATTTCTCCGATGAAGCCGACGCTAGAGCACGGGATCCGATGATCACAGTGAGGAGACTTCATCACGGAGCTATGGAGGTGGAGGACCGGATCTACAAAGGTCGTATTTCCGTTCACTTCTTAGTAATGTAGTTTACTAGTTCTTGTTATCGTCTAAACTCTAGTCAACGATCCGTATTAGGGTTTCTCGGCACTTGTAAAATTTGAAATTGGCATGGTTGATACCTTGTGAGACCTCACTAGTGTGCCTAGGAACCCTACAGTGGTATCAGAGCCTAGCTAGAGCCTTAGGCGAAATGTAGACGACGTTTGAAATCCGAACGAACATCGAAACCCTAACTCAAATTGCTCTCTGGACAATTTTTAAAACAGTGAGATTTTATATATTAAAAATAAGCAGAAAATTAAGCAGGGTCTTATATGAATTACTGTTAAATACGGGGGTCTAATTCAATTAAACCACCGCGGAACCGCGGCACGATCCTGGCATGTGCGGCGGTTCCACGGCCGTACTGTCTCCTCTGGCATTGAGTTTTGCACAGTAATTCCTATTTTCTGGTGCTGAGTTTTCTGGGAATTTTTAATTTGCACTCAAGAGTTGAGTTTTCTAGGATGTTTTGGGGCTTCGATGATTCGATCAGAAATTTCAAACTTTATCTATGTGCTTTTCCGGGTAATTTTAGAATATGTTAAAAAGTTCGACCGGATATAAATACCCAATTTTTCCCCTGTCGGGAAATTTCCAAGTGTTGGATCTTTCCGTAGTTTAATGACGTTCTAAGTAGTGCAAGTAACGCGATGGACCCTCTAAAAGACAACAAACCTTAACTCGATTATGTGACCGTCTTGAACTGCCCTTTGAACCTTCGGGTTTGGGGCAGTACGGCGTGCCACATGTGAGGCGTTGGCTTGACCCTTCTACGGCTGGACCGTTGGTACTGAGGCATGAACTGAATGTTTTTAAACCTATATCATGTGTTGAGCTGTTTCGGGAAAACTTGGGTGTTCGATTGTTCGATCGGAAAGTTTAACATTTTCTATTTTATCCGGAATGTGATACAATAATTGGAATTCACAAGTAGTTATGAAATAACTGAATGAATGTTATAAACATAGCAGTTTAGTCTCACTTGATCGGTTGCCACGGAATTTTGATGTGATCAAAAGTCCGTCGCAATCACGTAGCGTACGCGGATACTCGCCGGATAAACTTAATAGACAGCTACACCCCATAGCCCCGACCAAGTGACTGTAGGAGAACCCCGTCACCGAAAGCATCCGTTCGGGTGCTCGCGGCAGCGGTGTTCCGCCTTGGTGCACTTCGTCGACGGTATCGGGGGTGCGGCTGCCTACTAAAGTTTGCGACGAGCATTCGATCAGTTTTTCGGGAATCTTGTTGAATTGCCCGACTTGATATTGAAAAGAGTTTTCGATAATGAGACTAAAATGCGGGGTTTATAATTGTTAGGCATGCGATGTCTAAGGAATTGATTTGATTAGGCATGCGATGTCTATGGAGGTTGCGGATTCCAACTGTTGTAGTCTTACACTTTCTTTTCTGTGACCGTAAGTGTAATATGTGATATCGCCGGTTTCGTTGCTATATGTCAACGACAATTGGGATGCGCATATTTACTTACGTTGATGACATGTGTTGTTATGTGTTGCTGGATATGTTATATTGGATCGTCGTGTTTGAATAGCCGGGGGGTTTTTATGTGAGATGGGTGTTTTTCATTTTCATTCATGTAAAAACTTGTATGTAATATTCTTTTATTGGGGCACTTCCAGGTTGCGGAAGATGTCACCCTTTGTATATTATTTACTTTTCCGCATTAGGATAGACCCAAGGAGGAGGGCACAAGTAACCGGGTTTTGGAGTCCAGTGGGAGACCAACTCGAGGAGTCGAGTACGGGTCTCCTAACTCTAGAATTGGTAGGGTTGCTTGCCACTCTCGTAGGGGTCTTGGGGTGTGGGTTTGGCTATTCATCGCGACCGTGGAATCCGTGTTTTATACTGGCTCGTATTGAAAACACGGACGTCCTAGTATATCCAATATTTTATATGTTTCTTCTGCTGCGATATCTGTGATGTGATCATGTGATATTCTGTGATAGGTACTGTATATAGTATATATGATATATTATATAGACGTTACTTATGTTTTACACCCGCGCTAGCCCTGCCCTGCTCTGCCGTTAGTTACCTAACCTAACGGTGCACGAGGGGACATCGAGGCGAATGCGGATGGCATAAGTATACGTCGTATTTATCTGTGATGTTTAGGTACTTAAATGATGGGACTTCATTAATGTGATTAATGAAAGAAAAGAAACCTAAGATGTTGTGGAATCAAATTTCAAAATAAAACAGGTAGCTACAGTTCTTGCTTTGCACAGTGGTATATATGATATATCCTGCACCTTATTCGATAAGGAAAGGACCAAGATCCCTTCACCGGGAGTGACTCCTTTAGCAATAACTGGCAGATGCTACACACTCGGTTTGTCTTTTGATTGCTTCTATAGTTTCTTCTTTGCACAGTGATATATATGATATATCCCGCACCTCATTCGACGAGGAAAGGACCGACGATCCCTTCACCGGGAGTGACTCCTTTAGCAAAACTAGAAAAGCCTCAAAAACACTCCATTTCAAAAATCATTCGATTCTACAACGATATCAAGTTCATTACGCAATAGGTTTTCAGAAAAACCTGTCGTAGCCCTCCGTCATTTCAGATAAGTAGTAGTTAGTATTCGTGCTACGTTTGTTGGCCTGCGTCAAGGCGTAGTGTGCGGTAGCTAGCTATTATTTATCTGCTTATGCATATGATGCAGATTGGATTAGGGTAGTCGTGCGACTTTGTTGGCCTGCGTCAAGGGTCGTGCGGGTGGGTTTAATTCAATCAGGAAATGATGGGTTGAACTTGACTAGCGCACTATGGTTTGTTGGCCTGCGTCAAGGTCATAGGACGCTAGGGGCAAAATTATCGGGAATTTCAAGTGTTGAAATTTGCAATGAGATTGCGTACCTTCTATTAGATAGTTGGATCCTGATACCCACTGCGAGTAATTGTTACTCCTGGGAGAGTTTTACACATTACAATTAGCCGATCAAGTAGGTGTCTAGAAAGGTGTCAACGGGGTTACGCCTCTGGAAAACGAGGTTTACTGTAATTAGGTCCGTGCGAAAGCACGGGGAACCTCCCTCAAAGTACCGACACTGACCTGGCTGAAAGATTGGTGAACTTGTAGCGTGTAATTAATCTCGGCTAGTCTTTCCTTTTAGGGTTTGAAGGAAGATTTGATAAAAACAGTGGGAGCCATCCTGATTAGATAAAACAATAACCAATCTGATCTTGCAAGAGCATATGCTGAGTGTTTTCTTCTCTCTCTCTCCAGGTAGTGACCATGTCACGCCTTAATCAAGATAATAATACGGAATATTGACCGAACCCGCTTGTTTTACTGAGCTGGGGAACGTTGGTCCCGCTCCAACTTATAATTGTTATAAGACAGAGCAGGAAATAGGGGAATACCAAGATTCCCATGCCGCCCAAACGAAGAGAGTGCATGCTGATGCATCATCTTCGGGTGTGTTCATTATACAGAACTGTTTCTCAATGTCCTTTACGTCCTGGGTATATGATACCGGATCAGGATCCCAGATATGTAATCTGTTACATGGGCTACAGATAGGTAAAGAACTGAGAACGGGTGAAAGTTTCATGAGGCAGAAAACGGGGCAAGTGTTGCAGCCAAGTTTGTTGGTCACTGTCACCCTGTATTACCAATACATTGATTATGATCAAATGTTATTAGACACCGAACCTGATATACAAAATCATATCAATCTCTTTATTCATTAAAGAAGGATACAATTTTGTATTGTTGGATAATGTTTTGAACATTTCCTATATCAAAAGTTGATCGGTTCAGGCACGTTATCTAAAAACATTGATGTTCTAAATCAAACCACAGTTATTAGTATACAGAGCACACACAAGAGGAAGAGTTCAGAAATGAACGAATCCTTCTTGAGGTATTGTAGACTAGGTCATATCAATGAGACCCAACTAGCTTGAGTTACATAAAGATGCATATTTAAATTAGTTTGAATTTACATCTTGTGAAACTTGTCAGTCATGTCACAGAGATAAGATAACCATAGCTCCGTTTACAGGAAACAGAGAAAGAGTTAATGAACTCTTGGGATGATACATGTTGATGTATGTAGGTCCCTTGTCTACACATACCAAGACCGGTTCTTTGTACTTCATTACATTCTCTGATGATCTCTCAAGATTCAGACATATGTTCCTGTTGAAACACAAGTCCGACCCTTTTGAGATATTCACAGAATATAAGTTAGAAGTAGAGAACCAATACGGGTATAAGTATTATGTTCTTTGATGAGATCAAGGAGGAGAATACTTAAGCACGGAATTCTTGGACTTTTCTAAAGGAGAATGAGATTCTCTCTCAGCATTACTCCTCCGTATACACCATAGCACGATGGTATATCGGGGCGGAGCAATAGCACCCTATGTGATATGGTGTGCTCTATGATGAGTACTACTGAGTTTCCTATTTCCTTTTTGGGAGTTATGCACTTATGATGTTGCATACCTATTGAATAGGGTTCCAATCAAATCAGTTGCCTACCACTTCATATGTGATATGGAAAGGGGAGAGCCCTTCTCTTAATTCAGTTAAAATTTGGGGTTGTCCGAGCTATGTCTAAAAGCATAATCTGGACAAGCTCGAGGCAAGGTCTGTAATGTACTACTGGAAAGGTTCCAGCTATACAAAATACAACAGATGATTTGATAGAACCAAAGGATTCAGTAGATTCCAACGAACCTCAGCCTCTCCGCCGATCTAGTAAGGTTCCTCACCCACCTGAGAGTTACTTCGGTTTCTCTATGACAGTGGGAGCGAGGATTGCATCATGAGATGATGACCTAACTAGTTTCGAGCTGGCCATCAAGAGTAGGGACTCTGTAAGAATGGCTGGATGCTTAGCAATCTGAGATGGAATCCATATACACAAGTATGGACTTTGGCTGCTATATCTGAAGGGTTAAATCCCCATCAGGAGAAAATATATCATGAGAAGATTACTTGGTGTAGATGGAAAAGTTGAGACTTTCAAAGCTAGACTTGTTAAAAGTTTGCATCATTTACCAGGCGTGGATTATGATGAAACCTTTTTCAAGTAACCAAGCTTAAGTCCATCCAGATCCTACTTGCCACGGCTACATACCATGACTACGATATCTGGCGGTTGGGTGCCATGACTGCTTTTGTAAATGATGTTTTAGAAGAGTGCGTCTATAAGTACACAGCCAGAGGGCTTCGTAAACAGTGGGAGCAGCGGAAACGCGTGCAAGATGTTTTATGTGATAAAGCAGGCATCGCGGAGTTAGAACGTCTGTTTTGATGTAGTAGTCAAAGAGTTTGACTTCATCAAAATGGTAGATGAACCTTGTATATACAAAAAGGTAGTAGGGAGTATGGTGGTGATCCTCGTAGAGTACGTGGATGACATACTCTTGATAGGGAAGGAGTTTCCTATGCTACGCTCGGTCAGTCTCCGCTTATCACAATGATTCTCCATATAGGATCAAAGTGATACCTCCTAAATCCTGGATTTTGGATCTATGAGATAGATCTAATTGGATATTAGGATACTCGCTAGTTGTAGTGAGATGGTATCAATCGATCCTGGGGAGAATCACTGGAAAGGTTCCAGGGTGATAAGGACGACTGAAAGTCAGTCACAGGCATTGTCTTTACCCTCAGTAAAGGGACGGTATGTTGGAAGAGTTCCAAGCTAGATACCGTGACATACTAGACAATAAAGGCTGGATACATCGCTACTTAAGATGCTACCAAAGAGGAAGTCTGGGTGTATATTAGTTCATGAGATGAACTTAGTTCCTCCCATTGTGTGACAATGGAGTTGTGGCTTTTGCCAAGGAACGTCCGTCCCATCAGTGATCCAGACGTATTCTAAGGCAGTATCACCTGATCATGGAGATGGTTGATCTCCAGGGTGATCAAGGTTAGGAGAGCAGACTCAGAGGATAACACGGCGGATCCACTCACGAAGGCCTATTCTAAGAAAGAGACTTTTATGGGATGGTTGAGTATGAGATACTACAACCACTGCTACAGATGGCCCTAGTGCAAGTGGGAGATTGTTAGTTATATGTATGCCCTAGAGGCCATTACTGTACATAGGATGTATATTGTAGTGGATGCTGGGACATATATAGGGAGGACTTTCTTGCTCGACATGATAGTATGCTATCTGGTTACTCTTTACCTTAACGTGTATACTGTTTGTCTCTCTGTTACATGTTGGTAAAGCCCTTAGGATGTGTACTTGACTACCTGGACTATGATGCGGATCATACTAGTGGGGACATGGTAGTCCATAAGTACATCCTTCAAGGTCCCTAGTCGTGGGTGTATCGAGACGGGGCATCGATATACCAGAGTAGACTAGCGTGTACCTTCTCGACCCATACAGATGGGCGATGGATGATCCCATATCTATTGGTGTTTGACATCAGAGATGATATACGGGTGCTCAGTGGAGACTGGGTACACTGGACGGACTCGCCGAGAACTCCCAGATGGTATTATACCTCACGTCAGATGACAGTTCTCTGGTGACACTGGTACAGGTTAGTCTGTAGACCCGAGATCGTCATAGAGTCTTGTGTGATTCCCACTGTGCTTTGATTTCCACCTTACCACGTCCAAGAGGGCGTGCAAAACGGTGGTTTTTGGGTACAGTCCCGAATCACATGGAGGCAATGAGCGATAGAAGGGGATTCGTCTCTCCCGGTATAGGGAGTTGATGTTGCGCCGTGTTCGATTGGCTATAACCGGAAATCCCTGGCCAGGGTTGCTGAGATTTGCTGGTAAGTGTTACCAGTAGTTTCTCGAACTGTTATAGACCTCATATCGACACGACTTATCGAGCTATTGGGGTCTGACGTTTACCACCCCTAGGCAAGATATGCGACATATCAGACGATCAGACCGGACTGTACGGTAAGTGTTACTGGTTGGATTCACAGGAGTGTGAGCGGGCTTGCTCGTCGATCTTCTGATCGCTCAATACCAGGGTGGCCGTTACGTTTAGCAGACCGCTTGCGGCTTGTGGGTGTTTGATATGATCACCACCTGCTGCCGGCGTATTGACGAGTCTTTAGAGTCCTACACAGAGGTTTCCTGGCTCAAGCGAAACGAAATAGGAGCGCGAATGAGATATGTGCGGGACCGAGAATAATGCGTGTATGTGATACCGTATTCTATTCTCGCGATGAATGTATCGATAGGTTGTATGCGATATAACCTAGTTATCGAATCGAGGATTGATTCGATAAGTCGATACATCGGATATTAGCCGGTCATATGCGATATGACCGGATCGTTAAATCAAGTGTTGATTTGATGATTTAATACATAATTATATATTTGATATATTACTTTGCATTAACTAGTATTTGTTCATTTAAGATGGATTTTCTCACTTGATGTGCACATTGTGTATATGATATATTTTTGTGCACAAGATTGTGTCATGTTTGATGATACATGCTCACTTGGGTTTGTGTAAAGATTAAACCATGGTTGTGTAATGGTTAGGGTTTTCATTTTATTATCTATTTATTTATTTGTTATTCTTTTTGAAATGATAAAGAAAAAAAAATGGTTGCTTTCTTACATGAAGCTTCTTGATGCTTCATGTAACTTTGACTTAGTGACCATTCTTGTCTTCTTCTTCTAACCCTAACCATTCATCAAACCTTAGTTAATTCTCTACACCTAACCATAGTTGATATTATGATAAGTTTCTTTTTGTTTTCTATTTTAAATGGAACTTATCATATTATCATCATCTTCTTCTTCTTCTTCTTCTTCTTCAAGAAGAAAGCTTGCCACCATTAATGGCAACTTGAGAAAAAGAGTGAGAAATCCAATTCTAAAGTGAACCCACTTCCTATTTCTTCATCCTCTACCACTTTCCAAGTAGTATAGGGTGTTTTCTTCACAAGTTTCTTGACTTGGTGAAGTTGGAGCTTGATCTTGTATTGCCTCGACGTAGATCATCTTCGGCATCGAAGTCGATGACCTAGCCCGCGCATTTCTCCGATGAAGCCGACGCTAGAGCCCGGGATCCGATGATCACAGCGAGGAGACTTCATCACGAAGCTATGGAGGTGGAGGACCGGATCTACAAAGGTCGTATTTCCGTTCACTTCTTAGTAAAGTAGTTTACTAGTTCTTGTTATCGTCTAAACTCTAGTCAACGATCCGTATTAGGGTTTCTCGGGACTTGTAAAATTTGAAATTGGCATGGTTGATACCTTGTGAGACCTCATTAGTGTGCCTAGGAACCCTACACATATGCCAGGACTGGTTCTTTGTACTTCCTTACATTCACTGATGATCTCTCAAGATTCGGACACATGTTCCTGTTGAAACACATGTCTGAACCTTTTGAGAAATTCAATGAATATAAGTTAGAAGTAGAGAACCAATACAGGTATAAGTATTATGTCCTATGATAAGATCAGGGAGGAGAATACTTGTGCATGGAATTCTTGGACTATTCTAAAGGAGAATGAGATTCTCTCTCAGTGTTACTCCTCTGTATACACCACAGCACAACGGTGTATCGGGGCGGAGCAATCACACCCTATATGATATGGTGCGCTCTATGATGAGTACTACTGAGTTACCTGTTTTCTTTTGGAGGTTATGCACTTAAGAAGCTGCATACCTATTGAGTTAGGCTCGAATCAGATCACTGCCTACCACTCCATATGAGATATGGTATGGGAAGAGCCCATCTCTTAAGTAAGTTAAGATTTGGGATTGTCCGGCCTATGTCAAAAGCAAAATCCGGACAAGATCGAGGCAAGGTCAGTTCTGTAGAACAGGAAAGAGTTCCAGCTACACAAACTACAGCTGACGATTTGGTAGAACCAAGGGTTCAATAGATTCCGACGAACCTCAGCCTCTCCACCGATCTAGTAGGGTTCCTCATCCGCCTGAGAGATACTTCGGTTTCTCGATGACAGTGGGAGTGAGGAATGCATCATGAGATGATGACCCAACTAGTTTCGAGCAGGCCATCAAGAGTAGGGACTCTTTAAGAATGGCCGGGTGCTTAGCGATCTAAGATGGAATCCATGTACACCAACAAAGTATGGACTTTGGATGCTATATCTGAAGGGTTAAATCCCCATTAGGAGCAAGTATATCTTGAGAAGATTACCTGGTGTAGATGGAAAAGTTGAGACTTTCAAAGCTAGACTTGTTAAAGGTTTTAGTCATCGACAAGGCGTGGATAATGATAAAACCTTTTTCCAGTGCCTGTGCTTAAGTCCATCCGGATCCTATTTGCCATTGCTACATACTATGATTGCGATATTTGGTGGTTGGGTGTCATGACTGCTTTTCTAAATATTGATTTAGAAGAGAACGTCTATAAGAACACAGTCAGAGGGCTTCGTAAACAGTGGGAGCAGCGGAAACGTGTGCAAGATGCTTTACAGAATAAAGCAGGCATCGCGGAGTTGGAACATCTGTTTTGATGTGGTAGTCAAAGAGTTTGACTTCATCAAAATGGTAGATGAACCTTGTATATACAAAAAAAGGTAGTAGAGAGTAAGGTGGTCATCCTCATATTGTACGTGAACAACATACTTTTAATAGGAAAAGAGTTTCCTATGCTACGCTCGGTCAATCTCCTCTTATCACAAGGATTCTCCAAATAGGATAAGGGTGATACCTCCTAAATCCTGGGTTTTGGATCTATAAGATAGATCTAAATGGATATTAGGATTCTCACTAGGTGTAGTGAGATGGTATCAATCGATCCTGGGGAGAATCACTGGAAAGGTTCCAGGGTGATAAGAACGACTGAATGTCAGTCGCAGGCATTGTCTTTACCCTCAGTGGAGGGACGGTATGTTGGAAGAGTTCCAAGCTGAGATACCGTGGCAAACTAGACGATAAAGGCTGGTGATATCGCTATCAAAGATACTACCAAAGAGACAATTTGGGTGTATATTAGTTCATGAGATGAACTAGGTTCCTACCATTGTGTGACAATGGAAGTGTGGTTTTGGCCAAGGAACCCCGGTCCCATCAGTGACCCAGACATATTCCAAGGTAGTATCACCTGATCATGGAAATAGTTGATCTCTAGGGTGATCGAGGTTAGGAGAGTAGACTCAGAGGACAACACGGCGGATCCACTCACAAAGGACTTTTCCCAAAGAGAGACTTTTATGGGATGGTTGAGTATGAGATACTACAACCACTACTACAGATGGCCCTAGTGCAAGTGGGAGATTGTTAGTTATATGTATGCCCAATAGGCCATTACTGTACATGAGATGTATATTGTAATGGATGCTGGGACATATATAGGTAGGAATTTCTTGCTCGACATGATAGTACGCTATCTGGTTGCTCTTTATCTTAACATGTATATTTGCAGTCTCTCTATTACATGTTGATAAAGCCCTTGGGATGTGTGCTCGACTTCCAGGACTATGATGTAGATCATACTAGTGGGGCCTGGGTAGTCCATGAGTACATCCTTCAATGTTCCTAGTCGTGGGAATATCGAGACGGGGCATCGATATTCCAGAGTAGACTAGCGTATATCTTCTCGACCCATGTGATGGGCGATGGACGATCCCATATCCATTGGTGTTTGACATCAGAGATGGTATGCGGGTGCTCAGTGGTGACTGGGTACACTGAACGGACTCACCGAGAACTCCCAGATGGTATTATACCTCACGTCAGATGGCAGTTCTCTGGTGACACTGGTACAGCTTAGTCTGTTGACCTGAGATCGTCATAGAGTCTTATGTGTCTCCCACTGTGCTTTGATTTCCACCCTACCATGGCTCTACTGAGTCATGCAAACAGGTGGTTTTTGGGTACAGTCCCGATTCACATGGAGGCAATGAGCGATAGGAGGGGATTCGTCTCTCCCGGTATTGGGGGTTGATGTTGCGCTATGCTCGACTGGCCATAACTGGAAATCCCTGGCCAGGGTTGCACTGATTTACTGGTAAGTGTTATCATTAGTTTCATGCTTGTTATGGACCTTACATCAGCATGACTTATCAAGCTACTGGGGTCTAACGTTTACCACTCCTAGGCGAGATATGCGACATATCAGACGAACAGACCGGACTGTGCGGTAAGTGTTACTGGTTGGATTCACAGGAGTGTGAGCAGGCTTTCTCGTTGATCTTCTGATCGCTCAATACCCGGGTGGCCGTTACATTTAGCAGACCGCTTGCGGCTTGTGGGTGTTTGATATGATCATCACCTACTACCGGCGTATTGACGAGTCTTTAAAGTCCAACACAGGGGTTTCCTGGCTCAAGCGAAACGAAATAAGAGCGCATATGAAATATATGCGGGACCGAGAATAATATCAGTATGTGATACTGTATTCTATTCTCACGATTTGTATCATCAGACGGTTATATGTGATATAGCCGGGTTACCGAATCAAGTGTTGATTCGATATATTGATACACTACATATTAGTCGGTTATATGCGATATGACCGGATCATTAAATCAAGTATTGATTTAACGATTTAATGTATAATTATATATTTGATATATTACTTTACATTAACTAGTATTTGTTAACTTAAGATTGATTTTCTCACTTGATGTGCACAAGTTGTATATATGATATATGTTTGTGCACTAGTTTGTATCAAGATTGATGATACATGCAAACTTGGGTGTGTGTATGACTTACACCATGTTTAGGTTAATGGTTAGGGTTTTATTTATTTTATTTATTTTGGCAAAAATAAAATGGTGGCTTTCTTTGTTTTATGCTTGAAGCTTCATGAAGCCTTTTAAGTATCTTTGACAAAGTCTAACCATTTTGTTTTGCATGATACTTTCATTAACTTAACCATTAACTTAAACTCTAGTTTAGTCTCTACAAAGGTTACACTCACCCATGGTTGCATCATGATAGACTTCACTTGATTATTCATTTTTATTAATTCTATTATTCATATTCTTTTCTTTCTTCTTCATCTTCTTGAAGTGAAGAAAGCTTTCTTGAAAATTTTCATGTGAAGAAAAAGAGTGAGAAATCCAAATCCAAAGTGAACCCACTTCCTATTTCTTCATCCTCTACCACTTGCCATGTTGTATAGGGTGTTCTCTTCATAAAGTTCTTGACCAAGTGAAGGAATAGCTTGAGTTTGAGTCTCCCCGACGTAGATCATTTTCGGACTCGAAGTCAACGACCTAGCCCGCTCATTTCTCCGAAGAAACCAACGCTAGGGTCCGGGATCCCGATGATCGCAGCGAAGGGACGTCAATACCGAGCTTTAGAAGTGAAGGACCGGATCTACAAAGGTTGTTATCCCTTTCACTTAGTAGCAAACTAGTTTTCTTGCTTTTAGTTTCGCCTTACCTCTAGTTAACGATCTTGCATAGGGTTGTTCGGCACATCAAAATTTTGAAACAGGCATGGTTGATGCCTTGTAAAACCTCATGTGTGTTCCTAGGAACCCTACAAACTCCTCGATATAGTCTCGAAGTTGCTGGCAGTTCTCGGTTGTAACGTCTTCAAAATAATAAAATATGATTTTTGGGAAATTTTATAATTTAATATTATTTTAATGAATATTTTAACATTCTGGTATAATTAAATACAGATAAATGGGGAAAAATTATGGAAAATTCTAAAATAAGGTATTTTAAGGAATTGCCTCGTTTTCTGTGCATGCCCCCATTTCCTCTAGTATTAACCCTGGGTACTTCTAGTTTTGACTGATTCCATCTAGGGTGAAATCTGGGTTGATTTTCCTATGTTGGTGTATGTTTTACGACTTGATTTAGCATGGATTTTGGTATTTGGTGATTCATTCCTGTCGGATGGCGTTTGGACGTCAACGACAAGTGGATATTGATTGTGTTTACATGCGAGTCGATAGGTTTTTACCTATGCGGGTAGCGTGTGCTATTTTGGTTTCCGATGTGATTTTAATGTGCTTTAGCATTGTGATATACTTGTAGGTACCCCGCGTGATGTTGAGGCAAAGGAGGTGAAGATAGCGACATCGGTATTGGCACACGAGAAGCAAGGTGAGTAGATTATATCTACGGGGGGAAGTCGGGTGGATGGCGTATAGCACCCCCGCAGTCCGTAGATAGTTTATTATATAGTATCGTGATATTAGGTGTATTTTGGATAATGTAGGGTTGGAAGTGACTAGTGTAGTTCATAGTCGCGAACCCTAGGATAGAATTACACCTATACATATACCCTTGCTTTTCACATGTACTTACACTGTGGTTGATGATATGTGACGACTTTGGAGATGAGTCGATGATGTGGGCTTGGTGCCCTGAGATCGGTATTTTGATACGATTCATATGTGGGATATGACTTGTGATTCTTGCGGGCTTGGGATGGTGTTTACCCCCGCATGCATACTTTACCGATGTTACCGTTTGTACTAGATATAGAGTAGTACACCCAGACTATATGATCTGATGATGGTGATATTTGTTATGTGATGAGACAGTGAGATATTGACCTGTACCCAGCTTTTGGGAATGCCGTACGACGGTTTACCGTACGAGTTGATATTGATGATAGATCCGCACTCATAGCTAGAGGATATCTTACGATATGACATTGAGGCGGGATCACCGACTATAAATCTACATATATACTTAGACTCAGTTTTAGGTGGTTTCCACACCTACCCCTCCTGATTTGACAGGATACTTAGATGTAGTTGCATAGTAGATACTTCACTGTGCTGCTGATTACTAGATTTCCGCATATTCATGCTATTCGCATTGCTGGCATATGTTCATTACCATGTATTATCATGCTGTTAGGACACCAGCACCATTATCGATGATGCGTATGTTTCACGTACACTATTTGCCGGCTCACACACTTCATCATCGATAATTGCCATGTCACTACACAGTAGTACTATTACATTCGTGATATGATGCTTCCTTCGACATATGCGCATTCCTATTCCATGTTGCATGATTTCCGATATGATTACTCTCTTTACATGTCGCATATATCATGGATTGATTGCATAGTACATCGCATTGGATTTACTGCTTGATGTTGGATTTTCATGTGATTTCTGGTTTTTGAGGACCGTGGGGTTATTTAAGAAAAGAGGCACTTTATGAAAACCCGGTACCTCGTGATATGATATTTCGGTGCGTCCACCACGCGTTTTCTCGGTGCTGAGACGTGTGCTTGAAACCCGATTCGAGGAGGTGATGTACCGTTTGCGGGTTCGTGGTGGGCCCGGTATGGTTCCCCTCGGCGAGATGATCGATGGGTTATGCCGATTGAGCCTGGAGGCGGGCGAGTACCTACCGGTGATTTTACCTGAGCTCGGCGGATATCCGGGGGATACCGCCTGGAGCCCAGAGATGGACATGGGTTGACTCATACTGCCGGGGCCGAGGGCCGATATCCGCAGACGGAGCCCCCATATGGATGAGGATTTACGTGTCGATGCTTGGCACGGGTTTCATGATGAGTTTCCATGATTTTATTTATATCCTCATACTTGCATACATGATGCTTGCTGTCAGTGGGTGACAGGTGGACGGGTTCCACATATATACAGACATGGTTCATATACAGACTGGATTTACACTTATCTTACACCAATATTAGTGGTATGGGACGCTAATATATGTGTATTGATATTATTGATATTTCTTCATTGATACTTCATGCAGACATACCTTACACTGATGACATGTTATTACCTGAGTTCCTGGCACTATATACATGATTAGATGTTACCTTGCCACCTTATTACACTCATATGTACTCTTGTGGATATTTTACTGATCGTTGACTTAGGATTATGTCTTGCATTCGATTATCCTTGTAGATGTTTCTATTCACGAGTTGGCAACTCACCCCCGTTGTGCCACAGTTCTTGCAGGTTTTGCCGTACAGGTTCTATTGCGGCATTTCTGGCACACTTCCTTCTTGCGGGTGATTTGCTTTGGTAGGTGGATTCTTTCGTATCAGGAATCACCTTTGTATTTATTTATTCCATTGTATCTAGAAATTGTCCATCAACCCAAAACTTGTATATTCTTTCAGACCTAGACTTCAGTGTTGTATATTTCGACCTTAGAGTCGCGCTTAGTTGTACTGCGGATTTTCTTGTTGCTTTTGAGCTTTCTTTTGGATTTGATCCTCGCCACTTGGCGTTGTATATTATCATATCATTGCGTGGTTGTGACCGTCGATTGACGAAGAGCTAAGCTCCCGCTTGGGGATGCCTTTATCATGTTATATCTTGTTATTATCGTTTTACTCCATTCGGGGCCAGTTTTACAAAGGAAACTCTGCCGAAATTTCTAAAAAAAGACTGTACCGTTTTTAAAATGCACATTCGGCTTAGTTATTTAAAAACCTTGATTTCAAACCTGTATTTCATCACTTCTTTAAACCAGTTTTCTTTATTTATTCTTCAAAATGGTTTTAGATTTCTGGGCTTTTGGCTTACTTGGATCAGATGGAGTCCTATAGGCTTCATATGGTTCAAGTGCCAGTCACGTGCTCTTTCGGGTCGTGACATCGGTGGAGTGGCCCTGCGACCTGTGGAAACCGCTGTACGGGCCCCGGGTGCGCCTTGCCGCCCTGTTGGAGACAGGGGGGAGCTTGAAGAACCTCTCCTTTAGCCTCCTCCAGCAGTATCGTCTGGGAGACATTGAATGGGGTGTACTCCTGAAACTTCGGGGAGTAGGGCTTTGGCCGCTAAAGCCACTTTTTCTCTTCCTGGCCCCTTTTCTTGTGATCGGCTTGTTTTGTCCGGTGAAGGTTGGCGTTTACCTCGGATTCCAGCTGGATCTCTCGCTCGGTCCAGGCCTTCACCTCGGCCATGTTCTTAGGTTACGCTAATGCAAAAGATGC